>CP092868.1:34428309-34454296 GCA_030710605.1 Cordylochernes scorpioides | reverse complement strand
CACATAATGTATGGATTGAGAAGCCGGAAAGTTTATATCATTTATTTCATCTTAAAATTAGAGTCTTCATGCCCTTCAATAGGAATAAAAAATAATTACGTATGAGAGAATAAATACACAAAAACTCGTATAAATAAAAAAGATAAAAGGATTTAAAAGCGCGAATGTTTCTTTTATACATAAAACGAACTTCTACTGTCCTTACTGCGATGAAAAAATATATTGGGAGGGCTTGGCTCATCAGTGGTGAACCCTCCCAGCGGTTTCGCCAATTTAATCCACCAGACCGCTTCTCAGAGCTCTAATACTGTATTGGATCATTCTGCTTTTATATGCTACACTGAAGGATGGAATCTTAGAAATGGTTTTCAAGTAAACTATGGACATAAGCTTATAGGACAGTAGAATTACATTCAAATATTTGCTTCGAGCAATGCTCTTCAGCAAACTATAAAGACAAGGCAAGTTAGGCATAAATTAACACAAAGCAATAACGCGCCATCTATATATATAAAATAAAAGGATTTAAAAGCGCGAATGTTTCTTTTATACATAAAACGAACTTCTACTGTCCTTACTGCGATGAAAATATATATTGGGAGGGCTTGGCTCATCAGTGGTGTACCCTCCCAGCGGTTTCGCCAATTTAATCCACCAGACCGCTTCTCAGAGCTCTAATACTGTATTGGATCATTCTGCTTTTATATGCTACACTGAAGGATGGAATCTTAGAAATGGTTTTCAATGGTTTTATGTATAAAAGAAACATTCGCGCTTTTAAATCCTTTTATTTTATATATATAGATGGCGCGTTATTGCTTTGTGTTAAATAAAAAAGACTTAAAAGAAACTTATCGCCTTACATGAATTTTTTTTCTAAATATTTATCTAACGGCGTATTATCATTGTTCATTTTTGTACTCTTGTAGAAGGGGGGTAATACCTGAAAACTTGAGATTGTAATAAACATAGAAGAGAAACTTATCTTTAGAAACCTGTTGCCTTATTTAATAAAATCATAATACCAAAAGCTTATTACTGATCAAGTGTAAGCCAGCAATAAAAAAAAAAAAAACTACAGATTTCTCACAATAAGTTTCCTTTTTTTATTTTTAAATGCTAGCTTTCAAGTTATAATCACTCTTCAACGGGCTTAAGTGAAAAACAGAGATTTAATTAATAATTAGGTCCTTTGAAAAGCGATTATCTCACTTGAAAACTTGCATTTTTAAACAAAAAAAAAGGGAAACTTATTGTAAGAAATATTATTAGTTTTTTTTTTAAACATCTTTCATAATATTATCTTGAAGCTATCAATTTACTATCCAATTTAGTGAATATAAAAGAAATCTCACTAAAAAAACTAAAGTTCTTATAATAACTAATATAGAATTACCTGTTGAAAAATATTAACTTTAAATCATGATATAATTACCTATTTTATATCCAATATACAATTACAATTTAAACAATTTTTTTTATTGATTCTTTCAATCAATTGCTACAGAAAGAAAATTTAAGATCAAATAAAGGTCAATATATAATAATAGAATAAATAACGTGTATTTAAGTGTAGGGGAATATGTATAGTTGTGTACAAATGTCTTCAGCAAGGAAGGCTTCCCCACCTTGAGAAAGTCCTCCTCTAGACAAGGTCTTCTTGAACACTCCTCAGTTCCACGCCGAGGAAGTATCTATAGATGCGTGTCTTGGCAGACACTGGGATAGTGTTCAGTATATATAACAACAACAACAACAAAAGCCTTTATTGAGGACCTCTCGTCCTATAAAGATGTGGTGTTTTGCATAACAATAGTTATGTTTTAGATAAATTGTCGAGATATGCAAATAAGGTTTTGCATAGTGTTTGTTTGTTGTATGTTAATTATTTTTATGTATATATAACTATCATTAAATTGTAATATTCAGTCATATTAGTGTTATGAGCCAATAAAGATTTTATCTTTAACTTAGTGGATCTCGGTGACCTGGTGTAGTGTAGAGACACAACAGTGGCGACGAAGGAAAAGTAAGCGAACAATGATGAATATTGAACAGTTCAACCCAAACAATGGAAATGAAATCTCAAGTTATTTAGAACGCTTTGAAAACTATTGCATAGCGAATGATATAGTAAAGATCGTTAAAAAGAAGGCAACATTTTTCTCGCTATGCGGAAGAGAAACGTATAATATAATACGGACGTTGACCTCTCCCAAGAATCCATTGGAAACAGAATGGGAGGAGATAGTAGCAGGGATAAAAAAATACTTTGATCCGACGCCAAATATAATAGTGCAGCGTTTTAAATTTGCGAAAAGGCTTCAAATGCCAAATGAAACAATATCTGAATTTATAACAGCTCTAAAGAAAATTGCCGAGAAGTGTGAATTCCCTGATTTGGAGGATAGGTTGCGTGATGCCCTGGTATGCGGTATTCTAAACGGGGAAATACAATCAATGCTGTTAATGAACAGTATGCTAACATTTAAAGTGGCTCAAGAGATGGCATTGGCACATGAGGCTGCGGTAAAGAACGTTGCCGAAATTAAAGACGGAAAGCCTCAGGAAGAAATTAATGTAATGGGAAGAGCTGTTAAGGTGAGACGGAGGAATGAGAAGATTTTTAAATGTTTCCGCTGTGGATACACAAACCACAGAGAAGAGCAATGTTTCTTTAAAGAGAAAAGATGTTTTAAATGCCAGAAGTTAGGGCATATATCTAGGGTCTGTAAGAACGGGAACTGGAGGAGCGATCGTAATAATTGCTCGATAGATGAGGAGGCAGAGGCAACTAATGGCCTTTTTAATATAAATCAAGTGAAGGACACAAGTAACATGCGGAATTATATGGTAAAAGTACGGACTAGCGGTCGAGATATGAATATGCTCATTGACTCAGGAACAAGAAAAAATATTATTTTTGAGAAGACATATATTGAAACTTGGGTGAAGTCAGAAATGCCTAGAATAGAGAAGGATTATACCAAGTTGGTGCAATGGAACAGGCAGAGGTTATCGATTCTGGGTAAAATAAAAGCCGACGTAAAAGTAAACAAAAGAAGTATCACAATGGAATTTCTTGTGATCGAAGGTCCGGGCCCAAATCTGATTGGAAGGGAGGCGTTTGACCAGATTGGAATTGGTCTTGAATGGATGAATTATGGCGACAGTGTATGTCAAATCAATGAGGTAATGAATGGAAATGGTATGGCCGCTGCGATGAACGGCAATGGCAATGGAGCTAAGTACGGTAATGGCAATGGAATGGCCGCGGCTATGAATGGAAACGGCAATGGAATGGCTGCTTATATGAATGGTAATGGAATGGCTGCAATGATGAATGGAAACGGAGGCAAATACGCCAATGGAATGATGAGCGGAGCTAATGGAATGGGCGCGGGTTACATGAACGGTGGGGAGGGCATGTACAGTGAGGGTGACGGGCTGAGCGTGTACGGCAACCCCGGCGTGGACTTCCACTTTTCGCCTCGGTGCCCGAGACCAGCTTCCAATGCGGACAACAGGAGCTTCCTGGATACTATGCCGATCAGGAGGGACCCACCAAGGCTGGAGGAAACACCTGGGCCAAGTAGACCAATAAGAAACCGGAGACTCCCCGAATACTTTAAAGATTGTGTAACAAATTGGGGGTGAGAAGATGTGGTGTTTTGCATAACAATAGTTATGTTTTAGATAAATTGTCGAGATATGCAAATAAGGTTTTGCATATTGTTTGTTTGTTGTATGTTAATTATTTTTATGTATATATATGTATCATTAAATTGTAAATATTCAGTCATATTAGTGTTATGAGCCAATAAAGATTTTATCTTCAACTTAGTGGATCTCGGTGACCTGGTGTAGTGTAGAGACACAACAAAAGGATTCGCCAGTTTACAGAGTAATTGAAGAGAAGAGAACTATATGTAGTAGGTATAGTATAGTATTTTCTACACTCTGACTATATACAACAGCAGTAACAAGCCTTTTAGTGGAATCAAAGTCCCATACAGGATTCGTCATTCTAATCCTGACTAAGATTATTTACATATGATTATTTACATCAATTAGATTATGTATATAGCTTTCTTTTCTCTTCAGCCGTCTTCCAAAATTTGAACAACGCAAACGCTCCAGCTCTGTTTCTCACCACCTCATCCAACAGGAGCTCCAAAGAGAGTTCCTCAAGGCCTATTTCAGTGATGTTCAGTATATATATATTATGATGTATTATCGCGCCATCTGTTATGAAAATTCGGAACTATTATAGACGCGTAAGATTCTTTATATGCTATATTAAACTATATATAGACATGAATGATAAAAACTCAGACATACACCCATACCTCGCTTTGCGTCGGGGTTACGTTCCAAAAAAATACGAGGCAAATTGAAACGACGCAAAGTGAAAATAAAATTTCGATGGCATGGCGCAATCAAAAACAAAGGTGTTGCCATATTTTAGGGAAAAAAATTCAAAAAAAAAAAAAAAATTAAAGACTCGAATCCAAAACAACGCAACTTCAAAAATCTAACGACGCACAGTGAAAATCAGTAAAAATTAAGCAGCGACGCAACTTCGAAAAAACGCAAAACGAAACGACGCAAAGCGAGGTATTGGTGTATATGCAAATATTGAATAGCGCATTGTTCTTCTCTACAAAGAAAAGGACAAATAACGGCCTCTATAATATATAGGTATAATATATTCGAGATATTAACAATTTATTTAAACGCTGTATTTGATTATAGAGAATTCCTACTGCAATAAGAAATATATTGAGAGAGCCTGGCTTGTCATTGGTAAATCCCTTACAGCGTTTTCACCAATATATTATACCAGATCGTTCTGTTTTTGTTGTTCTGATGTTCCTATTATACGCCTAGCAATTTATAGTATTTCTTGGTTAAGATATATTCAACTTATTAAAATTCGAAACTATTATAGACGCGTATGATTCTTTTTTAAAATAAGCAATTTCTACTGTCCTTACTGCAATTGAAAAATTAAAGGGAGGGCCTGGATTATCAGTGGTGAACGCTCCAAGCGATTTCGCCAGTTTAATCTATTTTTCCATTGCAGTAAGAACAGTAGAAATTGTTTATTTTTAAAAAGAAGCATACGCGTCTATAATAGTTTCGAATTTTGATAAAAGATGGCGCGCTAATGCATCATAATATATTAAACTTAATTATATAGACTATACGATGAAAACCTGAGATATTTATGCAAATTTCGCATAGCGCATTGTTCATCTCTACATAGAAAAGACAAATAAAGGCCTCTATAATATAAATGGGGAAAGATCAGGTTGTTTAGTCCAATCTCCACATCACACAAGGAAGGAAATTGCTGAGGTCATAAAACTGTTTTTACAGATTCCATAATGGTGGCTGTGATTTACGAGGTATTCCTAATAAAGAGTTGTGTGTGTGGTGTGATTGAGAATTTTTTACATAAATAGGAAAGTCACATTCTGTAAACTAAACTTAAATAACATATTCTCTCACTCTATAAAGATATATTTGATTCTTTAACATGAATTATGAAAATATTTTACGTATATATTTATTTATTTTCCCTCACACTCCCTCTCTCACGATGATAATGCTATCTAGAGGAAGATTATGCAAATGAAGAATTTCTCATCTGAACACACGAGAAACATCCTTTAATAAAAATCGTTTTTCCAAAGAAACTTATATAGAGAACGTGGTGTATTTTTCTGTTGAATTTTAATTCTGAAGTAGTTATTTGGAATTGATTCAACCAAGGTAATATGTAAGATATGATTGACCACTAAAATGTCAGCCAATATGCATATTTTCCGTGTAATGCTAAAAATACAAATATAATACTTTTGCGTTTGACCAGGAGGCTGTTGTTGGGTTCTGTGCTGCCTGGAAAATAGGAGCTCTATCTATTCTTCTTTCCTGTGATGAATATGTATAAGACCGGTGGTATTAATAAAGCTGTATGTGTGTATGTATTAAAACTTTTTGAAAGGAAAAAAAGGTGTTTAGAAATAGTTGCTAAGGAGTTTTACATTGTTGAGTTGAGTGTCGGCTTGAGCTACAGGTATTTGAGAGAGATGGATAGTTTTAGGAGCTTTTTTTCTAGGTTATGCCTAGTTTATTTTGTCGTTGTGATTCTGTCGTGTTGTTTCTGTGTAGTGTATCCTTTGTTGTGTCTGTTTGTGACACTTGTTAAAATTGTCGTGTCCGTTCTGAGTGCGGTAGGGCCTTATACCACTATTTGTTCTGATTATTCAGATGCCAGTGATTACGTTAGTTTTATCTTTATGGTTGTTTTTTATTGTTTTTCTGGGCTTAAGGACCTGCATAGGGCTTTAATGGCGTTGTAAATACTTTTTCATTGGCTTTTTTTACTTCAAAATTCTTAATTTTTAGAGGATTGGTTGAGTGTTTTTTCAAAATTCATTAACAGGTCCTTAAGTCTAGCAAAACAAAAAGAGACAATCGTAGAGTTAAAACAGCGTTTTAATCTATATAGGCTCTGAATAACTAGTAACAAATAAATGGTGTAAGATCAGGCCGTGGTTAGTACTAATACGTCAGGGTTAACAGTGTTACTCTCAGGCATAACAGAGTGTACACTTCCAGAAATAATGCGGCAAAGTTACAACGATGAAATGAATTAGACAGAGTTGAGTTAAGATACTCCTCTAGCTATCCATCTTTTTCATTAGCCTGTCAAGACAGCTTTCTGATGACCATTATCCTCCCTGAAGCTGATGCCAGGAAATCTGCTCTCATGATCATCCTCGGAAATATTGATGCCTTGAAGACATGATCTTGCTGTTTCAATGATTATCTTGGATCGAAGTATTTTCCCTGCCTACTGGAAACCTTTATTCCTGCCTCCAAATTGCAAGAAGAGTATTCTGTTGATGTTTTTGCTCTAATGATGGTTAACAACAAGCTCAATATTACTTGCCCATCTTAAACCAACGCACTCGCTCTGACCACTGAGCTTCATGTACCAATGTGTATTCCTTGATTCCGGGGGGGGGGGGGGGAACGATCAACTCCAATTTCTAATTCTCTCGTTGATGTCAAATCTCAAGATTACATTCAGCTTGCTGATGCTCACAAAATATCACTTGGATAAACGATGTATTTCTTGAACCAAAGCACCCGCTCTGACCACTGAGCCTCCTGTATCAATGTACATTCCTTGATGTCGAGGAACCATGAACTTCAAATCTTGATCTTCCGGCTGAAGTCAAATCCCACGCTTACACCCAGATGGCTGATGCTCACAAGATATCACTTGGATAAAAGATGAATTTCTTGAACCAACACCTACCTATCCGAGCCTCACTTCCTGCTCATCTTTCTATCGTCATCTGGAAATACAAACTCCCGATTCCCCCCCCCCCCCTGGACATTGCTCCTACTAGATCGCTTCAAAGTGACCAAGCCGAGATGAAAGAAATGGCCATCCTCCCATTAAACCTCCTCAATATCTCCAATCTCTAGACTGATCCTATGACAAAGGAAAATAAAAGCAATAAATGTTATGCCACATTAGAATTCCATTAGAACTCTTGTATACATTCACCAACAGCTAGTTCAGTATATGGCAAATAATACATAATGGAAAACTTTCTCTTTGCAGGTTGGCTTTATAATTGACTTAAAATTGTTTACTTAAACCTTTTCAAAATATCTTATTTTGACCTTCCAGCACAAACCACTCAAGACTGTCTTCAGATAGGTTGAATTGGACAGATTCACCAAAACAACATCAATGTATGGATTGATATGCCGGGAAAATTTATATCATTTATTTCATCTTAAAATTAGGGTCCTCATGCCCTTCAATAAGAATAAAAATAATAATGTATGAGAGAATAAATACTCGAAAACTCATATAAAAAAAACAAAAGAAACCAAGAAAATCATCGCCTCACGCGATTCTGTTTTTTATTTTATTTTTTTAACATTTATCTAACGGCGTATCATCATTGTTCATTTGTGTACTCCTGTGGAAGAGCGGTAATGCCTGAAAACTTAAGATTGTAATAAACATAGAGGATAAACATATCTTTAGAAACATATTGCCCTATTTAATAAAATCATAATACCAACAGTTATTCTGATCAAGTGTAAGCCAGCAATTAAAAAAAAAAAACTAAAAAGATTTCTCACACACAATAAGATTCCTTTTTTATTTTAAAATGCTAGCTTTCAAGTGATAATCACTCTTCAACAGTATTAAGTAAAAAACAGCGACTTAAATATTAATTAGGTCCTTTGAAAAGCGATTATCTCACTTGAAGGCTGACATTCAAAAATAAAAAAGGAAACATATTGTAAGAAATCTTTGTAGTTTTTTCAACATATTTCATAATATTATCTTGAAGCGCGCGCGCGCTATCAATTTAATATCCAATTTAGTAAACATAAAAGAAATCTCTCTCTCTCTCTCTCACTAAAAAACTAAAAATCTTATAATATCTAATATAGAATCACTTGTTGAAAATTATTAACTTTAAATATGTATATGTATAATATATAATGTATAATATGTATAATTACCTATTTTATATTCAATATATAATTACAATTAAAACAATTTTTTATTGATTTTTTTCAATTAATTGCTACAGAAAAATATTAAGATTAAATAAAGATAATATATAATAAATGAGTAAATAACATGTAGATAAAATGTAGGGGAATATATACAGTTGCATATGTACAAATTTCTTCAGCAAGGAAGACTTCCTCACCTTGAGAGAGTTCTCCTCCAGACAAGGTCTTCTTGAACACTCCTCAGTTCCACACCGAGGAAGTACTTATAGATGCGTGTCTTGGCAGACGCCAAGATGGCGTCCAATATATATATATTAGGAAAAAAATATTTCTGCTGTTGCGAGATTAATTGCTTGTAGAGGAATATGCCATGGAATGCAGTCGTGGTTAAAATCTTGAAAGTATAATAATAAAAATAGTGAAGATTAGAAATAGCTTTATTTGAGATTACGGAATATAGAAAACAATTTGAGAAAGGTATGTCTGACTTAAGGCGTAAGAATCTAAAAAATGAAAAACTTATTTACATAATTTACAAATGGTTTGAGCCAGCCAACAGGAAACAACAACAATAGGTTATATAAAGGGAAGTCGCGACATCTGGCGGTAGACTTAACAGAATAGTTTAATCTATAAAATTATAATTTTGAAATAAAATAATTTTTCCATAACATATTGGTATAATATGATGCATTAGCGCGCCATCTGTTATGAAAATTCGGAACTATTATAGACACGTAAGATTCTTTATATACTATATATAGACATGGATGATATAAACCTCAGACATATATGCAAATATTGCATAGCGCATTGTTATCCTCTACATAGAAAAGACAAATAACGGCCTCTATAATATATAGGTATAATATATTCGTGAATTTAACAATATTGTAGCAAAGTATTTATAATTTTATTAACAGAGTATCATTTTTTTTGTTTATATTTTGCTACTCTGTAAACTTCTCTCGTTACTTATATTTTTGTTTATCATTTGATAGTTTGTCCTTGCCTGAAATAAATTGTCTCCTCCTGAAGTTTTTGTCTTCCCTAATTTTCCACGTGGCAATATATTTGAACATTATATTTGCTTAATAGAAAGTTCCAGTTGCAATAATAAAATTAATTGAAAGAACCTAGCTTGTCATTGATAAAACCTTCACAGTCGTTTTCATCAATATATTCTATCAAATTGTTCTGTTTTTGTATTTGGTTTGTCAGTTATACATCTCGCAATTTATAGTATTTCTTGGTTAAGATATATTCAACTTAGCTATATATAGACATAAATGATATAAACCTTAGACATATATGCATATATTAAATAGCGCATTGTTATCCTCTACATAGAAAAGACAAATAACGGCCTCTATAATATATAGGTATAATATATTCGAGAAAATATCAATTTATTTATACGCTATATTTGTTCAATAGAGAATTCCTATTGCAATAAGGAATATACGAGGTGTGTTCAAAAAGTATCGCGACTTTAGTGTTTTTTCAAAAATTATTTATTTATTCATGAATATCTATTTTGTCCCCTTCAAAGTAATCCCCATGAGATATTATACACTTGTGCCAACGGTTTTTCCAATCTTCGAAGCACTTCAAAAAGTCATTTTTAAAAATCTTTTTCAGCTCCTCCTTCGATGCCGTCTTTATCTCGTCAAGCGTAGCGTAACGTCATCCTTTCATGGGCCTCTTCAGTTTAGGGAACAAGAAAAAGTCAAAGGGGGCCAGATCTGGGGAATACGGTGGCTGCGGCATCATTAGTGTGTTGTTTTTTGCCAAAAAGTCGCGCACAAGCAACGATGTGTGAGCAGGGGCGTTATCGTGGTGCAAAAGCCATTTTTTGTTCTTCCACAAATCCGGGCGTTTCTGGCGAATTGCTTCGCGAAAATTGCGCATAACTTGCAGGTAACATTCCTTATTGACCGTTCTCCCCTGTGGCAAGAACTCATGATGCACCACGCCCCTGCAATCGAAAAAAACTGTCAGCAAAACTTTCACATTCGACCGAACTTGGCGCGCTTTTTTCGGCCTTGGTTCGTTCGGCAGCTTCCATTGAGATGATTGAGCTTTGGTTTCCACGTCATAACCATAAACCCACGATTCGTCACCAGTTATAACCCTCTGGAGCAAATTTGGGTCGTCGCGGACAGAGTCCAACATCTTATTAGCGATGTTCATGCGATGCTGTTTTTGGTCGCAATTGAGCAATTTTGATACGAATTTCGCGGCGACCCGTCTCATGCCCAAATCATTGATAAAAATCGAATGGCACGAGCCAATCGATATGTTTAGGTCCTCAGCAACTTCTCTAACGGTGATTCGACGATTGGCCAATATCATTTTCTCCACTTCATTAATTTTTTCGTCTGTTGTTGAAGTGCTCGGGCGTCCGGCACGCCCTTCGTCGTTCACATCTTCTCGGCCTTCTGAGAACATTTTGTAGCACCGATAAACGTTGCTTCGGTCCAAGGTAGCTTCTCCGTATGCCACAGTCAACATTCGGAATGCATCCGCGCACTTAATTTCGTTTTTCACACAAAATTTGATACAGGTTCTTTGATCCATTTTTTTTTAATAGGTAAAAATCGAAGACGATCCAAAACACCTGCAAGCAAAGCAGATGTCAACAATTAAGTGAACATTCAAAATGGCCGAGCTTGTCGGCATAAGTGAGAGACATGAGTACCAACCTAAAGCCACAAAAAGATCGAATATCGAATATACGTAACCCGCGAAAATTCAAAATTCGCGATACTTTTTGAACACACCTTAAGAGAACCTAGCTTGTCATTGGTAAAACCTTCACAGCGTTCTCATCAATATATTCTATCAAATTGTTATGTTTTTATTGCTCTGGTTTTCCTATTATATAGCTCGCAATTTATAGTATTTATTGGTTAAGATATATTCAACTTATTAAAATCCGAAACCTTTATAGACGCGTATGATTCTTTTTTAAAAATAAACAATTTCTACTGTCCTTACTGCAATGGAAAAATTAATGGGAGGCCCTGGCTCATCAGTGGTGAACCTTCCAAGCGTTTTCGCCAGTTTAATCTATTTTTTTCCATTGCAGTAAGGACAGTAGAAATTGTTTATTTTAAAAAGAATCAAACGTATCTATAATAGTTTCGAAATTTGATAACAGATGGCGCGCAAATGCATCATAATATATTAAACTTAACAATAAAGACCTATATGATGAAAACCTTAGACATATATGCAAATTTTGTATAGCGCATTGTTCATATCTACATAGAAAAGACAAGGTCTCTATAATATAATTGTGGAAAGATCAGGTTGTTTAGTCTAATCTCCACATCACACAAGAAAGGAATTTGCTGAGGTCATGAAACTGTTTTCACTGATTCGTTAATGGTGGTCGTGATTTACGAGGTATTCCTAATATAGAGTTGTGTGTGATTGAGATTTTTTTTTACATAAATAGGAAAGTCACATTATGTAAACTAAACTTTAATAGATATATTTGATTCTTTAACATGAAATTTAAAAATATTTTACATATATAATATAATGCGGCTAGTGATTGTAAAACGACATTTGAAAATTTATACCGCATGTGTTTCCTTTCAACGAAAAATAAAAATTTATTTCAAGGAGAAATAACGATTGTTTCTAACCTTAAGGGTGAGGTATGAAAGGAGGAATTGAGAAGAGTAATGATAAACGGAAAAATAAAGTGTCCAGGGATGGGAATCGAGCCCACAGTGTTCCGCTTTCGGGGCAGATGCCATGTCCACTAGGCTCCTTCACCCTTCCTAATTCATCCTTTCATACCTCACCCTTAAGTTTAGAAATAATCGTTATTTCTCCTTTAATTAAATATTGATTTTTCGTTGGAAGGAAACACATGCGGTATAAATTTTCAAATGTAGTTTTACAATCAAAAGCCGTATTATATTATATTGTATTATAAATTACTTTAAGTATTATTTACGAACGGAAAAATATGTCCAGGGTAGTCTAGTGGACATGGCATCTGCCCGGTAAGCAGAACACTGTGGGTTCGATTCCCATCCCTGGTCACTTTTATTTTTCCGTTTATCATTATTCTTCACAATTCATCCTTTCATACGTCACCCTTAAGGTTAGAAATAATCGTTATTTCTCCTTGAAATAAATTTTGATTTTTCGTTGAAAGGAAACACATGCGGTATAAATTTTCAAATGTGGGTTTTACATTTTACATACATAATTATTTATTTACCCTCACACTCCCTCTTTCACGATGATAATGCTATCTAGAGAAAGATTGTGCAAATGAAGAATTTCTCATCTAAATACGCGAAAAACATCCTTTAATAAAAAACGTTTTTCAAAAGAAACTTGTATAGAGAGAGTGGTGTATTTTTCTGTTTAATTTTAATTCTGAAGTAGTTATTTGGAATTGATTCTACCAAGGTAATATGTAAGATATGATTGACCACTAAAATGTCAGCTAATGTGCATAATTTCCGTGTAATGCGAAAAATACCAGTATTATATTTTTTGTGTATGATCTGAAGGCTGTTGTTGGGTTCTGTGCTGCCTGGAATATAAGAGCTCAATCTATGCTTCTTTCCTGCGGTTAATCTGTATAAGACCGGTGGTCTTAATAAAGATGTATGTGTGTATGTATTAATACTTTTAAAAGGAAAAAAAAGTGTTTAGAAATAGTTGCTAAGGAGTGTTAAATTGTTGCATTGAGTGTCTGCTTGAGATACAGGTATTTGAGAGAGATGGATAGTTTTAGGAGCTTTTTTTCTAGGCTGTGCCTAGTTTATTTTGTCGTTGTAATTCTGTCGTGTTGTTTCTGTGTAGTGTACCCTTTGTTGTGTCTGTTTGTGACACTTGTTAAAATTGTCGTGTTCGTTCTGACTGCGGTAGGGCCTTATGCCACTATTTATTCTAGTTATTCAGATGCCAGCGATTACGTTAGTTTTATCTTTATGGTTGTTTTTTATTGTTTTTCTGGGCTTAAGGACCTGCATATGGCTTTAAAGGCATTGTAAATACTTTTTCATTGGCTTTTTTTACTTCAAAATTCTTAATTTTCAGAGGATTGGTTGAGTGTTTTTTCAAAATTCATTAACAGGTCCTTAAGTCTGGCAAAACAAAAAGAGACAATCGTAGAGTTAAAACAACGTTTTAATCTATATAGGCTCTGAATAACTAGTAACAAATAAATGGTGTAAGTTCAGGCCGTGTTTAGTACTAATACGACAGGGTTAACAGTGTTACTCTCAGGCATAACAGAGTGTGCACTTCCAGAAATAATGCGGCAAAGTTACAACGATGAAATGAATTAGACACAGTTTAGTTAAAATACTCCTCTAGCTATCCATCTTTTTCATTAGCCTGCCAAGACAGCTTTCTGATGGCCATTATCCCTCCTTGAAGCCGATGCCAGGAAATCTGCTCTCATAATGATCCTCGGAAATATTGATACCTTGAAGACATGCTCTTGCCCTTTCTTCTGATTATATTGGATCGAAGTATTTTCCCTGCCTACTGTAAACCTTGATTCCTGCTCCAAAATTGCAAGAAGGGTATTCTGAAGATGTTATTGCTCTGATGATGGATAACAACAAGCTCAATATTACTTGCCAATCTTGAACCAACGCACTCGCTCTGACCGTTGAGCTTATGCAGCAATGTGAATTCCTTGATATCGTGGAACCATCAACTCAAAATCTTGATCCTCTGGCTGATGTCAAATCTCACGCTTACGTCCAGCTTGCTGATGCTCACAAGATATCACTTGGATAAAAGATGAATTTCTTGAACCAAAGCACTCGCTCTGACCACTGAGCCTCGTACCTCAATGTGTATTCTTTGATGTCAGAGAACCATCAACTCAAAATCTTGGTCCTCTCGCTGATGTCAAATCTCACGCTTACATCCAGCCTGCTGATGCTCATAAGATATCACTTGGATGAAAGATGAATTTTTTTAACCAACGCATTCGCTCTGACTGAGTCTCTTGTATCAATGTGTAAACCTTGTTGTCGAGGAACCACGAAATTCAAATCTTGATCCACCGGCTGAAGTGAAATCCCACGCTTATATCCAGCTTGCTGATACTCACGAGATATCATTTGAATAAAAGATTAATATCTTGAACCAACACTCAACTACCGAGCCTCATTACCTGCTAATCTTTCTATCATCATCTGGAAATACAAACTCCTGATTCTCTCCCCCTGGACCTTGCTCCTACTAGATAGCTTCAAAGCGACCAAGCCTGGCCATCCTCCCATTAAACCTCCTCAATATCTCCAATCTCTAGACTGATCCTTTGGCAAAGGATAATAAAAGCAATAAATGTTATGCGACATTAGAATTCCATTAGACCTCTCGTATACATTCACCAACAGCTAGTTCAGTAGAATACAACTAATTCATAATGGAAAACTTTCTCTTTGCAGGTTGGCTTTATAATTGACTTAAATTAGTTTACTTAAACCTTTTTAAAATATCTTATTTTGACCTTCGAGAACAAACCACTCAAGACTATTCAGATAGGTTGAATTGGGCAGTTTCTCACCAAAACAACATCAATGTATGGATTGATAAACCGGGAAAGTTTCTATCATTTATTTCATCGCAAAATTAGAGTCCTCATGCCCTTCAATAGGAATAAAAAATAATAACGTATGAGAGAATAAATACTCAAAAACTTGTATAAATAAATCAAGAAACTCATCGCCTCACGCGATTCTGTTTTTCTTTTAAAATATTTATCTAACGGCGTATTATCATTGTTCATTTTTGTACTCTTGTAGAAGAGTGGTAATACCTGAAAGCTTGAGATTGTAATAAACATAGAAGATAAACTTATCTCTACAGAAACCTGTTGCCTTATTTAATAAAATCATAATACCAACGGCTTATTACTGATCAAGTGTAAGCCAGAAATAAAAAAGAAACTACAGTTTTCTCACAATAAGTTTCCTTTTTTATTTTAAAATGCTAGCTTTCAAGTGATATTCGCTCTTCAAAAGTATTAAGTAAAAAACAGCGACTTAATTAATAATTAGGTCCTTTGTAAAACGGATTATCTCACTTGAAAGCTTGCATTTTTAAACAAAAAAAAAAAGGAAACTTATTGTAAGAAATCGCTGTGGCTTTTTCAACATCTTTCACCATATTATCTTGAAACTCTCAATTTACTATCCAATTCAATAAATATAAAAGAAATCTCACTAAAAAAACTAGTGTTCTTATAATAGCTAATATAGAATTACTTGTTGAAAATTATTAACTTTAAATCATGATATAATTACCTATTTTATATCCAATATACAATTACAATTTAAACAATTTTTTTATTGATTCTTTCAATCAATTGCAACAGAAAGAAAAATTAAGATCAAATAAAGGTCAATATATAATAATAGAATAAATAACGTGTATATAAAGTGTAGGGAATATATATATAGTTGTGTACAAATGTCTTCAGCAAGGAAGACTTCTCCACCTTGAGAGAGTCCTCCTCCAGACAAGGTCTTCTTGAACACTCCTCAGTTCCACGCCGTCTATAGATGCGTGTCTTGGCAGATGCCAGGATGGTGTCCAGTATATATATATATATTATGATGTATTAGCGCGCCATCTGTTATGAAAATTCGGAACTATTATAGACGCGTACGATTCTTTATATGCTATATTAAACTATATATAGACATGAATGATAAAACCTCAGACATACACCCATACCTCGCTTTGCGTCGGGGTTACGTTCCAAAAAAATACGACGCAAATTGAAACGACGCAAAGTGAAAATAAAATTTCGATGGCATGGCGCAATCAAAAACAAAGGTGTTGCCATATTTTAGGGAAAAAAATTCAAAAAAAAAAAAATTAAAGACTCGAATCCAAAACAACGCAACTTCGAAAATCTAACGACGCACAGTGAAAATCAGTAAAAATTAAGCAGAGACGCAACTTCGAAAAAAACGCAAAACGAAACGACGCAAAGCGAAGTATTGGTGTATATGCAAATATTGCATAGCGCATTGTTCTTCTCTACATAAAAAAGGCCAATAACGGCCTCTATAATATATAGGTATAATATATTCGAGAAATAAACAATGATTTAAACGCTATATTTGTTTAATAGAGAATTCCTACTGCAATAAGAAATATATTGAGAGAACCTACTTTGTCATTGGTAACACCTTCAAATCGTTTTCATCAATATATTCTACCAGATCGTTTTGCTTTTTGGTTTTCCAGTTATATAACTCGCAATTTATAGTATTTCTTGGTTAAGATATTTTAAACTTAGCTAAAAATAGACATAAATGATATAAATCTTAGACATATATGCAAATATTACATAGCGCATTGTTCTTCTCTACATAGAAAAGACAAATAACGGCCTCTATAATAAATAGGTATAATATATTCGACAATTCAACAATATATTTAAACGCCATATTTGTTTAATAGAGAATTCCTACTGCAATAAGAAATATATTGAGAGAACCTACCTTGTCATTGGTAAAACCTCCACAGCGTTTTCATCAATAAATGTTATCAAATTGTTCTGCTTTTGTATTTGGTTTGCCAAGTATATAGATCGCAATTTATAGTATTTCTTGGTTAAGATATATTTAACGTTTTAAAATTGAAACTATTATAGGCGCGTATGTTTATTTTTAAAAATAAAAATATCTACTGTCCTTGCTGCAATAGAAAAATTAATGGGAAGGCCTGGCTCATCAGTGGTGAACCCTCTAAGCGGTTCCACCAGTTTAATATATTTTTTCCATTGCAGTAAATACAGTATAAAATTGTTTATTTTTAAAAAGAATAATACGCGTCTATAATAGCTTCGAATTTTGATAACAGATGGTGCGCTAATGCATCATAATATATTCAACTTAACTATATAGACTTATATGATTAAACCTTAGACATATATGCAAATTTTGCATAGCACATTGTTAATCTCTACATAGAAAAGGCAAATAAAGGCACCCAATAATATAAATATGGAAAGATCAGGTTGTTTAGTCCAATCTCCACATCACACAAGAAAGCAAATTACTGAGGTCATAAAACTGTTTTTACAGAATCCTTAATAGTGGTCGTGATTTAAGAGGTATTCCTAATATAGAGTTGTGTGTGTGATTGAGAATTTTTTACATAAATAGAAAAGTCACATTATGTAAACTAATCTTACATAACATATTCTCTCTCTCTACAAAGATATATTTGATTCTTTAACATGAATTTTGAAAATATTTTACGTATATAATTATTTATTTTCCCTCTTACTTTCTCTCTCACGATGATAATGCTATCTAGAGGAAGATTATGCACAAACGAAGAATTTCTTATCTAAACCGCGAGAGGCATCCTTTAATAAAAATCGTTTTTTGAAGGAAACTTGTATAGTGAACGTGGTGTATTTTTCTGTTGAATTTTAATTCTGAAGTAGTTATTTGGAATTGATTCAACCAAGGTAATATGTAAGATATGATTGACCACTAAAATGTCAGCCAATGTGTTTAATTTCCGTGTAATGCGAAAATACAAGTATTATACTTTTTGCCTTTGACCTGGAGGCTGTTGTTGGGTTCTGTGCTTCCTGGAATATAGGATCTCCATCTATGCTTCCTTCCTGCGGTGAATCTGTATAAGACCGTTGGTCTTAACAAAGATGCATGTGTGTATGTATCAATACTTTTTAAAAGGAAAAAAGGCGTTTAGAAATTGTTGCTAAGGAGTGTTACATTGTTGCGTTGAGTATCCGCTTGAGCTACAGGTATTTGAGAGAGATGGATAGTTTTAGGAGCTTTTTTTCTAGGCTATGCCTAGTTTATTTTGTCGTTGTAATTCTGTCGTGTTGTTTCTGTGTAGTGTACCCTTTGTTGTGTCTGTTTGTGACACTTGTTAAAATTGTCGTATCCGTTCTGACTGCGGTAGGGCCTTATGCCACTATTTGTTCTGATTATTCAGATGCCAGTGATTACGTTAGTTTTATCTTTATGGTTGTTTTTTATTGTTTTTCTGGGCTTAAGGACCTACATAGGGCTTTAATGGCGTTGTAAATACTTTTTCATTGGCTTTTTTTACTTCAAAATTCTTAATTTTAGAGGATTGGTTGAGTGTTTTTCAAAATTCATTAAAAGGTCCTTAAGTCTGGCAAAACAAAAAGAGACAATCGTAGAGTTAAAACAACGTTTTAATCTATATAGGCTCTGAATAACTAGTAACAAATAAATGGTGTAAGTTCAGGCCGTGGTTAGTACTAATACGACAGGGTTAACAGTGTTACTCTTAGGCATAACAGAGTGTACACTTCCAGAAATAATGCGGCAAAGTTACAACGATAAAATGAATTAGACACAGTTTAGTTAAAATACTCCTCTAGCTATCCATCTTTTTCATTAGCCTGTCAAGACAGCTTTCTGATGGCCATGATCCCTCCCTGATACTGATGCTAAGCGATCTGCTCTCATGGTGATCCTCGGAATTATTGATCCCTTGAAGAAAAGCTCTTGCCGTTTCTCTGATTACCTTGGATCGAAGTATTTTCCCTGCCTACTGGAAACCTTGATTCCTACCCCCAAATTGCCAGGAGGGTACCCTGAAGATGTTATTGCTCTGATGATGAATAACAACAAGCTCGTTATTACTTGCCTATCTTGAACCAACACACCTGTTCTGACCGCTGAACTTATTCTGCAATGTACATTTCTTGATGACAAGGAACCATCAACTCCAATTTTTAATCCTCTCGCTGATGTCAAATCTCACGCTTACACTCAGCTTGCTGATGCTTACGGGATATCACTTGGATAAAAGATGTATTTCTTGAACCAACGCACTCGCTCTGACCACTGAGCCTCATGTATCAATGTGCATTCCTTGATGTCGAGGATACACGAACTTCAAAACTTGATCCACCTGCTGAAGTCAAATCCCACGCTTACATCCAGTTGGCTGATACTCAAGAGATATCACTTGGATAAAAGATGAATTTCTTCAACCAACACTCAACTATCTGATCCCCACTTCCTGATCATCTTTCTATCGTCATCTGGAAATACAAACTCCTGATTCTCTCCCCCTGGACCTTGCTCCTACTAGATCGCTTCAAAGGGACCAAGCCTGGCCATCCTCCCATTAAACCTCCTCAATATCTCCAATCTCTAGACTGATCCTTTGGCAAAGGATAATAAAAGCAATAAATGTTATGCGACATTAGAATTCCATTAGAAATTTCGTACACATTCACCAACAGCTAGTTCAGTAGATGGCAACAAATACATAATGGAAAACTTTCTCTTTGCAGGTTGGCTTTATAATTGGCTTAAAATAGTTTACCTAAGCCTTTTCAAAAGATATTTTTCTGACCTTCCAGCACAAACTACTCAATACTGTATTCAGATAGGTTGAATCAGACAGATTCTCACCAAAACAACATCAATGTATGGATTGATAAGCCGTGGAAGTTTATATCATTTATTTCATCTTAAAATTAGAGTCTTCATGCCATTCAATAGGAATAAAAAATAATAACGTATGAGAGAATAAATACTCGAAAACTCGTATAAATAAATAAAAAACTTACAAGAAACGCATCGCCTCACGCGATTCTGTTTTTCTTTAAAATATTTATCTAACGGCGTATTATCATTGTTCATTTTTGTACTCCTGTAGAAGAGCGGTAATGCCTGAAAACTTGAGATTGTAATAAACATAGAAGAGAACCTTATCTTTAGAAACCTGTTGCCTTATTTAATAAAATCATAATACTTATTACTGATCAAGTGTAAGCCAGAAATAAAAATAAAAACTACAAAGATTTCTCACAATAAGTTTCCTTTTTTATTTTGAAATGCTAACTTCCAATTGATAATCGCTCTTCAAAACTCTTAAGTAAAAAATAGAGACTTAAATAATAAATAGGGCTTTTGAAAACGGATTATCTCACTTGAAAGCTTGCATTTTTAAACAAAAAAGAGGAAAATATTGTAAGAAATCTTTGTAGTTTTTTTCAACATCTTTCATAATATTATCTTGAAGCTATCAATTTACTATCCAAATTAGTAAACATAAAAGAAATCTCATTAAAAAAACTAAAGTTCTTATAATAACTAATATAGAATTACTTGTTGAAAATTATTAACTTTAAATCATGATATAATTACCTATTTTATATCCAATATACAATTGCAATTTAAACTATTTTTTTATTGATTCTTCCAATCAATTGCTACAGAAAGAAAAATTAAGATCAAATAAAGGTCAATATATAATAATAGAATAAATAACGTGTATATAAAGTGTAGGGAATATATATAGTTGTGTACAAATGTCTTCAGCAAGGAAGACTTCTCCACCTTGAGAGAGTCCTCCTCCAGACAAGGTCTTCTTGAACACTCCTCAGTTCCACGCCGAGGAAGTACCTATAGATGTGTGTCTTGGCAGATGCCAGGATGGCGTCCAGTATATATATATATATTATGATGTATTAGCGCGCCATCTGTTATGAAAATTCGGAACTATTATAGACGCGTACGATTCTTTATATGCTATATTAAACTATATATAGACATGAATGATAAAAACCTTAGACATATATGCAAATATTGCATAGCGCATTGTTATCCTCTACATAGAAAAGACAAATAACGACCTCTATAATATAAATATTTTGAATAGTCTATAATATTTTCGAGAATTTAACAATAATTTAAACTATATATTCGTTTAATGGAGAATTCCTATTGCAAAAAGAAATATATTGTGAAAGCCTGGCTTATCATTAGTAAAACCTTCAAATCGTTTTCATCAATATATTATAACAGATCGTTCTGCTTTTTTTTGTATTTGATTTGCAAGTTATATAGCTCGCAATTTAGCGCATTGTTCTTCTCTAAATAGAAAAGACAAATAACGGCCTCTATAATATATAGGTATGATATATTCGAAAATTTAAAAACATATTTAAACGCTGTATTCGTTTAATAGAGAATTCCTACTGCAATAAGAAAACATATTGAGAGAACCTAGCTTATCATTGATAAAACCTCACAGCGTTTCAATCAATAAATGTTATTAAATTGTTCTGCTTTTGTATTTGGTTTGCCAAGTATATAGATCGCAATTTATAGTATTCCTTGGTTAAGATATATTCACTTATCAAAATTCGAAACTATTATAGACGCTTATGATTCTTTTTTAAAATTAAACAATTTCTACTGTCCTTACTGCAATGGAAAAATTAATAGGAGGGCCCCTGGATTATCAGTGGTGAACCCTCCAAGCGATATCGCCAGTTTAATCTATTTTTTCCATTGCAGTAAGGACAGTAGAAATTGTTTACAGTAGACTCTCCTATAACGCGAGTTTTTACAACGCGATTTCGTACAACGCGATAAAAAAATTATGACAAATTTATTTATACAACGCGAATTTTCGTATACCGCGTTATAAAATAAAACAATTTACCCAAACAACATTCGCGTTATACAAGTTTTATTTCGTACAACGCGAATTCCTATAACGCGATTTCATACAACACGGAACACATTAATCGCGTTATAGGAGAGTTTACTGTATTTTTCAAAAGAATCATACTCGTCTATAATAGTTTCAAATTTTGATAACAGATGGCGTGTTAATGCATCATAATATACTAAACTTAACTATATAGACTTATATGATGAAAACCTGAGACATATATGTAAAATTTTGCATAGCGCATCGTTCATCTCTACATAGAAAAGACAAATATAATATAAATATGGAAAGAACAGGTTGTTTAGTCCATCTTCACATCACACAAGAAAGGAAATTACTGAGGTCATAAAACTGTTTTTACAGATTCGTTAATGATGGTCGTGATTTACGAGGTATTCCTAATATAGAGTTGTGGGTGATTGAGAATTTTTTACATAAATAGGAAAGTCATATTCTGTAAATTAAACTTAAATGACATATTCTCTCTCTCTACAAAGATATATTTGATTCTTTAACATGAATTTTGAAAATATTTTACATATATAATATAATGCGGCTAGCGATTGTAAAACGACATTTGAAAATTTATACCGCATGTGTTTCCTTTCAACGAAAAATAAAAATTTATTTCAAGGAGAAATAACGATTGTTTCTAACCTTAAGGGTGAGGTATGAAAGGAGGAATTGAGAAGAGTAATGATAAACGGAAAAATAAAGTGTACAGGGATGGGAATCGAGCCCACAGTGTTCCGCTTACCGGGCAGATACCATGTCCACTAGGCTCCTTCACCCTTCCAAATTCACCCTTTCATACCTCACCCTTAAGTTTAGAAATAATCGTTATTTCTCCTTTAATTAAATATTGATTTTTCGTTGGAAGGAAACACATGCGGTATAAATTTTCAAATGTCGTTTTACAATCAAAAGCCGCATTATATTATATTGTATTATAAATTACTTTAAGTATTATTTACGAACGGAAAAATATGTCCAGGGTAGTCTAGTGGACATGGCATCTGCCCGGTAAGCGGAACACTGTGGGTTCGATTCCCATCCCTGGTCACTTTTATTTTTCCGTTTATCATTATTCTTCACAATTCATCCTTTCATACGTCACCCTTAAGGTTAGAAATAATCGTTATTTCTCCTTGAAATAAATTTTGATTTTTCGTTGAAAGGAAACACATGCGGTATAAATTTTCAAATGTGGGTTTTACATTTTACATACATAATTATTTATTTACCCTCACACTCCCTCTTTCACGATGATAATGCTATCTAGAGAAAGATTGTGCAAATGAAGAATTTCTCATCTAAATACGCGAAAAACATCCTTTAATAAAAATCGTTTTTCAAAAGAAACTTGTATAGAGAAAGTGGTGTATTTTTCTGTTTAATTTTAATTCTGAAATAGTTATTTGGAATTGATTCTACCAAGGTAATATGTAATATATGATTGACCACTAAAATGTCAGCTAATGTGCATAATTTCCGTGTAATGCGAAAAATACCAGTATTATATTTTTTGCGTATGATCTGAAGGCTGTTGTTGGGTTTTGTGCTGCCTGGAATATAGGAGCTCCATCTATGCTTCTTTCCTGCGGTGAATCTGTATAAGACCGGTGGTCTTAATAAAGATGTATGTGTGTATGTATTAAAACTTAAAAGTAAAAAAAGTGTTTAGAAATAGTTGCTAAGGAGTGTTACATTGTTGCATTGAGTGTCGGCTTGAGATACAGGTATTTGAGAGAGATGGATAGTTTTAGGAGCTTTTTTTCTAGGCTATGCCTAGTTCATTTTGTCGTTGTAATTCTGTCGTGTTGTTTCTGTGTATTGTACCCTTTGTTGTGTCTGTTTGTGACACTTGTTAAAATTGTCGTATCCGTTCTGACTGCGGTAGGGCCTTATGCCAATATTTGTTCTGATTATTCAGATGCCAGTGATTACGTTAGTTTTATCTTTATGGTTATTTTTTATTGTTTTTCTGGGCTTAAGGACCTGCATAGGGCTTTAATGGCGTTGTAAATACTTTTTTATTGGCTTTTTTTAATTCAAAATTCTTAATTTTTAGAGCATTGGTTGAGTGTTTTTTCAAAATTCATTAAAGGGTCCTTAAGTCTGGCAAAACAAAAAGAGACAATCATAGAGTTAAAACAACGTTTTAATCTATATAGGCTCTGAATAACTAGTAACAAATAAATGGTGTAAGTTCAGGCCGTGGTTAGTACTAATACGACAAGGTTAACAGTGTTACTCTCAGGCATAACAGAGTGTACACTTCCAGAAATAATGCGGCAAAGTTACAACGATGAAATGAATTAGACACAGTTTAGTTAAAATTCTCCTCTAGCTATCCATCTTTTTCATTAGCCTGTCAAGACAGGTTTCTGATGGCCATTATCCCTCCCTGAAGCCGATGCCAGGAAATCTGCTCTCATGATGATTCTCGGAAATATTGATACCTTGAAGACATGCTCTTGCCCTATCTTCTGATTATATTGGATCGAAGACATTTCCCTGCCTACTGGAAACCTTGATTCCTACCCCCAAATTGCCAGGAGGGTACCCTGAAGATGTTATTGCTCTGATGATGAAAAACAACATGCTCAATAATACTTGCCAATCTTGAACCAACGCACTCGCTCTGACCACTGAGCTTATGCAGAAATGTGCATTCCTTGATGTCGAGGAACCATCAACTCAAAATCTTGATCCTGTGGCTGATGTCAAATCTCACGCTTACATCCAGTGGGCTGATGCTCACGATATATCACTTGGATAAAAGATGAATTTCTTGAACCAACGCACTCGTTCTGACCACTGAGCTCAAGCAGCAATGTACATACCTTGATGACGGAGAATCTTCAATTCCAAATTTTACTCATCTCGCCGATAACAAATCCCACGCTTGCATCCATCTGGCTGATGCTCACGAGATATTATTTGGATAAAAGATGAATTTCTTGAACCAACACTCTACTATCCAACCCTAATTACTGCTCATCTTTCGATCATCATCTGGATATACAAACTCCTGATTCTCTCCCCCTGGATCTTGCTCCTACTAGATCGCTTCAAAGGGACCAAGCCGAGATGAAATAAATGGCCATCCACCTATTAAACCTCCTCAATATCTCCAATCTCTAGACTGATCCGTTGGCAAAGGAAAATAAAAGCAATAAATGTTATGCGATATTTTAATTCCATTAGAACTCTCGTATACATTCACCAACAGCTAGTTCAGTAGAAGACAACTAATACATAATGGTAAACCTTCTCTTTGCAGGTTGGCTTTATAATTTACTTAAAATTGTTTACTTAAACTTTTTTTAAATATCTTATTTTGACCTTCCAGCACAAACCACTCAAGACTGTATTCATATAGGTTGAATTGGGCAGATTCACCAAAACAACATCAATGAATGGATTGATAAACCGGGAAAGTTTATACCATTTATTTCATCTTAAAATTAGAGTCCTCATTTAGAAATTTAAGGTCGGCATGGAATGACCTCACCCTATCAAATTCTAAAGTATGATTATAAGATAAAACATTTAAAGAGAGGAGAGGCCAAGAAGTTTGAATTTTTTAAATATATCAAATTATAATAGAAATGGCTAAATGATACTTTGTTATCCAAGTGGATCCACCGCACTAGGCTGTATCAGGTGAACTGGAAAAATCTACAATGGAATTTGAAAAGATTTTTTTAAAAGCGATTTTAATATATTGAAATGATAATTGGCATAGAAGAGATGATATGATCAAATTTTAATATTTTCACTCTAGTCTCCATTATTAGCTACGACAGTTTCAAGGCGAGTGGGAAATGAAGCACAGGCCTTGGCGATGTTGACATTGTCCATTTGTGTCATCACCATATGAACTGCATACTTTACAGTCAAAATGGTGTTGTGGTGTGAA
>CP092868.1:34327614-34428209 GCA_030710605.1 Cordylochernes scorpioides | reverse complement strand
GAGTTTCAAGATAATATGGTGAAAGATGTTGAAAAAGCCACAGCGATTTCTTACAATAAGTTTCCTTTTTTTTTGTTTAAAAATTCAAGCTTTCAAGTGAGATAATCCGTTTTACAAAGGACCTAATTATTAATTAAGTCGCTGTTTTTACTTAATACTTTTGAAGAGCGAATATCACTTGAAAGCTAGCATTTTAAAATAAAAAAAGGAAACTTATTGTGAGAAATCTGTAGTTTCTTTTTTATTTCTGGCTTACACTTGATCAGTAATAAGCCGTTGGTATTATGATTTTATTAAAAAAGGCAACAGGGTTCTGTAGAGATAAGTTTATCTTCTATGTTTATTACAATCTCAAGCTTTCAGGGATTGCCACTCTTCTATTAGAGTACAAAAATTAACAATGATAATACGCCGTTAGATAAATATTTTAAAAGAAAAACAGAATCGCGTGAGGCGATGAGTTTCTTGATTTATTTATACAAGTTTTTGAGTATTTATTCTCTCATACGTTATTATTTTTTATTCCTATTGAAGGGCATGAGGACTCTAATTTTGCGATGAAATAAATGATAGAAACTTTCCCGGTTTATCAATCCATACATTGATGTTGTTTTGGTGAGAAACTGCCCAATTCAACCTATCTGAATAGTCTTGAATGGTTTGTTCTCGAAGGTCAGAATAAGATATTTTAAAAAGGTTTAAGTAAACTAATTTAAGTCAATTATAAAGCCAACCTGCAAAGAGAAAGTTTTCCATTATGAATTAGTTGTATTCTACTGAACTAGCTGTTGGTGAATGTATACGAGAGGTCTAATGGAATTCTAATATCGCATAACATTTATTGCTTTTATTATCCTTTGCCAAAGGATCAGTCTAGAGATTGGAGATATTGAGGAGGTTTATGGGAGGATGGCCAGGCCTTGGTCGCTTTGAAGCTATCTAGTAGGAGCAAGGTCCAGGGGGAGAGAATCAGAAGTTTGTATTTCCAGATGATGATAGAAAGATTAGCAGGTAATGAGGCTCGGTAGTTGAGTGTTGGTTCAAGAAATTAAACTTCTATTCAAATGATATCTCGTGAGTATCAGCAAGCTGGATATAAGCGTGGGATTTCACTTCAGCCGGTGGATCAAGATTTGAATTTCGTGGTTCCTCGACAACAAGGTTTACACATTGATACAAGAGACTCAGTGGTCAGAGCGAATGCGTTGGTTCAATAAATTCATCTTTTATCCAAGTGATATCTTATGAGCATCAGCAGGCTGGATGTAAGCGTGAGATTTGACATCAGCGAGAGGACCAAGATTTTGAGTTGATGGTTCTCTGACATCAAAGAATACACATTGAGGTACGAGGCTCAGTGGTCAGAGCGAGTGCTTTGGTTCAAGAAATTCATCTTTTATCCAAGTGATATCTTGTGAGCATCAGCAAGCTGGACGTAAGCGTGAGATTTGACATCAGCCAAAGGATCAAGATTTTGAGTTGATGGTTCCACAATATCAAGGAATTCACATTGCTGCATAAGCTCAACGGTCAATGCGAGTGCGTTGGTTCAAGATTGGCAAGTAATATTGAACTTGTTGTTATCCATCATCAGAGCAATAACATCTTCAGAATACACTTCTTGCAATTTTGGAGCAGGAATCAAGGTTTTACAGTAGGCAGGGAAAATACTTCGATCCAATATAATCAGAAGAAAGGGCAAAAGCATTTCTTCAAGGTATCAATATTTCCGAGGATCATCATGAGAGCAGATTTCCTGGCATCGGCTTCAGGGAGGGATAATGGCCATCAGAAAGCTGTCTTGGCAGGCTAATGAAAAAGATGGATAGCTAGAGGAGTATTTTACCTAAATTGTGTCTAATTCATTTCATCGTTGTAACTTTGCCGCATTATTTCTGGAAGTGCACACTCTGTTATGCCTGAGAGTAACACTGTTAACCCTGTCGTATTAGTACTAAGCACGGCCTGAACTTACACCATTTATTTGTTACTAGTTATTCAGAGCCTATATAGATTAAAACGTTGTTTTAACTCTACGATTGTCTCTTTTTGTTTTGCCAGACTTAAGGACCTGTTAATGAATTTTGAAAAAAACACTCAACCAATCCTCTGAAAATTAAGAATTTGAAGTAAAAAAAGCCAATGAAAAAGTATTTACAATGCCTTTAAAGCCCTATGCAGGTCCTTAAGCCCAGAAAAACAATAAAAAACAACCATAAAGATAAACTAACGTAATCGCTGGCATCTGAATAACTAGAACAAATAGTGGCATATGGCCCTACCGCAGTCAGAACGGACACGACAATTTTAACAAGTGTCACAAACAGACACAACAAAGGGTACACTACACAGAAACAACACGACAGAATTACAACGACAAATTAAACTAGGCACAGCCTAGAAAAAAAAGCTCCTAAAACTATCCATCTCTCTCAAATACCTGTATCTCAAGCCGACACTCAATGTAACAATTTAACACTCCTTAGCAACTATTTCTAAACACTTTTTTATCCTTTTAAAAGTATTAATACATACACACATACATCTTTATTAAGACCACCGGTCTTATACAGATTAACCGCAGGAAAGAAGCATAGATTGAGCTCTTATATTCCAGGCAGCACAGAACCCAACAACAGCCTTCAGATCATACACAAAAAATATAATACTGGTATTTTTCGCATTACACGGAAATTATGCACATTAGCTGACATTTTAGTAGTCAATCATATCTTACATATTACCTTGGTAGAATCAATTCCAAATAACTACTTCAGAATTAAAATTCAACAGAAAAATACACCACTTTCTCTATACAAGTTTCTTTTGAAAAACGATTTTTATTAAAGGATGTTTTTCGCGTATTTAGATGAGAAATTCTTCATTTGCACAATCTTTCTCTAGATAGCATTATCATCGTGAAAGAGGGAGTGTGAGGGTAAATAAATAATTATGTATGTAAAATGTAAAACCCACATTTGAAAATTTATACCGCATGTGTTTCCTTTCAACGAAAAATCAAAATGTATTTCAAGGAGAAATAACGATTATTTCTAACCTTAAGGGTGACGTATGAAAGGATGAATTGTGAAGAATAATGATAAACGGAAAAATAAAAGTGACCAGGGATGGGAATAGAAACCCACAGTGTTCTGCTTACCGGGCAGATGCCATGTCCACTAGACTACCCTGGACATATTTTTCCGTTCGTAAATAATACTTAAAGTAATTTATAATACAATATAATATAATACGGCTTTTGATTGTAAAACTACATTTGAAAATTTATACCGCATGTGTTTCCTTCCAACGAAAAATCAATATTTAATTAAAGGAGAAATAACGATTATTTCTAAATTTAAGGGTGAGGTATGAAAGGATGAATTAGGAAGGGTGAAGGAGCCTAGTGGACATGGCATCTGCCGTAAAGCGGAACACTGTGGGCTAGATTCCCATCCCTGGACACTTTATTTTTCCGTTTATCATTACTATTCTCAATTCCTCCTTTCATACCTCACCCTTAAGGTTAGAAACAATCGTTATTTCTCCTTGAAATAAATTTTTATTTTTCGTTGAAAGGAAACACATGCTGTATAAATTTTCAAATGTCGTTTTACAATCACTAGCCGCATTATATTATATATGTAAAATATTTTTAAATTTCATGTTAAAGAATCAAATATATCTATTAAAGTTTAGTTTACATAATGTGACTTTCCTATTTATGTAAAAATAATTCTCAATCACACACAACTCTATATTAGGAATACCTCGTAAATCACGACCACCATTAACGAATCAGTGGAAAACAGTTTTATGACCTCAGCAAATTCCTTTCTTGTGTGATGTGGAGATTGGACTAAACAACCTGATCTTTCCACAATTATATTATAGAGACCTTGTCTTTTCTATGTAGATATGAACAATGCGCTATACAAAATTTGCATATATGTCTAAGGTTTTCATCATATAGGTCTTTATTGTTAAGTTTAATATATTATGATGCATTTGCGCGCCATCTGTTATCAAATTTCGAAACTATTATAGATACGTTTGATTCTTTTTAAAATAAACAATTTCTACTGTCCTTACTGCAATGGAAAAAATAGATTAAACTGGCGAAAACGCTTGGAAGGTTCACCACTGATGAGCCAGGGCCTCCCATTAATTTTTCCATTGCAGTAAGGACAGTAGAAATTGTTTATTTTTAAAAAAGAATCATACGCGTCTATAAAGGTTTCGGATTTTAATAAGTTGAATATATCTTAACCAATAAATACTATAAATTGCGAGCTATATAATAGGAAAACCAGAGCAATAAAAACATAACAATTTGATAGAATATATTGATGAGAACGCTGTGAAGGTTTTACCAATGACAAGCTAGGTTCTCTTAAGGTGTGTTCAAAAAGTATCGCGAATTTAGAATTTTCGCGGGTTACGTATATTCGATTTTCGATCTTTTTGTGGCTTTAGGTTGGTACTCATGTCTCTCACTTATGCCGACAAGCTCGGCCATTTTGAATGTTCACTTAATTGTTGACATCTGCTTTGCTTGCAGGTGTTTTGGATCGTCTTCGATTTTTACCTATTAAAAATAATGGATCAAATAACCTGTATCAATTTTGTGTGAAAAACGAAATTAAGTGCGCGGATGCATTCCGAATGTTGACTGTGGCATACAGAGAAGCTACCTTGGACCGAAGCAACGTTTATCGGTGCTACAAAATGTTCTCAGAAGGCCGAGAAGATGTGAACGATGAAGGGCGTGCCGGACGCCCGAGCACTTCAACAACAGACGAAAAAATTAATGAAGTGGAGAAAATGATATTGGCCAATCGTCGAATCACCGTTAGAGAAGTTGCTGAGGACCTAAACATATCGATTGGCTCGTGCCATTCGATTTTTATCAATGATTTGGGCATGAGACGGGTCGCCGCGAAATTCGTATCAAAATTGCTCAATTGCGACCAAAAAACAGCATCGCATGAACATCGCTAATAAGATGTTGGACTCTGTCCGCGACGACCCAAATTTGCTCCAGAGGGTTATAACTGGTGACGAATCGTGGTTTATAGTTATGACGTGGAAACCAAAGCTCAATCATCTCAATGGAAGCTGCCGAACGAACCAAGGCCGAAAAAAGCGCGCCAAGTTCGGTCGAATGTGAAAGTTTTTGCTGACAGTTTTTTTTCGATTGCAGGGGCGTGGTGCATCATGAGTTCTTGCCACAGGGGGAGAACGGCCAATAAGGAATGTGACCTGCAAGTTATGCGCAATTTTCGCGAAGCAATTCCGCCAGAAACGCCCGGATTTGTGGAAGAACAAAAAATGGCTTTTGCACCACGATAACGCCCCTGCTCACACATCGTTGCTTGTGCGCGACTTTTTGGCAAAAAAACAACACACTAATGATGCCGCAGCCACCGTATTCCCCAGATCTGGGCCCCCCTTTGACTTTTTCTTGTTCCCTAAACTGAAGAGGCCCATGAAAGGATGACGTTACGCTACGCTTGACGAGATAAAGACGGCATCGAAGGAGGAGCTGAAAAAGATTTTTAAAAATGACTTTTTGAAGTGCTTCGAAGATTGGAAAAACCGTTGGCACAAGTGTATAATATCTCATGGGGATTACTTTGAAGGGGACAAAATAGATATTCATGAATAAATAAATAATTTTTGAAAAAACACTAAGTCGCGATACTTTTTGAACACACCTCGTATATTCCTTATTGCAATAGGAATTCTCTATTAAACAAATATAGCGTATAAATAAATTGATATTTTCTCGAATATATTATACCTATATATTATAGAGGCCGTTATTTGTCTTTTCTATGTAGAGGATAACAATGCGCTATTTAATATATGCATATATGTCTAAGGTTTATATCATTTATGTCTATATATAGCTAAGTTGAATATATCTTAACCAAGAAATACTATAAATTGCGAGATGTATAACTGACAAACCAAATACAAAAACAGAACAATTTGATAGAATATATTGATGAAAACGACTGTGAAGGTTTTATCAATGACAAGCTAGGTTCTTTCAATTAATTTTCTTATTGCAACTGGAACTTTCTATTAAGCAAATATAATGTTCAAATATATTGCCACGTGGAAAATTAGGGAAGACAAAAACTTCAGGAGGAGACAATTTATTTCAGGCAAGGACAAACTATCAAATGATAAACAAAAATATAAGTAACGAGAGAAGTTTACAGAGTAGCAAAAATATAAACAAAAAAATGATACTCTGTTAATAAAATTTAAATACTTTGCTACAATATTGGTAAATTCACGAATATATTATACCTATATATTATAGAGGCCGTTATTTGTCTTTTCTATGTAGAGGATAACAATGCGCTATGCAATATTTGCATATATGTCTGAGGTTTATATCATCCATGTCTATATATAGTATATAAAGAATCTTACGTGTCTATAATAGTTCCGAATTTTCATAACAGATGGCGCCGCTAATGCATCATATTATACATATATGTTATAGAAATATTATTTTATTTCAAAATTATAATTTTATAGATTAAACTATTCTGTTAAGTTTACAACCAGATGTCGCGACTTCCCTTTATATAACCTATTGTTGTTGTTTCCTGTTGGCCGCTCAAATATTTTGTAAATTATGTAAATAAGTTTTTCATTTTTTAGATTCTTACGCCTTAAGTCGGGGAAACCTTTCTCAAATTGTTTTCTTATTACGTAATCTCAATTAAAGCTATTTCTAATCTTCACTATTTTTATTATTATACTTTCAAGATTTTAACCACGACTGCATTTCCATAGCATATTCCTCTACAAGCAATTAATCTCTCAACAGCAGAAATATTTTTTCCTTAATATATATATTACTAGCCCAGGGGTGGCGAACCCTTTTTATATTAGAAGGCCAATTTTCCATTTTACCATTTTTGAGAAGGCCCGCATCCATATATATATATATATATAAATATATGTACGATTTAATTAAAGGGATTTATATACAAAAATTAAAATACATAATTTTCTTTTGCAATTAAATAATTTATTTCTCAAAATTATATACAATTAATAAATTCCAAAAAAATTGACATTTAATTTTACAATCCAGAAAATATAATGGGATTTTTGTGGTTGTTTATTGGATGACAAAAAAGAAATATTTGGTTCAATTGACGTGGTACGTAATTAAGTTGATCTTCCAAATGAACATCACTTATTTGACTTCTTAGGCGGTTTTAATTTGAGTCATGTGTGAAAATGTTGCCTCGCAGCAAAATGTACTTCCAGAAACATGAAAGAATTCTTCGTGCGTGTTGTCTTAGACGAGGATAAATAACTGCAGTCTTCCATATTTCAATAGGATCTTTTTTAATCGAATTGTGATTTAAAGATATTATCTTCTCCTATCTCAAATAATTCCATTTGATATTCTTTGGGCGCTACGTCGATATCAACAAGGTGTGGTTCGAAAGTTAATTTAAGTGCGAGAACATGTTTTTCAAATCTGAGAACCATTTATTATATTCTTCAATTAATATATCCAGAACAGAAACATACCCATCCAAATTTTGATGGGAATAATTTTGTTCCATCATAATTTACCGATAACTGTGGGAAATGTTCTTTAGAAATTTCTAATCGACACCTAGCAAAGATTTAAAGAATAAAAGTTTTTTCGAAAAGCTTGAATTTTTTGCCACATATCGTATATATATGTGATATCTTGGGACCTCTGGGACCAGTGTTACCTGATGCTAGACGAACCTCGATGTCAACTCTACCGTGCAGTCGTGGTGGAAGGCGACACAGCTGGGCCAAAGGTGAAATAAACAAACAGAGATTCCACTAAGAAGCGTCTGACGTCAAGAAGGAATGGGATGAGGGGAGAGAGAGATCTTTAGAGCAAGTGTTACCGTTGGGATCCAAGCGCAGACAGCCTAACCTAGGTTCTCGAATTTAACACCAAGACCTTTCTTCTTTCTAATTGGTAGGAAGCTGTCACATGACCGTTTTCTATTGGTTGACCTATTTAGGTGATTCTTTCCTAATTGGTGGGACTATGTCACGTGGCCGTTGGCTATTGGTTGACCTACTTAGGTATTGTTTCCTAATTGGTAGGAATATGTCTTTTGTCGGAAGATATATCCGGCCTGGCCCAGGAAATACTGGCCGTTAAACTTAGCTTTTATGATTTCCGCGATAATAAAATTGACTGTAAATTTATTAATAGTGTGTTCTCTTCTAAGCCTACTTCCTAGGTCTTACTTCTACTCTCACCTAAGCCTGATTAGTTTTAACGTTAATTTTCTCCTGTTAGTCTCCATTCCTTCTATCTGTTACAGTTGCTATACTTTATTAGATTCTTACGCGGTACAGGTTGATGTTAGTTGAGGCTTTCTATTTGCAGTACATAAGAAGTTATATACAGTCATGGGGTGGAACATGTGGTAGTAGATATCTAGACTATTTACAAACAATTCCATGGTCTTAAATCATCAACATATATTTAGTTTTCTTCCCTGCAAGTTTAAATTCAATTCATTTTGCTCCATTGTCATGTCACATAAAAAGGCAGCATTTCTACAAAATTCCTTTATCTGATAAATCGCAATATTTATTTTGTTCTTCAAAAAATGTAATTATTTGTTGACGCAGGGGGAATATTTTTAGAAAAAACTTGTCCTCTATGATAACCAACGTATTTTTGCTATGATATGGTAAGTCTCCATTGAATGTGTCATTATCTGACATTATTATATCTCGAAATTGACGATGACGCATTGAATTTGATCGAATAAAATATACAATATATATATACCAATAATAATTTCTAAAGTATCGTTCAAACCTAGCCGACCTTAGCACATAGGTTTTGTTGGTGCAAAATTACAATGAAAAGAAATCAAGTTTTCTAAATTAGCATATTCTTTTTTTAATAACGAAATTAAACCTTCTCGCTTTCCAGCCATGGCTGGTGCACCATCGGTACACACACTTACTAAATTATTTATATTTAACCCTGCTTCGCACATTTTTATTTTGAAGTCTCCAAGATGTCTATTCCTCGTGTCCTGCCCTGAAAGTGTTCCTAATGCAAGAAACTCTTCAAAACATCGAAATCCTCAGTAATAGTTCGAATAAAAGAAAGAACCTGTGCTGAATCGGTATTGTCAGTGGATTCATCCAATGCTATGGAGAGAATATATATTTTTCTTCTTTAATAATCTTTGTTGTGCAGAACTGTTGTTTTATATTTGTAGCTAATTCGTGTTGTCGTTCGGTGATGGTTCTCTTGAAAGAGGTAAATGTTTGTATTTATCTACTTTTTCTGGATGTAAGCATTTGACCACTTCCACAATACATTATTTTATCATTTCAACGTCGCTAAATGGTTTTCCCCCGTTTTCCAAGAATGTACGCTACTTTGTATGTTGCTTCCGTGGCATTATTATTTTGTTGAAAAAACTTAAAGTTTGTTGCCGGTGAAGCTTTTCATTTTTAATTTGTTGTAATATAGTTTTACGTGCTTCTCCTTCAATAATTGCATATTTATGATTCGAATGAGTCATGTAATGTTGTTTAGCATTATACTTTTCAATTGTAGTTATAACTGTACTACATAAAAAACAAACCATTTTATCTTTGGAACTAATTAAGAAGTATTGAAATTCCCATTCTTCATTAAATAATCGATTCTCGTCCTTAAGAGTCCTTTTTTGTTTTAAGACATGATTCTAAAATTAAAAGATATATGAAATTTATACATAAAAAAGACCATGCCGCACATAAAATTGTATTTTGAAAATACGTGAGAAATGGACTGAAATCAAAATCCACATTTTTTTTTTACATAAGTTTACTTTCGCAGAAATTTAATTATATTAATAATTGTTCAACTGATATATTTTTTTAAATTATGCAATGATTATTAAAATTTAAAATTAATTTACCCGTATTTTACTACAATACAATAGAAAACATTGTTCGATGTTTGTAATATGTATTATCTTATAACTTACCTTATTCAAAAAATAAACAACCATTTAGTAAAGTTGATACAGTTACACACCGGCAATTACGTTGCCTCGACGTTACTTGGATGTTACGTTTACTTTTAGTACTAGTGTTGACCGCAAATCGGCGCTGCCGATATAGTGGTATAGTTAGGAACTTCATTTTTTAGCACGACACTTGAATTACTCTTAGAAATTTACATACTTACATTTACTATATTATATATTTTTTATAATATATGACATTCGTATTAGATATTTTGAATAAAATAATGAAAGTAATTGAAAACTGCGAAAACAAAAATATAATTTTGAATTTATAAAAAGGCCACAACTTGGGCAAGAAAAGGCCACATGCGGCCTTAAGGCCGCACGTTCGCCACCCTTGTACTAGCCGAATGACCCGGGCAACGCCCGGGGTTTACCCGATTAAATGCTTTTATTAAATACTATTCGTTACAATTATAAATTGGCCGCCGTTGATGTCATTCTTGTATAATATATAAATGAGTTTTAAAAATTGTAGAAAAAAAAATGCATCGGCCGGGAATCGAACGGCGCCCCGCCCGCGTGGCAGGCGAGCATTCTACCACTGAACCAAAAGCAAACGGTGACAGAAGTGTCTCGCGCATTGGCGGCGCCATCGTAGCGAACCAATAGGAGAGCGCCATTCCAAAAAAGCGAGTGGGGGGGGGGGGACAAAGGTGGCGTGATTGTAGCCAACCAATAGGAGGGCGCCATTCCAAAAAAAAAAAAGCAAACCGTGACACGTGACAGAGATGAGGCATGACGCTCGTAACTGTATATAGAATATTGGACGCCATCTTGGTGTCTGCCAGACCTACATCTATAGGTACTTCCTCGGCGTGGAACTGAGGAGTGTTCAAGAAGACCTTGTCTGGAGGAGGACTCTCTCAAGGTGGGGAAGTCTTCCTTACTGAATAAATTTGTACACATACAACTATTAGATAATAAAAGGCATATATTGGCAAAATAAATATTTTATTAAATCCAATATATGCATTTTATTATCTAATGAATTAAGTATGGATTGCTTTATTTTCAAAACATACAACTATATATATTTCTACATTTTATCTACACGTTATTTACTCATTTATTATATATTATCTTTTATTTGAACTTAATATTTCTCTGTAGCTGTAGTTCTGTAGTTGTAATTGTATATTGAATATAAAAAAGGCAATTATATCATGATTTAAAGCCAATAATTTCAGCAAGTAATTATATAATAAATATTATAAGCTTTTAGTTTTTTAGTGAGATTTCCTTTATATTTATTATATTGGATAGTAAATTGATAGCTTCAAGATAATATTATGAAATATGTTAAAAAATTACAAAGATTTCTTACAATGTTTTCCTCTTTTTTTGTTTAAAAATGCAAGTTTTCAAGTGAGATAATCGCTTTTCAAAGGACCTAATTATTAATTAAATCTATGTTTTTTACTTAAGCCCGTTGAAGAGCGATTATCACTTGAAAGCTAGCACTTTATAATAAAAAAGAAAACTTATTGTATGTAAGAAATTTTTAATTTTTTTTTAAATTGCTGGCTTACACTTGATCAGTAATAAGCTGTTGGTATTATGATTTTATTAAATAAGGCAACAGGTTTCTAAAGATAAGTTTCTCTTCTATGTTTATTACAATCTCAAGTTTTCAGGTATTCCCAACCTTCTACAAGAGTACAAAAATGAACAATGATAATACGCCGTTAGATAAATATTTTTAAAAAAAATTCATGTAAGGCGATGAGTTTCTTGTAAGTTTTTTAAATTTATTTATACGTATTTTTGAGTATTTATTCTCTCATACGTTATTATTTTTTATTCCTATTGAATGGCATGAAGAATAATTTTAAGATGAAATAAATGATATAAACTTTCCGGCTTATCAATCCATACATTAATGTTGTTTTGGATAATCTGTCCAATTCAACCTATCTGAATACACTATTGAGTGGTTTGTGCTGGAAGGTCAAAATAAGATATTTTAAAAAAGTTTAAGTAAACAATTTTAAGTCAATTATAAAGCCAACCTGCAAAGAGAAAGTTTTCCATTATGTATTAGTTGTCATCTACTGAACTAGCTGTTGGTGGATGTATACGAGAGTTCTAATGGAATTCTAATGTCGAACAACATTTATTGCTTTTATCCTTTGCCAAAGGATCAGTCTATAGATTGGAGATATTGAGGAGGTTTAATGGGAGAATGGCCAGGCTTAGTCCCTTCGAAGCGATCTAGTAGGAGCAAGGTCCAGGGGGGAGAATCAGGAGTTTGTATTTCCAGATGATGATAGAAAGATTAGCAGGAAGTGAGGCTCGGATAGGTAGGTGTTGGTCAATAAATTCATCTTTTATCCAAGTGATATCTCGTGAGCATTAGCAAGCTGGAGGTAAGCGTGGGATTTGACATCAGTGAAAGGAGTAAAATTTGGAATTGAAGATTTTCCGACATCAAGGTATGCACATTGATATATGAGGCTCAGTGGTCAGAACGAGTGCGTTGGTTCAAGAAATTCATCTTTTATCCAAATAATATCTCTTGAGCATCAGCCAGATGGATCTAAGCGTGGAATTTGACATCAGCGAGAGGATCAAGATTTTGAGTTTTTGGTTTTCCGACATCAAAAAATACACATTGAGGTATGAGGCTCAGTGGTCAGAACAGGTGCGTTGGGTCAAGTTTGGCAAGTAATATTGAGCATGTTGTTATTCATCATCAAAGCAATAACATCTTCACGGTACCCTCCTGGCAATTTGGGGGTAGGAATCAAGGTTTCCAGTAGGCAGGGAAAATGCTTCGATCCAATATAATCAGAAGAAAGGGAAATAACATGTCTTCAAGGCATCAATATTTCCGAGGATCATCATGAGAGAAGATCGCTTTGCATCAGCATCAGGAAGGGATAATGGCCATCAGAAAGCTGTCTTGACAGGCTAATGAAAAAGATGGATAGCTAGAGGAGTATTTTAACTAAACTGTGTCTAATTCATTTCATCGTTGTAACTCTGCCGCATTATTTCTGGAAGTGTACACTCTGTTATGCCTGAGAGTAACACTGTTAACCCTGTCGTATTAGTACTAACCACGGCCTGAACTTACACCATTTATTTGTTACTAGTTATTCAGAGCCTATATAGATTAAAACGCTGTTTTAACTCTACGATTGTCTCTTTTTGTTTGGCCAGACTTAAGGACCTTTTGATGAATTTTGAAAAAAACACTCAACCAATCCTCTAATAATTAAGAATTTTGAAGTAAAAAAAGCCAATGAAAAAGTATTTACAACGCCATTAAAGCCCTATGCAGGTCCTTAAGCCCAGAAAAACAATAAAAAACAACCATAAAGATAAAACTAACGTAATCACTGGCATCTGAATAATCAGAACAAATATTGGCATAAGGCCCTACCGCAGTCAGAACGGACACGGCAATTTTAACAAGTGTCACAAACAGACACAACAAAGGATACACTACACAGAAACAACACGACAGAATTACGACGACAAAATAAACTAGGCACAGCCTAGAAAAAAGCTCCTAAAACTATCCATCTCTCTCAAATACCTGTAGCTCAAACCGACACTCAATGCAACAATGCAACACTCCTTAGTAACAATTTCTAAACCCCCTTTTTACCTCTTAAAAATCATTAATACATACACACATACATCTTTATTAAGACCACCGGTCTTATACAGATTCACCGCAAGAAGGAATCATAGATGAAGCTCCTATATTCTAGGCAGCACAGAACCCAACAACAGCCTTCAGGTCATACGCAAAAAGTATAATACTGGTATTTTTCGCATTACACGGAAATTATGCATATCGGCTGACATTTTATTGGTCAATCATATCTTACATATTACCTTGGTCGAATCAATTCCAAATAACTACTTCAGAATTATAATATAACAGAAAAATACACCACTTTCTCTATACAAGTTTCTTTAAAAAAAAAACGATTTTTATTGAAGTGTTTAGATAATAAATTATTTATTTGTATAATATTTCTATTGGTAGGATTATCATCGTGAGAGAGGGAGTGTAGGGAAAATAAATAATTATATAGGTAAAATATTTTCAAATTTCCTGTTAAAGAATCAAATATATCTTTATAAAGAGAGAGAATGACTAGGGTACGTCAGAGCCGTTTGGGACGGTCCTATTACGGCCATTTTGTTCATCAGATCCATCGCAGAAACAATCCTCATCTAAAGATCTCTAGCCGTACGTTCAACATGCTGGATACCTTGGTTCGGGACCTGGTGGGCAAAGTCAGTATGGACGCTGCACTACAGAGAGAAACGGATGATCGATCCACTCTGCTTCCTAAGGACATCCAGGAATGCCTGAAGCGACATTTGGCTGGCGGAATTCTCTTCCGTAGCTCAAAATACTTCGCCAAATTCTGCCTTCAGGAATACGACCGCCGACAGAAGCACCATCAACGCTCTAAAAATACATCCTCCGCTTTGGGAAAATGAATCGGAGAATATCGAAATTTCTCTTTTTCTCAATTTCCAATAAATTATTTCTTCGGTTGCCAGTTATTCCTAATTAAAAATGAATTGCCAGAATACGTTTTGATATTCTTTATTTCCTTCTTCCTTTCGTTCTCTTTTTCCTCATTTTATCCATCAGAATCTCCATTTATCTATACAAAGTAATTTATCCACCTAAATAGTGTTTATAAAAGTATTTTATTAACATCTCAAACTAAAAATTCTATCTCAATGATATACTAAGCGCTATACCTTCATATATTTGTGAAAATATCAAAATTAGAGAAAATTGATAAATATATCTTGTCTAACTTCCTGGCAAAATGAGCCTTTTATAAGAAATTACAACTAAATGATTGTTATTAAGACAAAGCAGTCGGTAATTAGGTTTATCGAATGTTTCATCTATATATTAAAAAGTAGTAAAATTGACCGAGGCAATTCATAGTTTCCTTAACAAGCCACATATAAACGTACCAATATACGTATATATTGAAACCCCTATTAAACCAATTTAACAATAAACAATCTTTCAAGTTTAGACAACAACAACAAAAGTAGTTTATTTTTCTCTGATTAGATAAATACCTATCAGAACCAAAAGGTGAATCCCAGAAATGATCGTTAGCTCTTCAAAGATCCCTCAGAGGTACCAATCCTGAGGTACACGAGATTTCCTACCTCCGTGATGGTCCTTGGCATTATCATCAGTGAAGGTGATGTCTGAGATCTCCTCACTTCTTTAAAAAAGGCCTCAGGATTTACACTGATATCTACATCAATGTTCTGAAAGCCGTCGTGAATCTCAGAATAAACAGGATGACAGCGAAAGTAGTTATGTCTCCCATCAGGACTCAGTTTCAGCCCACATGGCAAAAGAAGACACGGGCATGGCTGACACCTAACATATCAAGCAACTACATCACCTATATTTAGTCTACAAACTTCCTTGATTTCAATACACTTGACTAACAGGTATGTGGGATTCTTGAGAGAAATGTGAATAAAGCTCCCCACAATACCACTGTAAAGTATGCGGTTGATATGGAAATGACACAAATGGACAATATCAACATCGCCAAGGCCTGTGCTTCATTTTCCACTCGCCTTGAGACTCGTAGCTAATAATGGAGACTAGAGTGAAAATATCAAAACCTCCTCATATCACCTCTTTTATGTCAATTATCATTTCAATATATTGAAATCGCTATTTAAAAAACATTTTGAATTTCATTATAGATTTTTCCAGTTCACCTGATACATCATAGTCGCACTGGATCCACTTGGATAACCAAGTATCATTTAGCCATTTCTATTTTAATATTTCTCGAAAAATCAAACTCCATGGCCTCTCCTCTCTTTAAATGTTTTATCTTATATTCATACTTTAGAATTTAATAGACTGAGGTCATTCCACGCCGACCTTAAAACTCTAAATGAGGACTATAATTTTAAGATGAAATAAATGATATAAACTTTCCCGGCTTATCAATCCATACATTGATGTTTTTGGATAATCTGTCCAATTCAACCTATCTTAATACAGGCTTGAGTGGTTTGTGCTGGAAGGTCAAAATAAGATCTTTTAAAAAGGTTTAAGTAAACAATTTCAACTCAATTATAAAGCCAACCTTCAAAGAGAAAGTTTACCATCATGTATTAGTTGTCATCTACTGAACTAGCTGTTGGTGAATGTATACGAGAGTTCTAATGGAATTATAATGTCGCATAACATTTATTGCTTTTATTTTCCTTTGCCAAAGGATCAGTCTAGAGGTTGGAGATATTGAGGAGGTTTAATGGGAGGATGGCCAGGCTTGGTCCCTTTGAAGCGATCTATTAGGAGCAAGGTCCAGGGGGGAGAATCAGGAGTTTGTATTTCCAGATGATGATAGGAAGATGAGCAGGAAGTGGGGATCGGATAGTTGAGTGTTGTTTCAAGAAATTCATCTTTTATCCAAGTGATATCTCGTGAGCATCAGCCAACTGGAAGTAAGCGTAGGATTTGACTCCAGCCGGTGGATCATGATTTGAAGTTCGTGTTTCCTCGACATCAAGGAATGTACATTGATACATGAGGCTCAGTGGTCAGAGCGAATTCTTTGGTTCAATAAATTCATCTTTTATCCAAGTGATATCTTGTGAGCATCAGCAAGCTGGATGTAAGCGTGGGATTTGACATCAGCCAGAGGAACAAAATTTTGAGTTGATGAATCCCCGACATCAAGGAATTCACATTTCTGCATAAGCTCAGCGGTCAAAGCGAGTGCGTTGGTTCAAGATTGGCAAGTGATATTGAGCTTGTTTTTATCCATCATTTGAGTAATAACTTGTTCAAGATACCCTTCTTGCAATTTGGGGGTAGGAATAAAGGTTTCCAGTAGGCAGGGAAAATACTTCGATCCAAGATAATCAGAGAAACGGCAAGAGCTTTTCTTCAAGGCATCAATATTTCCGAGGATCACCATGAGAGCAGATCACTTGGCATCAGCATCAGGTAGGGATAATGGCCTTTAGAAAGCTGTCTTGACAGGCTAATGAAAAAGATGGATAGCTAGAGGAGTATTTTAACTAAACTGTGTCTAATTCATTTCATCGTTGTAACTTTGCCGTATTATTTCTGGAAGTGTACACTCTGTTATGCCTGAGAGTAACACTGTTAACCCTGTCGTATTAGTACTAACCACGGCCTGAACTTACACCATTTATTTGTTACTAGTTATTCAGAGCCTATATAGATTAAAACGCTGTTTTAACTCTACGATTGTCTCTTTTTGTTTTGCCAGACTTAAGGACCTTTTGATGAATTTTGAAAAATCACTCAACCAATCCTCTAAAAATTAAGAATTTTGAAGTAAAAAAGCCAATGAAAACGTATTTACAACGCCATGAAAGCCCTATGCAGGTCCTTAAGCCCAGAAAAACAATAAAAAACAACCATAAAGATAAAACTAACGTAATCACTGGCATCTGAATAATCAGAACAAATAGAGGCATAAGGCCCTACCGCAGTCAGAACGCACACGACAATTTTAACAAGTGTCACTAACAGACACAACAAAGGATACACTACACAGAAACAATACGACAGAATTACAACGACAAAATAAACTAGGCATAGCCTAGAAAAAAAGCTCCTAAAACTATCCATCTCTCTCAAATACCTGTATCTCAAGCCGACACTCAACGCAACAATGTAACACTCCTTAACAACAATTTCTCAACACCTTTTTTTTTTCCTTTCAAAAAGTATTAATACATACACACATACATCTTTATTAAGACCACTAGTCTTACACAGATTCACCGCAGGAAGGAAGCATAGATGGAGCTTCTATATTCCAGGCAGCACAGAACCCAATAACAGCCTTCAGGTCATACGCAAAAAGTATTATATTAGTATTTTTCGCATAACACAGAAATTATGCACATTGGCTGATATTTCATTGGTCAATCCTATCTTACATATTACCTTGGTTGAATCAATTCCAAATAACTACTTCAGAATTAAAATTCAACAGAAAAATACACCACGTTCTCTATATAAGTTTCTTTGGAAAAACGATTTTTATTAAAGGATGTTTCTCGTGTGTTCAGATGAGAAATTCTTCATTTGCATAATCTTCCTCTAGATAGCATTATCATCGTGAGAGAGGGAGTGTGAGGGAAAATAAATAAATATATACGTAAAATATTTTCAAAATTCATGTTAAAGAATCAAATATATCTTTATAGAGCGAGAGAATATGTTATTTAAGTTTAGTTTACAGAATGTGACTTTCCTATTTATGTAAAAAATTCTCAATCACACACAACTCTATATTAGGAATACCACATAAATCACAGCCACCATTATGGAATCTGTAAAAACAGTTTTATGACCTCAGCAATTTCCTTCCTTGTGTGATGTGGAGATTGGACTAAACAACCTGATCTTTCCCCATTTATATTATAGAGGCCTTTATTTGTCTTTTCTATGTAGAGATGAACAATGCGCTATGCAAAATTTACATAAATATCTAAGGTTTTCATCGTATAATCTATATAATTAAGTTTAATATATTATGATGCATTAGCGCGCCATCTTTTATCAAAATTCGAAACTATTATAGACGCGTATGCTTCTTTTTAAAAATAAACAATTTCTACTGTTCTTACTGCAATGGAAAAAATAGATTAAACTGGCGAAATCGCTTGGAGCGTTCACCACTGATAATCCAGGCCCTCCCTTTAATTTTTCAATTGCAGTAAGGACAGTAGAAATTGCTTATTTTTAAAAAAGAATCATACGCGTCTATAATAGTTTCGAATTTTAATAAGTTGAATATATCTTAACCAAGAAATACTATAAATTGCTAGGCGTATAATAGGAACATCAGAACAACAAAAACAGAACGATCTGGTATAATATATTGGTGAAAACCCTGTAAGGGATTTACCAATGACAAGCCAGGCTCTCTCAATATATTTCTTATTGCAGTGGGAATTCTCTATTAATCAAATACAGCGTTTAAATAAATTGTTAATATCTCGAATATATTATACCTATATATTATAGAGGCCGTTATTTGTCTTTTCTTTGTAGAGAAGAACAATGCGCTATTCAATATTTGCATATACACCAATACCTCGCTTTGCGTCGTTTCGTTTTGCGTTTTTTCGAAGTTGCGTCGCTGCTTAATTTTTACTGATTTTCACTGTGCGTCGTTAGATTTTCGAAGTTGCCTTGTTTTCCCTAAAATATGGCAACACCTTTGTTTTTGATTGCGCGATGCCATCGAAATTTTATTTTCACTTTGCGTCGTTTCAATTTGCGTCGTATTTTTTGGAACGTAACCCCGACGCAAAGCGAGGTATGGGTGTATGTCTGAGTTTTTATCATTCATGTCTATATATAGTTTAATATAGCATATAAAGAATCGTACGCGTCTATAATAGTTCCGAATTTTCATAACAGATGGCGCGTTAATACATCATAATATATATATATACTGAACACCATCACAGTGTCCGCCAAGACACACATCTATAGATACTTCCTCGGCGTGGAACTGAGGAGTGTTCAAGAAGACCTTGTCTGGAGGAGGACTCTCTCAAGGTGGGGAAGCCTTCCTTGCTGAAGACATTTGTACACAACTATATATATTCCCCTAAACTTTATATACACGTAATTTATTCTATTATTATATATTGACCTTTATTTGATCTTAATTTTTTTTCTGTAGCAATTGATTGAAAGAATCAATAAAACAATTGTTTAAATGTAATGTATATTGGATATAAAATAGGTAATTATATCATGATTTAAAGTTAATAATTTTCAACCTTAATTCTATATTAGTTATTAAAATATTTTTATTTTTTTTTATTGAGATTTCTTTTATGTTTATTAAATTGGATAGTAAATTGATAGCTTTAAGATAATATGGTGAAAGATGTTGAAAAAACTAAAAAGTTGTCTTACAATAAGTTTCCTTTTTTATTTTGAATGTTAGCTTTCAAGTGAGATAATCGCTTTTCAAAGGACCTAATTATTAATTAAATCTCTATTTTTTACTTAAGCCTGTTGAAGAGCGATTATCACTTGAAAGCTTGCATTTTAAAATAAAAAAGTAAATTTATTGTGAGAAATCTTTGTAGTTTTTTTTTTAATTGCTGGCTTACACTTGATCAGCAATAAGCCGTTGGTATTATAATTTTATTAAATAAGGCGACAGGTTTCTAAAGATAAGTTTATCTTCTATGTTTATTACAATCTCAAGCTTTCAGGTATTTCCGCTTTTCTACAAGAGTACAAAAATGAACAATGATAATACGCCGTTAGATAAATATTTTAAAAAAAAATCATGTAAGGCGATGAGTTTCTTGTAAGTTTTTTAAATTTATTTATACGTATTTTTGCGTATTTATTCTCTCATACGTTATTATTTTTTATTCCTATTGAAGGGCATGAGGACTCTAATTTTAAGATGAAATAAATGATAGAAACTTTCCCGGCTTATTAATCCATACATTGATGTTGTTTTGGTGAGAAACTGCCCAATTCAACCTATCTGAATACAGTATTGAGTGGTTTGTGCTGGAAGGTCAAAATAAGATATTTTAAAAAGGTTTAAGTAAACTATTTTAGGTTAATTATAAAGCCAACCTGCAAAGAGAAAGTTTTCCATTATGTATTAGTTGTATTCTACTGAACTAGCTGTTGGTGAATGTATACGAGAGTTCTAATGGAATTCTAATGTCGCATAACATTTATTGCTTTTATTTTCCTTTGCCAAAGGATCAGTCTAGAGATTGGATATTAATGGGGAGGTTTGAAGGGAGAATGGCCATTTCTTCCATCTCTTTTGGTCCCTTTGAAGCGATCTAGTAGGAGCAAGGTCCAGTGGGGAGAGAATCAGGAGTTTGTATTTCCAGATGACGATAGAAAGATGAGCAGGAAGTGGGGATCGGATAGTTGAGTGTTGGTTCAGGAAATTCATCTTTTATCCAAGTGATATCTCGTGAGCATCAGTAAGCTGGACGTAAGCGTGGGATTTGACATCAGAGAGAGAAGTAAAATTAGGAATTGAAGATTCTCCGACATCAAAGAATACACATTGATGTATGAGGTCAGCGGTCAGAGCGAGTGCGTTGGTTCAAGAAATACATCTTTTATCCAAGTGATATTTCGTGAGCATCAGCCAGATGGATGTCAGCGTGGGATTTGACATCAGCGAGAGGACCAAGATTTTGAGTTGATGGTTCTCCGACATAAAAAAATACACATTGAAGTATGAGGCTCAGTGGTCAGAACAGGTGCGTTGGTTCAAGTTTGGCAAGTAATATTGAGCCTGTTGTTATTCATCATCAGAGCACTAACATCTTCACGGTACCCTCCTGGCAATTTGGGGGTAGGAATCAAGGTTTCTAGTAGGCAGGGAAATGACTTCGATCCAATATAATCAGAAGAAAGGGGAAGAGCATGTCTTCAAGGCATCAATATTTCCGAGGATCATCATGAGAGCAGATTTCCTGGCATCGGGTTCAGGAAGGGATAATGGCCATTAGAAAGCTGTCTTGACAGGCTAATGAAAAAGATGGATAGCTAGAGGAGTATTCTAACTAAACTGTGTCTAATTCATTTCATCGTTGTAACTTTGCCGCATTATTTCTGGAAGTGCACACTCTGTTATGCCTGAGAGTAACACTGTTAACCTTGTCGTATTAGTACTAACCACGGCCTGAACTTACACCATTTATTTGTTACTAGTTATTCAGAGCCTATATAGATTAAAACGTTGTTTTAACTCTACGATTGTCTCTTTTTGTTTTGCCAGACTTAATGAATTTTGGAAAAAACACTCAACCAATCCTCTAAAAATTAATAATTTTGAAGTAAAAAAAGCCAATGAAAAAGTATTTACAACGCCTTTAAAGCCCTATGCAGGTCCTTAAGCCCAGAAAAACAATAAAAAACAACCATAAAGATAAAACTAACGTAATCACTGGCATCTGAATAATCAGAACAAATATTGGCATAAGGCCCTACCGCAGTCAGAACGGACACGGCAATTTTAACAAGTGTCACAAACAGACACAACAAAGGGTACACTACACAGAAACAACACGACAGAATTACAACGACAAAATAAACTAGGCACAGCCTAGGAAAAAAGCTCCTAAAACTATCCATCTCTCTCAAATACCTGTAGCTCAAGCCGATACTCAACGCAACAATGTAACACTCCTTAGTAACAATTTCTAAACGCCTTTTTTCCTTTTAAAAAGTATTGATACATGCACACAAATATCTTCATTAAGACCAATGGTCTTATACAGATCCATCACAGGAAAGAAGCATAGTTAGAGCTCCTATTTTACAGGCAGCACAGAACCCAATAACAGCCTCCTGGTCATACGCAAAAAGTATAATATTGGTATTTTTAGCATTACACGGAAATTATGCATATTGGCTGACATTTTAGTGGGCAATCCTATCTTACATATTACCTTGGTTGAATCAATTCCAAATAACTAATTCAGAATTAAAATTCAACAGAAAAATACACCACTTTCTCTATACAAGTTTCTTTTGAAAAACGATTTTTATTGAAGGATGCTTCTCGCGGTTCATATTAGAAATTCTTTATTTGCATAATCTTCTTCTAGATAGCATTATCATCGTGAGAGAGGGAGTGAGAGAGAAAACAAATAATTATATAGGTAAAATATTTTCAAATTTCATGTTAAAGAATCAAATATATCTTTGTAAAGAGAGATAATATGTTATTTAAGATTAGTTTACAGAATTTGACTTTCCTATTTATGTAAAAAATTCTCAATCACACACTCAACTTTATATTAGGAATACCTCGTAAATCACGACCACCTTTAAGGAATCTGTGAAAACAGTTTTATGACCTCAGCAATTTCCTTTCTTGTGTGATGTGGAGATTGGACTAAACAACCTGATCTTTCCATATTTATATTATTGATGTCTTTATTTGTCTTTTCTATGTAGAGATGAACAATGCGAAATGCAAAATTTGCATATATGTCTTAGGTTTTCATCATATAAGTTTATATAGTTAAGTTGAATATAATGTTACGTAGAAAGAAAAGTACATTCCAGAATGGAGAGAGAATATTCTAGAACATTTAAGAATCATGCAGAAAAAGCGGAAGACAACTGATTGGCCAATCTAAAGCTATTGCGCAACGCTCGGTGCTGGCGGCTTTCTGATTGGCTGACCAACCGTGACCGTTCTGGAAAGATCTACTCCGGTATATAAGGAATGAGAAACTCATGCCAGGGAAGAAAAAAGATAAAAGAGGTCGAAGAACGAAGCTACGTGGTGGACTCCAAGCAAACGCTGCTGTCTCGGGAGGTCGGACTGCTGCTTACCGCCGACGCCGGTGTACTTCCTGGAAAATTCTAGAAGATTCTACGAACTCCTGTCTCCTGTTCTGCTTCTGCTTTCCCTCACTGTGCTGCAGTTGGTGAGTTGGTAACTGCTGTTTTCCTTTATTTTTGTTTTATTTTTGCACTCTTCTGTAATTATTTTATCGATTAGACTTAAATAAAGTGCTAAAGATCCTTTGTACCCACGGAAGTTATTCTTTGTCAACCAACAACGCAACAATTTGGTGCCAGAAGTGGGATCTTTAGGTGAAGCCTAAATAATTTATGGTATTTACCCGAAAAATGGAAGAAATATTGAAAGCGATCCAAGCTATGCAAGCTCAAAACTAGGAAACTTGTGAAGATATTCAGGCTCAAAATAAAGAAACTCGTGAAGCTCTAAACGAGGCTCTTAAAGCTCAAAATCAAGAAACTCGTGAGGCTATTCAAGCTCAAACCCAGGCTCTTCAAGCTCAAAATCAAGAAACTCGCGAGGCTCTTCAAGCTCAAAATCAAGAAACTCGCGAGGCTTTTAAGCTCAACATCAAGAGATAAAAGAAAGCTTGGGGATCAAATTCAAATGCTTTGAAGATGAAATCTCTTCTGTAAAAGAAGAAATGAAAGATAAAATATCTGCTTTAGAAGAGAGACTTGCTGCTGTGGAAACGGGCCATCCAAGAACTCCGGTTTTCCAGCAAGAAAATAACAATTCGGGTAGGCTTCTTGTCAAAGTTCCTACCTTTGATGGACAATCATCATGGACCTCCTTCAGAACCCAGTTCGATGTGGTTGCCCAAGCTAACGGATGGAACGTTAGAGATAAGACAAGCTTTTTGGCTGCTGCACTTCGTGGACCTGCAGTGGATGTACTCCAGATGATTCCGGAACAACTCCGCCTAGACCTCAACTCCCTGATTAACACTCTGGATTCCCGATATGGAGAAGAACACTACCAACAGCTTAATATGGTGAAGTTCAAGAATAGACTACAAGAAAAGAAAGAAAGTTTGCAGGATTTGGCCCACGACATCCGACGCCTGGCAAGATTAGCCTTTCCAACATGCCCTCCTGAAATACAAGATTTTATGGCCCAACAACAGTTTATTGATGCCATCGGAGACCCTGAAACCCAGAGGTTTGCCAGACTATCAAGTGCGACTACTCTACGAGAAACCCTAGTCCAAGCCATGAAGTATGAAGTTGCCCAACAAGCCACAATAGAAAGTTATCACGTGGCTAGACAAGTTAAATGGGATAATCCAGAAAGAAAAATGGGTCGCTGTTGGACCTGTGGAGCCCATGATCACATGTCTCCAACTTGCCTCCGAAGAATAAAACAGCGCAGTGATACAGGTTGCTGAAAATGTGGAAAAAATGGCCACATAAGGAAAAACTGCCCAGCAGATAACTCTAAGGATAAGCCTGAAAAAAAAGGGGTCGCTGCTGGACTTGTGGATTCTCTCTCTCTCCTTGATCTCATTTCTCCAACTTGCCAGGAAAGTAAAACAACACAGTGATACCGACTGCTGGAGATGTGGACAATATGGCCACATGAGAAGAAACTGTCCGAAAAATTCTGAAACCATCTGGAATATATATTGGACGCCATCCTGGCGTCTGCCAGACCTACATCTATAGGTACTTCCTCGGCGTGGAACTGAGGACCTTGTCTGGAGGAGGACTCTCTCAAGGTGGGGAAATCTTCCTTACTGAAGAAATTTGTACACATACAACTATTAGATAATAAAAGGCATATATTGGCAAAATAAATATTTTATTAAATCCAATATATGCATTTTATTATCTAATGAATTAAGTATGGATTGCTCTATTTTCAAAACATACAACTATATATATATTTCTACATTTTATCTACACGTTATTTACTCATTTATTTTATATTATCTTTTATTTTTGAACTTAATATTTCTCTGTAGCTGTAGTTCTGTAGTTGTAATTGTATATTGAATATAAAAAAGGCAATTATATCATGATTTAAAGCCAATAAAATCAGCAAGTGATTTTATATTAGTTATTATAAGATTTTTAGTTTTTTTAGTGAGATTTATTTTATATTTACTAAATTGGATAGTAAATTGAAAGCTTCAAGATAATATTATGAAAGTTGTTGAAAAAACTAAAAAGATTTCTTACAATATTTTCCTCTTTTTGGATTAAAAATGCAAGCTTTCAAGTGAGATAATCCGGTTTCAAAGGACCTAATTATTAATTAAATCTCTATTTTTTACTTAAGCCTGTTGAAGAGCGATTATCACTTGAAAGCTTGCATTTTATAATAAAAAAGGAAACTTATTGTGAGAAATATTTATTGTTTTTATTTTTATTTCTGGCTTACACTTGATCAGTAATAAGTATTATGATTTTATTAAATAAGGCAACAGGTTTCTAAAGATAAGGTTCTCTTCTATGTTTATTACAATCTCAAGTTTTCAGGCATTACCGCTCTTCTACAGGAGTACAAAAATGTACAATGATAATACGCCGTTAGATAAATATTTTCAAGAAAAACAGAATCGCGTGAGGCGATGCGTTTCTTGTAAGTTTTTTTATTTATTTATACGAGTTTTCGAGTATTTATTCTCTCATACGTTATTATTTTTTATTCCTATTGAATGGCATGAAGACTCTAATTTTAAGATGAAATAAATGATATAAACTTCCACGGCTTATCAATCCATACATTGATGTTGTTTTGGTGAGAATCTGTCCGATTCAACCTATCTGAATACAGTATTGAGTAGTTTGTGCTGGAAGGTCAGAAAAATATCTTTTGAAAAGGTTTAGGTAAACTATTTTAAGCCAATTATAAAGCCAACCTGCAAAGAGAAAGTTTTCCATTATGTATTTGTTGCCATCTACTGAACTAGCTGTTGGTGAATGTGTACGAAATTTCTAATGGAATTCTAATGTCGCATAACATTTATTGCTTTTATTATCCTTTGCCAAAGGATCAGTCTAGAGATTGGAGATATTGAGGAGGTTTAATGGGAGGATGGCCAGGCTTGGTCCCTTTGAAGCGATCTAGTAGGAGCAAGGTCCAGGGGGAGAGAATCAGGAGTTTGTATTTCCAGATGACGATAGAAAGATGATCAGGAAGTGGGGATCAGATAGTTGAGTGTTGGTTGAAGAAATTCATCTTTTATCCAAGTGATATCTCTTGAGTATCAGCCAACTGGATGTAAGCGTGGGATTTGACTTCAGCAGGTGGATCAAGTTTTGAAGTTCGTGTATCCTCGACATCAAGGAATGCACATTGATACATGAGGCTCAGTGGTCAGAGCGAGTGCGTTGGTTCAAGAAATACATCTTTTATCCAAGTGATATCCCGTAAGCATCAGCAAGCTGAGTGTAAGCGTGAGATTTGAAATCAGCGAGAGGATTAAAAATTGGAGTTGATGGTTCCTTGTCATCAAGAAATGTACATTGCAGAATAAGTTCAGCGGTCAGAACAGGTGTGTTGGTTCAAGATAGGCGAGTAATAACGAGCTTGTTGTTATTCATCATCAGAGCAATAACATCTTCAGGGTACCCTCCTGGCAATTTGGGGGTAGGAATCAAGGTTTCCAGTAGGCAGGGAAAATACTTCGATCCAAGGTAATCAGAGAAACGGCAAGAGCTTTTCTTCAAGGGATCAATAATTCCGAGGATCACCATGAGAGCAGATCGCTTAGCATCAGTATCATGGAGGGATCATGGCCATCAGAAAGCTGTCTTGACAGGCTAATGAAAAAGATGGATAGCTAGAGGAGTATTTTAACTAAACTGTGTCTAATTCATTTTATCGTTGTAACTTTGCCGCATTATTTCTGGAAGTGTACACTCTGTTATGCCTAAGAGTAACACTGTTAACCCTGTCGTATTAGTACTAACCACGGCCTGAACTTACACCATTTATTTGTTACTAGTTATTCAGAGCCTATATAGATTAAAACGTTGTTTTAACTCTACGATTGTCTCTTTTTGTTTTGCCAGACTTAAGGACCTTTTAATGAATTTTGAAAAACACTCAACCAATCCTCTAAAATTAAGAATTTTGAAGTAAAAAAAGCCAATGAAAAAGTATTTACAACGCCATTAAAGCCCTATGTAGGTCCTTAAGCCCAGAAAAACAATAAAAAACAAGCATAAAGATAAAACTAACGTAATCACTGGCATCTGAATAATCAGAACAAATAGTGGCATAAGGCCCTACCGCAGTCAGAACGGATACGACAATTTTAACAAGTGTCACAAACAGACACAACAAAGGGTACACTACACAGAAACAACACGACAGAAATACAACGACAAAATAAACTAGGCATAGCCTAGAAAAAAAGCTCCTAAAACTATCCATCTCTTTCAAATACCTGTAGCTCAAGCGGATACTCAACGCAACAATGTAACACTCCTTAGCAACAATTTCTAAACGCCTTTTTTCCTTTTAAAAAGTATTGATACATACACACATGCATCTTTGTTAAGACCAACGGTCTTATACAGATTCACCGCAGGAAGGAAGCATAGATGGAGATCCTATATTCCAGGAAGCACAGAACCCAACAACAGCCTCCAGGTCAAAGGCAAAAAGTATAATACTTGTATTTTCGCATTACACGGAAATTAAGCACATTGGCTGACATTTTAGTGGTCAATCATATCTTACATATTACCTTGGTTGAATCAATTCCAAATAACTACTTCAGAATTAAAATTCAACAGAAAAATACACCACGTTCACTATACAAGTTTCCTTCAAAAAACGATTTTTATTAAAGGATGCCTCTCGCGGTTTAGATGAGAAATTCTTCATTTGCATAATCTTCCTCTAGATAGCATTATCATCGTGAGAGAGAAAGTAAGAGGGAAAATAAATAATTATATACGTAAAATATTTTCAAAATTCATGTTAAAGAAGCAAATATATCTTTATAGAGCGAGAGAATATGTTATTTAAGTTTAGTTTACCGAATGTGACTTTACTTTTTATGTAAAAAATTCTCAATCACACACAACTCTATATTAGGAATACCTCGTAAATCACGACCACTATTAAGGAATCTGTAAAAACAGTTTTATGACCTCAGCAATTTCCTTCCTTGTGTGATGTGGAGATTGGACTAAACAACCTGATCTTTCCACATTTATATTTATATTTGTCTTTTCTATGTAGAGATCAACAATGCGCTATGCAATATTTGCATAAATATCCAAGGTTTTCATCATATAAGTCTATATATTTAAGTTTAATATATTATGATGCATTAGCGCGCCATCTGTTATCAAAATTCGAAACTATTATAGACGCGTATGATTCTTTTAAAAATAAACAAATTCTACTGTTCTTACTGCAATAGAAAAAAATATATATTAAACTGGTGAAACCGCTTAGAGGATTCACCACTGATGAGCCAGGCCCTCCCATTAATTTTTCCATTGCAGTAAGGACAGTAGAAATTGTTTATTTTTAAAAAAGAATCATACGCGTCTATAATAGTTTCGAATTTTGATAAGTTGAATATATCTTAACCAAGAAATACTATAAATTGCTAGGTGTATAATAGGAACACCAGAACAACAAAAACAGAACGATCTGGTATAATATATTGATGAAAACCCTATAAGGGTTTTCCAATGACAAGCTAGGTTCTCTTAATATATTTTTATTATTGCAGTAGGAATTCTCTATTAAACAAATACAGCTTTTAAATATATTGTTAAATTCTCGAATATATTATACCTATATATTATAGAGGCCGTTATTTGTCTTTTCTATGTAGAGAAGAACAATGCGCTCTGCAATATTTGCATATATGTCTAAGGTTTTTATCATTCATGTCTATATATAGTTTTATATAGTATATAAAGAATCATACGTGTCTATAATATTATAAAATTATTTTATTTCAAATTATAATTATATATATTAAACTATTCGGTTAAGTCTACCAACAGATGTCGCGACTTCCCTTTATATAGACCTATTGTTGTTGTTTCCTATTGGCCGGCTCAAACCGCTGGGAAATTATGTAAATAAGTTTTTCATTTTTTATTCTCACGCCTTAAGTCAGGCATGCCTTTCTCGAATTGTTTTCTTTATTTCATAAGCTCAATTAAAATATTTATAATCTTCAGTATTTTTATTGTTATAATTTCAAGATTTTAACCACGACTGCATTCCATAGCATATTCCTCTACAAGCAATTAATCTCTCAACAGCAGAAATATTTTTTTCCTAATATATATATATTGGACGCCATCCTGGCGTCTGCCAAGACACACATCTATAGGTACTTCCTCGGCGTGGAACTGAGGAGTGCTCAAGAAGACCTTGTCTGGAGGAGGACTCTCTCAAGGTGGGGAAACCTTCCTTGCTGAAGAAGTGTGTACATATATAACAATATATATTCCTATATTTTATCTACTCTTTACTCACTCCTTTATTATATATTATATTTTATTTGATCTTAAAATTTCTTTTTGTAGCAATTGATTGAAATATTCAATAAAATTGTTTAAATTGTATATTGGATATAAAATGGTAATTATATCATGATTTAAAGTTAATAATTTTAACAAGTATTTCTATATTAAGTATTATAAGATTTTTAGTTTTTTTAGTGAGATTTCTTTTATCTTTATTGAATTGGATAGTAAATTGAGAGTTTCAAGATTATATTATAAAAGATGTTGAAAAAACTACAAAGATTTCTTACAATATTTTCCTCTTTTTGTTTTTGTTTAAAAATGCAAGCTTTCAAGTGAGATAATCGCTTTCCAAAGGACCTAATTATTATTTAAGTCGCTATTTTTTAATTAAGCCTGTTGAAGAGCGATTATCACTTGAAAGCTTGCATTTTAAAATAAAAAAAGGAAACTCATTGTACGTGAGAAATCTTCATAGTTTTTTTCAAATTGCTGGCTTACACTTGATCAGTAATAAGCCGTTATTCCTATTGAAGGGCAAAAATACTCGAAAAAGCCACAAATAAATAAGAAATAAATATTTTACAAGACACTATTTGCTAGAATATTACACAGAGTAACAATGGCTATAGATGAGCTCGTGCATGAAAAGGAACTTGTATGTATATAATAAACATAGCTTTTGTTGTTTTCACGTATAAACATATACCAAGATTTGTTTTGTATAATTGATATTAATAATAATAAATATGTAATGTTAAATTGGTTACGGATTCATCCTTCTTACTTACTTTAATTACATAACACTATTTGTGCCTCATGATTTTGTTTTTCTCTAAGTAATAAATGATTATTTTAATTTTTGATAAATATTAGAAGAATCTTCAAATATATATATATATTTAAGTTATTTAAGTTTAAAAATCATATATCTGTGACAGCAATCTTTAGAGAAAAAACGCTTTTCTACTGTCAAATTAAAGAATTAAAAGAAGATATACAGAATATTTATACAGACACAAATTTCTCATTAATAAATAAAGCATAACATAATAAAAATTAATTCAAAAAAGCAAATTTCTTTTATATTTGATATAAGTAAAAAAACATTATAAATTTAGATAAGCAATAAAAATATTTACTTTTAACTTTGCATATTCAATCTTTCGTACAAATCGTTTGGTTAATTTAAATTTAAATAAAACATCTCAAGATAAAATAGCTAGAGAATTCTTTTATCTAAATTCTAATCAGAAGCCTTTCATTTAAAATGAATCCTTTTGTTCTTGAATAAATTACTAGCAAGCCCTTAATATATTTTATTTGATGCCCTAATTTTCAGATAGTTATTTAAATAATGTATATTTTTTGTAAGTCTTTTAATCTACGAAATTTCCTATCATGTTATTTTATATTTTTATCTTGAATTTTAGTTTTGTAAAATATTTTTTTTTTTTGAAACTTCTTTATTTTGAATTTATATATAAAAACCCTTTTGAAATTTTATTAGTTAATATTCATTGATGTTTTGCACTTTTATAAACCATTTTGCAACTTTAAAATGATGATATTTTATTTTTAAATAGCAATTTATACTTTAAAAACATTTTACCTTTTAATAACAGCATTTTAATTTTTAATCGCTATTTTTCGATGTAAAAAATATATTATCAATTATATTTTGTTCAAATAAAAGGCACTTCGGTCAGTAAATCAGTAAAGATTTATTTGAAGAAATATGAATGCTGGCCAGGCAACTTCTATCTTTACGATAATTATATTTTGGATATAAATTATTTTAGATTTAATAGAAATACTATTATTTTAATTAAAATTGGTTCATTTAAATATTTATAATTATATATATATATATAGGTGGAAAATTTGCCGGGAGGAAATTAATCCATGGAAGCAATGGTCGCCTCTCCCGTCAAAATAAACGTCAGAATCTGACGCCATCTACCATCAACGGTCAATAGATGGCGTCAGATTCTGACGTTTATTTTGACGGGAGAGGCGACCATTGCTTCCATATATATATATATATGTTATAGATTAGAAATTTTTTGTGTGTTTGATTGTTGAAAAGAGGTGCAGTCGTGGAAAAGTGAAGATAATTATTTACCTTTCAAGCAGATTTTTATTTTGAATCTCTTGAAGTAAAAATATACATAAAATTATTTATATCACAGGAATATAGAATTTATACAATGAATTCTATAATCGTGAATAAAAGATAGGTAGGGTTAAATATACATATTTACAACAATAATAATTAAAAGTGATATTTTTTTGAATATATGGTCAAAAATGCAGAACAGTCAATGAATGAAAAAATAAAATATATGTTTTAAAAAAAAAATAAAATATTTGTATTTTAGATTATATAATATATATATATATATTTTTTTTTTTTGCTTATCCCTAGTACACGTGGTACAGGCCATGATAATCATGGTGGGTATTTAGCGACTGCTTTTTACTGTAAGCGCACCACATGTCTACACATGTGAAAAGCAGTTCGACTTTGCACTTACAGATGCCAGAGCCCCGTTTGGTTACTTGCACTCGCTGGTGGGGGTTGGACATTTGCAAGAATCGGGGGCCAATGGAGCAGTTTTTTTTAAACAGAAAAAAAGTGTCCAATGCGGGAATCGAACCCGGGTCCTAGTGGTCGAAAACCAAACGGTTTAACCAGCCTTCCACCGACCCCCATATTTTTATTTATCAGTAGAAATAGTTAATTTGAAAATTTTCTCTAAAACTTTTATATATTCCAACTACAAGTTGCTTAACCATTAGCCATTTTCATTACTGCTTCTTAAAAATATTTGTATAGTTTCAAAGTAAACATTACTTATATTTTCCTAGAGTACTTCGTTATTAATTCAGTGATAAGAACTTATACCAATCAAAAATTCATAAATATATTCACAATTTTGATTATTATTATTATTATTATTATATTAACTAGAACATTAAATGGTTATCATGAAATGAATAAATAACTAAACAATATCACTAATGGTTTTCATTTACGTAATATTTTGTTTTCTTTAAAAAATCAGGATGCGAAGATGAATAATTATTTGCAAAACGACACTTGAAGTTATATCGCATGAGTTTCTTTTCAATGAAAAATCAAAATTTTATTTCAAGGTGAAATATTGACTATTTCTAACCTTTTTGGATGAAGTATGAAAGGGTGAATTATGAAGAGTAATGATGAACGGAAAAATAAAAGTGTCCATGGATGGGAATTGAACCCACAATGTTCCGCTTACCGGGCAGATGCCATGTCCACTAGGCTACCCTGGACGTATTTTTCCGTTCGTAAATGATAAATAAAGTAACTTATAATACTAAAACTTAAAATACGTGGGTTCATTGTGGGTTCGATTCCCATCCATGGACACTTTTATTTTATTTTTCCGTTCATCATTACTCTTCATAATTCACCCTTCATACCTCGTCCAAAAAGGTTAGAAATAGTCAAAATTTCACTTTGAAATAAAATTTTGATTTTTCATTGAAAAGAAACTCATGCGATGTAACTTCAAGTGTCGTTTTGTAATCACAGGCCGCAGTGTATTATATTGTACAATTATTTATATTTATTTTAAGAGAGGGAACTTCCTAATTTATGGCTTATTTAACAATTATATATCTACAGCCTAACTCGAGCTGTCTCTATCTAAAACATAAACAACCGTGATGATAACTTTTCTTTTTAAATTCTATGAATTATTTACAGTTGCATACACATTAAACATTAAAAAACCTAGATAAAATAATAGCTATAAAAACAGGTGAAGTTATAGCTATGAAGAAACTTCTAGCAGGAATTTAAGAAAATATCAACGTTATTTATTAAACAGTAATTAACTTCATACTTTGAAGAAATCAATTTTTTAAATTGTTTAATCGATTGATAAAAAAGGTCTAAAATAGACTGATTTCATTAAAATATAATTATATCTATTGAAAATAAATATATTAAAAGTAAAATTGTAAAAATAAAAATAAAATAAAATAACGATTAAAAGTTTATATATTGTCGTTAAATTGTAAAATATTTTAAAGTGTGAAACCTAAGAATTTATATTTTTTTTTTTTTTTCTTGTTGTGCATACGTGGAAGATAAAATATTTTACAAATATATTATTATTTAAAAAAAAAAACGGGGAAAAAACTGAAATATTGGTAAAATAAATGATATTTTGAATCAAAATATGCCTTTTTATTTAAATATATATTATTATAAAGGAAGAGATATATTTTTGTATCAATTATCCTTGTTAGAATAAAATATTTAAAATATAATAAAAGGGTATTTTCAGAGAGAGGGGTAAAAAAATATTATATATTTAGATATTAAAATTATCACAAAAAATAGCGTAATCCATTTTAAACTATATAAAAGAAGGAAGATATATAAAATATTTTATATTTTAAATATCAAACGATATTGTATAAACTTCCATTACTCTCACGCCAGTACTTTGCAAGTAAATGAACGATTTAAAATTAGCAAATAGAGAAAGGAAATATAGAAGAATGTAATTGGTGTTTGGCAACATTTACCTTGGTGTGGATTAAGTAAGGCACACACCCCAGGAATTGTGGGTAATTTATTGCGCGAATGACACGTTTCGTCGTCTGCTTGGAATTTCCTAATACTTTCCGCTTTAAATTAGTTTTTGAAATTGTTAATTAATTTTGTAGACAATTTTCTTCGTTTGTTTATTGTATAGTCTAACGTCATAATCAATATTTTTGTTTCAATTTATTTTATACCTAAACGAATTTTGCTTAGCAAATATATTCATATCTTTTGTTTCCATTTATTTTCGAATATTTATTTAGAGTATTTAAAACTTAATACTATTTGAATATAAATTTACTTTTTATACATTTGAAAATACATCTTAATATGATAAAATGTTTATATTAAATGCTGATTATCACTTTTTTTTAAATTAAAGTTCATTGAGTGTGATACATGATTGAAAAAAACAATGTTTTATAAATTATAAAATAAAGTGTAGTTTCGTGATTTTCTTTAGCATCAAGAATGTAGAATTTGGTAATCAAACTCCTTTTTCGTTAATTGAGAAAATTAAACAAATATTATATTAATACATTTTTATTTTTCATTGACGATCTATTATTATTACTATTTTTTTCTAACATATATGCCATCATTATTTTTAATATCAACACCTGACCTTTTTATTTTTTCTATTGTTTTTCATATATGTATATATGAATGCTCTTTTCAATGCTCCTTTTATTAATTGTTTATTTTCTTTTTGATAATTCTGTTACCATTCTACTACAATATGAATTATTGTAAACATTTTCACGCGCAATTATCCATGTTGTATAGTTATTATTTAATTAAACATTACTCACCAGATGAAATTATTATTACTAATTGTTTATTACACTTTATATTTATATTTTTACATTAACACGTTGTTTACATTATACATCGTATTATTATTGTTTATGATGATGATCTATTCTATATTTTAAAACACAGAATACTACATTCCCTCCTTCCTTTAGATAAAAGGAATCATGTCTTTATATCTTGATGATGGCTTGACGACTCTTCCACTCCTGGTGATCACGGTTCCTTGGTAGTCGGCAAGGGTGGAGAAACCTCTGGTGGCAACTGGTGAAGAGCCTCGGCATCAAGTCTATCTGAAACAACTGGGTTAAATGTAGACCCTGTTCTACTTGAACTTGGTCGGTTTAAAGAAGTGTCCTTGTCTTGGTTTGAGGAATTATCATCTGGTATTTGTACATCAGAAGAGTTGAGGTGTTCAATTCTTGTCGAATCTGAACTAAGATTTTCCTGGCTCTCTTCTGGAATCAAGTCAGAAATGCCTTGATTGGTCTCTTGAGTAGGAACATGTTTCAAATGTTTAGCATTTCTATGAATTATTTTCCCATTTTTAGTATTGACTAATTTAAAAGAATTTATTGAAGTGTTTTCAAGAATGACATGATGTTCTGATCTGAAATTTGAATCAAGTTTTCCATTATTTGGATTTGCCACATAAACTAAATTTCCAATTTCAAAATTATGAGGACTAGCTTTCCGAATTATATCATTATATGTTTTCATTTTTTCTTTGTAGACCATATTGAATTCTTTGATGGATTCATCTTCTTCTGCATCATTAACAAGTGAGCTTAATTTAGTTTTGATTTCTCTTGAAAATAATAGGAATGCTGGAGTCTTTCCTGTAGATCTGTTTGGAGTAGTTCGGTAAGACATTAAAATTCTGGATAAATCTTCTTTCCAATCTTTCCCTTCTTCAGAACTTGAATTAAATTGTTTCTTTAGAAATCTATGGAATCTTTCTATCTTCCCATTACTTTTTGGGTAATAGGGTGAGGCTTTGATGTACCTGATTCCACATTCTTTTAAAAATCTTTCCATTGATGTACTTACAAACTGTAAGCCATTATCTGTTACAACTTCATGTGGATAACCATGTCTTGCAAAAATCTCCATCAATTTTTTAATAATTGTCTTGCTGGAAATGTCTTCTATTATCATTGCTTCAGGATATGAAGAATAGTAGTCGATCACTGTTAAAACATAATGATGGCCAATTGGACCAACTATGTCAATTCCAAGTTTCATCCAAGGTTTTGATGGTAACGGAACTATTTGCAATGGTTGATCATTTATCAATGGTTGATTCCTTACACAAATTGGACAGTTTCTAATCAAATTTTCAATGTCAAAGTCCATGTTTATCCAAAAATATTTTTCTCTTAACAGTTGTTTGGTTCTTGTCATTCCTTGATGTGTTTCATGTGCAATTCTCAAGACTCTCTTTATTAGTTTTGAAGGTAGCAAAATTCTACTTCCTTTTAAGATAAGATTATCAAAAATTGAGAGTTCATCTTTAAACTTATAAAAACATTTGAATTCTTCATTCAAAGGATATGGCCAAACTCCCTTTTGAACCATATCTTTCAGTTTTTGAAACAAAGGATCTTGCTCTGTACAAACTTTTATCTCTTTCAAAGACAGTGCTTGAAGCTCTTCAGAAGTGATGGATAAGACTTTATGAACATAGTCCTCCAGCCATTTTTCATCACTTGTGTTAGAAAGAGGTTGTCTTGAAAATATATCTGCAATATTTTGCTTTCCTTGAATGAATTCAATTTCAAAGTCATAAGGTTGTAATCTCCAACTCAATCTTTGAATTCTTGGAGGCAAAACAGCTCCATTTTTAGGATTCAGCATATAGATTAGAGGTTTGTGATCTGTTTTTAACACAAATTTCCTTCCCCAAATATAGGTGTTAAAATGTTCAATTGCCCATACACATCCCAATGTCTCTTTTTCTATTTGTGAATATCTTTTTTCAGTATCAGTTAAGGATCTGCTGGCATATGCAATGGGTCTTTTAATGCCATTTTGTTGTGTTTGTATTAATACTGCTCCAAGACCAATAGGGCTTGCATCTGTGATTAATTCAGTTGGTGAGTTCAAGTTGTAATATGCTAAGCATGGCTCTTTTGTTAGTGACTCTTTAAGATCCTGAAATGCTTTATTTGGTTTCAAATCCCAATTCCACCTAACATTTTTTCTAGTCAAATTATTTAGAGGTTCTGCCAATTTAGAAAATTTAGGTATGAATTTTCTTAAAAACCCACAAGTTCCTAAGAATGACCTTAACATGTCAATATTTTTGGTATTGGAAAATTTAAGACTGCTTCTATTTTCCAATTATCAGGTTTAATACCTTCACTACTAACAATGTGACCTAAAATATCCATTTCTTCCATGGCAAATTTGCACTTATTCCTGTTGAGCCTAATGCCTACTTTATCAAATCTTTGTAAGACTTTTCTAAGCCTTTCTTCTAGTTCTTGTCTATCTTTGGCGTAAACAACGACATCGTCCAAGTAACAAATTACACCTTTCAAATCAAGCAAAATTGAATCCATTCCTTTCTGATATGCCTCTGGAGCACTTGATAGACCAAAAGGAACTTTACAAAATCTGTAACAACCACGGTGCGCGATTAAAGTTGTAAGGGGTCTTGATTGAAGGTCTAAGTCAACCTGCCAAAACCCTTTTTTTGCATCCAGCTTTGCAAATACTTTAGCACCTTTAAGGGCATGTAACATATTGTCAATTGTAGGAATTGGATGTCTTTCTCTCAATATTGCTTTATTCACTTCCCGAAGGTCTATGCATAGTCTAATTTCCTCACTATCCCTTTTTGGAACAACTATTATGTTAGAAACCCATTCAGAACCTTGATGCACTTCTTCAATGATTCCATTCTCTAGCATCTTATCAAGCTCTTGATTTACTGCTTCTACCATTGCATAAGGTATACGACGGCATCTCTGGGCAATGGGCCTATAGTTGTCTTTCAATGTCACTTTATGACTATAGCCTTTTATAGTTCCAAGTTCATGGAAAAGATGTTCATGTTCTTGAACAAGAGTTTCTATATTAGTAGACATTGATTCATTTACATGATTTACCCTTTTAATTATACCTAGTTCAAAACTAGCCTTGCCTCCCAACAAAGATTCAACTTTTTTATCAATCACATAAATTTATTCTGAAACTGAATTTTCTTTCCAAGAAATCACAGCATTGAAATAACCATAACATGGAAGAGGTCTATCTTGACCATAGGCAAAAAAGGTTCGGGTGGTGTCATGTAATTTTGGCATAATTTTATGGCCATATAATTCAAGCATCTTATTATAGCTTATGAAAGTTCTATCACTCCCTGTATCAATTATCATATTTATTTCACTACCATCTATTTGCACTTTTTCTTTATTTTCAGCACCTGTATAGTAGGTATATTCATCTGAACTTTCACCTACTTCAGTCTTATTTTCTTCTTGTATGGTCTTAACTTTAGTTTGATTGAAACTTTTGTGGTTTCTATTATTATTTTGATTTGGGCGGTTCCTGCAAGCTCTAAAAAGATGTCCTAATTTATTGCAATATGAACAAGTCATTTTTTAGCACCACATTCTTGTGCTGAATGTGTATCTAATCCACAGCGATAACATTTAGGCTTTGAGGCACCTGAAAATGATGGGGTACCTTGATTAGTGAATCTACCTTTGTTGAAATTATTAGCATTATAGTACTTTTTAGGTTTATTTTGAACTCTATTTAGTGTTTGATCATTTTGAGGTTCAAGAAGTCTAATTTCTTTTCTAGAAATTTCTAACATTCTAGCAATATCAATGGTTTTTGACAGTGTCAAATTTTCTTGTTGCAACAATTTTTCTTTAAGTTTTTTGTTGTTACATTTTTCAATTATTTGGTCTCTTATCATATCAGCTTCTAAATTCCCAAATTCACAAGATTTAGAAAGCTCTCTTAAAGAAATTAGGTAGTTGTCGATCGATTCATCATCTTTCTGGACTCTTTGTCTAAATTTAAATCTCTCAGTGACCACATTTTTATGAGGTGTGAAATATTTATCTAAAGCCATTTTAGTTTGTTCATAATTTTCCTTTTCATCTGGCAAGTTGAAAAATATACGCTGTACATTTGGCCCTAAACAATGCAATAGAGTTGCTCTCTTAATTTCATCCGATTTTTTTGAAATTCCAGATGCTATTTCAAAAATGGCATAGGATTCCATCCATTGCTTATATTCCGCAAATAAATTGTTTGCATTCATATTCATGGGTAAAGGTGGCGTCAGGTTGGCTGCCATACTTGTTTTTTTAGGGCTACAGTTATATTTTCAAATTCTCGTCGCCAATTTATGTTGTATAGTTATTATTTAATTAAACATTACTCACCAGATGAAATTATTATTACTAATTGTTTATTACACTTTATATTTATATTTTTACATTAACACGTTGTTTACATTATACATCGTATTATTATTGTTTATGATGATGATCTATTCTATATTTTAACACACAGAATACTACAATCCAGATCGGATATAGCGTGTCTTATTTGCAACTGGTAATAAATAAATATATGTATATATAAAATCTGAATTTAATATATATAATAATTTTAAAATTATAACAATTTCAACAAAAATTTCATTTTTATAATAAAAGCTAGCTAAAAAAAGATATTTGTGGGAAATATTTACAAATTTAAATTTTTTCACACATCAACTTGAATCACAGAATAATAATAATATATTGTATTGTTTATAATATATATATAATCTATGAAAATTAAAAATGTATTAACATAAATATAGTTTTTTGAAAGTTTAAATTTACATTTATATCTTCACTATTCATCTTTCTTCTCTATATATTGAAAAATGTTTACAATATCATATAAATAATTGAAAGGAATTGAAGGGAATACAAATTTAAATATCTAACATTTTTCATGGTGAATAATCTGCCATTTCTCTAAATCGAGAAATGTAAAAAAAAATGCAGAAAATGACAGACAATTCTATACTCTTATTGGAATATTTCTGGTCTCTTATTGAAAATAAATAATAAAAACTGGATTATTGATTACCCGTCAAAATTTATGGGTTACATTGGAAAAATAGTCTTCATTTATAGTAAGTTTTGAATGCCTATTTTAAATAGTTCTTTTGATATTTTATTATAAACAAGATATGCAATAAAGTTGATCTATGATTTATATTTATATCGAGATATTATGAGTTTTTCTTATGTTTATTAGAATTTTGACCTTTTCTTATATTGACTTGTGTTTTAGAATCATCCTTCATTTAATAAATTACGTTATAAAGTTGATCATCTGCACATTTATAGAGAAGAGAGAGGTATTATCAATTCAATACTTTTCAATTTTGAACATTTTGGCAATTTTTTCTACAAATATTCGAATTATCAAATATATCCTATTATTTTTGAAAATATAGAACTTCTAAACATAAGTATATCATTATAATAAATATTACAATTTTAAAGTCTTTTTCTTTCAATTATATAGTATTAATATATTTTATTTTTAATCAATTGTGTGTGTAAGAAGTATTTTATCTTATTCTAAAATATTTACAAATTATTGAAGTTATAGCAAAGAAAATGTAAACAGATGGATGTATGTAATCAATATAGTTAATAATTTAAACTTTCATAGATCTATATATCATCATACACAATTACTTCTTTATATTTATCAAATATTTAATGCGATAATAGACATAGCATTTAATGAATATGATAATTTAAGGAATATTTTTTATTGCAGGAAGGACAGTAGAAGTTTAATTTATTTGTAAAAGAAACATTCAAGTATTGTCTTCATTCGTTGTATTTAGATGGGGCGTTATTGCTTTGTATGATTTCAATTGTTTTAATTATGTTATTAATCATCATATACATATCTACATTTATATTTATTGAGTCATATAACTTCTTTACAATGTGAGTCATTTATATAAATAATATACAATGAATGAATCATTGCAACAATCCTATTTGAAAATGTGGTAATCTCGGTGTTTACTATGGATGTCGAATATAGGTGGCTGCACACACCATTTCAGAGAAATCCAATCAAAGAACCAAAGCTAAGAAACAAAACAATACATTCTAACTTGATGACAGGCCTGTAATTTGAGGTGATTATAACTTGTTATTGCATCCATCTTGTACCTAACACTGTTGGGGGAGTTAAAATTAGTTTTGGAAAAAATATTGTTATCCTGGTCTCATATTTCCAAATCCATATTCTTATTTTCCATAGGATCATTCAAATAATAATCTGTATATATTTATCATGTGTATATAATCTTTCTCCATTTTTACCCCTTTGTATATTTCCCACTTCCATAGGTTTCTCCGTCTTGTAACCCCAAGGAGAATCCTCTGTAAGACCAGTGTGTCTTAATAAAGGTTTTGTGTGTGTGTGTGTGTGACAATTGACAATTAAAAAATATTTATTGTCATCTTAGACAATATTACATTTCAAAGGCAATGAGAGAGAAAGAAATATAATACATGTATGATATATATTTTACAAGGGGGGTGATAGAAGAAAACCTCGACGCTGGAGGGTCCTGGACCAGGCGATGAGCGGGTCCTCCACCGCTTCTCCGAGTCCAACCTGGACAAAGTAGCGATAGATTCGCAACTTTGCCGACGCCAGGATGGAAAGGACGTCGTCCTCAAGGCCGGACCCGCCGAAGATCCAAGCCTGCAGGTCAGGGGGCCGCCCTATGATGTTGAAGGCCTCTCTGATGAGAGGCCTGATGGAACGGCAGCACCAGTAACGGTGGCCGAGGGAGCGGTCGATGGACCCGCAGGCAGGACAAGAGGGGCCGACCGAGGCAGGATGGGCCGGATGGGGCAGGGGGTGGAGGGCCAACTTGAGGGCCGCGTCAGCCTCGTGGCCCGAGTAGGCGCAGCGCCGCAGCGAGGCCCAGTCGATCCTGGATGGTGGATTGATGGTGGGCGTCCATCTCGCCAGGAATCTGGAGATGGGCGTGGCGGCGAGGCGCGGACGATCCAGGGCCCGTCGGGCTGAGCGGGTCGTGAGGCCGTTGAGGAACGGCGTAGCCGTCCCCCGCAGCACCACGGCCGCAGCTAAGGAGCTAGATGAGGGCGTAGACTCCGCCTCGAAGCCCACGGCGTTCTCGGAGGTCAGCCTCCGACAGAAGGCGCCCAGGGCCGCGGCGTCAGCCAGGGCCGAGCGCGTAGGGCGGACGATGAGGTGTTCCTCCACGATAAGGTCCCGGACTCGGGCTCCGCGCCAGCGGGCGGGGGCCAGGAGGTCGGGAGGGCGAAGGAACCGGCAGCCGCCGATGATGGGGAGGTCCAGCAGCTGAGCTGTGGGGACCGCCCGGTGGTTGAGGCCCAGGATGTTGGAGGCCTCCTCCCACAGCTTCAGCAACCGGAGACGGCGGGGCTGGAGACGGGTGCCGTCCGGTGGAGGGTGGATCCAGGCCTCACCGCTGTTGCCGCCGACCAGCCAGCTGAAGGCATTTCTGCCCCCGCGGAGCGCGACCTGCACCCCCTTGAGGCAGGCGAGCTGGAGCTGGGTCGCGAGGTCGAGGAGGCCGAGGCCTCCGATGGCAACTGGCCTCGCCATGACATTGGCGGGAAGCCACGCCGTGTGGTCTTGTCCCCAGACGAACCTCGCCAGTCGGGCCTGCAGCTTGGCGATGGTCGGGGGTGATGGAAGGTATCCATGCAGGTGGTGCTGGATGACAGACCCCACCAGCGTGTTCGCCGCTCTTGCTCGCCCGACGAGGGAGAGGCCGCGGGTGAAGGGCGTCCATTTGCGGCATGCAGTCTCCAGGAGGGCCAGGAGATGCTGCTCCCGGTGGTTGACGGTGCTCCTGGGGGCGATGTCGAGCCCGAGGACCCTGATGGAGGTGGCCGACCAGGAGGCGCCGAGAGGGGAGTCGCCGCGGTTGCGCCAGGCGCCGCACCAGAGGCCAGCGCTCTTCCGGAGGTTCACGCCGATTCCGGAGGCCTGCCTGTAATCTTCGAAAACGGTCGCCACCCGCTCGAAGTCTCCGTCGAAATGGAATAGGAGGACGATGTCGTCGGCGTAGGCGATGACATTGCCCACGCCGAGGGTCAACTCCAGGCGACGTAGCAGCGGCCCCGTGGCGATGCTGAAGAGTGCGGCGCTTACGGCGCAGCCCTGCCTGAGGCCGTTGAGAAGGGGGAAGGCTGTTGTATGAAAGCCTCCGACCCGGATGGTGGCGTCCGCCCCGGCGTAGAGGATATTAATCCAGGCCATGAAGGCCTGCGGGAGGCGGAGGGATGTTAGCAGGGACTCCAGGAAGCCGCGGTCCAATGGGTCAAAGGCGGACTCTAGGTCGACGCCCATGACGGCCAGCGGCGAGCCCAGGGCGGTGGCCTCCTCGATGGCGTCCGTCACCATGGCGATGTTCCATGACGGGGACCTCCCGGGGACGGCGTAGGTCTGGCATTCCGGCACAAGGGTCCGCAGGTGGGGTTTGAGGCGCCGGTGAAGGATGGCGGCCAGGACCCTGTAGTCGGCCGAGGGCAGCGCGACGGGCCTGTAGCCATCAAGGCCGCGACCTCCTCGGGCCTTGGGCACGAGGCAGATGGAGCTGCGCCGCGTCGACGGAGGGCAGGGCACCGCGGAGCCGTGATGCCGCGAACACCCGGGCCAGAGCTTCCGCGAAGAAGTCCTCGCTGAAGGCGACGAGGAGCTCGCACGGCAAGCCATCCCAGCCGGGGGCCTTTCCGCGAGGGAGGTGCTCGATAGCGTTGGCGATCTCGCTGGGGCTGATGTCCGGCCGGTGAAGCGGGTCCTCCTCACTCAGCTCGCGGGTGGTGGTGGGCGCGCTGCTGGCGATGAAGGCAGCTCCCGCAGCTGGATCGCTGGTGAGACGGGCGAAGCGGGGCTGGAAGGTCGCGAATGCCCTCCGCCGAAGCTCGGGGCCCTCGATGATGTTATCCTGCTCGTCCCTGATGACGCTGACCGGGCGTCGGAGGCGGATGGCGCGTGCTAGGTCCGGCAGCGATGGGTAGCCGGCCCGGATGGAGGAGGCCTCGAGCTGCGCCGCGATGTAACGTCTCGCCCTGTAGACGTAGCTGTCGTTGGCAGCGTGGCGTGGGTCGTGCAGGGATCTGGCCTCCGCCAGCAGCCCCGCCTTGATGGAGGTCCACCTATCCCAGAAGGTCCCGTCGTCGTCATCGTGCGTCTTCCTCCAACTCCCGGATGTAGCCAGCCAGATGTTCGAGAGCAAGGCCCGAGCGGAGCGTCGCGGCCAAGCGAGGCTGGGTGGGGGAGGAGACGGCGGTGGTGGGCGGGCCCACCTGGAGCAGCACGAGGCGGTGGTCCGAGAGGTGGTAGTGGCTGGTCGCGTAGATGGACACGTGATCCAGGACTCCAGCAGGGACGAGGATCCGGTCCAGGCGGTTGGATTCGACTTGGTCGCCGTGCATGGAGACTCTGGTGGGCAGGTGGGCGGCGTCGAACTGGGTGGCCACGTCGACCAGCGCGGCCAGGTCCAGAAGAGCGGCGAGGGCATCCGATGATGATGATGATGATGAGGGCCCCGATTCCTGATATTAAAGTCGCCGATGATCCAGCAGGCCCCCTCCTCTTCCTGTGCCGCTGTCGCCGCCAGGAGCTCCAGTTGTTGGTTTCTCTCCCGGGGTTCATGCGCCAGATGAACGGCGATGGCCGTCATTTCCTCGCCGTGGACATCTATTGTTGCCAAGGCGATGTGGCCCGGCCACAGGATACGCTGTTGTAGCACGGCTACGCCTGGTCCGAAGACGCAGGCGAGTCCGGATCCCGAGATGGCTACGGGATGGGCCAACACAACAGCGCCGTAGCCGAGGCAGAGGTCTTGGCCGCTGCCCAAATGAAATGCGTTTGTCTCCTGGACAAACGCGATGTCCACGTGATGTTGCCTGAGTAAATGACAAAGGGCAAGGCTCCTCCCCCGAGTGACGAGCCCTCGCGCGTTGATGGTGGCGACGCGGTAACTCATTGGGGCCGTCCTTCACGCAGCACCTTCCTGGTCTTCTGGAGGGTTTTGCGGATGGTGGAGTTGGAGTCTGGGCACGAGGCCTTGATGGTTTCGTGCAATTTTTCGAGGGCGGTGAACTGTTCCTTTGTTAGCGTGGGCGCTCGCCTCTTCATGGTGGTCTCAGAGGTGAGGAGCTTCTGAGCCTCCTCGCAGTTCAGGTCGGGCAGCTTGTCCCAGTCGATGGAGGGGTTGGGGGACTTCCCGAGGTGCTCCAGCAGCTGTTCGAGTGCGGCCTTTCCCCGGGCAGGCGTGGCGGGAGGTGAGGACAGCTTCTCCACCGACATCTCGTTGTCGAGCGGAGGGATGCGAGGCTCGGGGGGCCGCAGGGCAGCCAGGGGAGCAGGTTCGGCAGCAGGGGCGGGGTGGGTGAGATCCATCTGTTCGGCAGGCTGGTGTGCCGAGGGGATCGCCTGAGCCTCGGCCGAAGTCTTCGCCGGTTGGACAGGGGACGCCGGTGTTGCGGGCGCAGGTGCCGGCTTCCTTGGTCGCTGAGGAGGAGGGAGGGGGGGCCCTGCGTCGGTGGGAGACGCTGCTTGCCTGGGGCTGCCGTTCCCTTGCCTGGCGAGCGCTGGGCAGTTTTCTCTGCGGTGGCCCTGTTTACCGCATTTGGAACACTTGATTCCAAAGGAGAGGAAGGCCGACAGGGTGTCTCCCTTGGAGTGGATGGTCAGACGGGTGGGCAGCGTCTCCAGCCTTACGCCCTCGCGGAGCAGGATGAACGCCTCCCGGCGGCCGTCGGTGAAGGTGAACTCGCCCATTTTGACCAGGATGGGGGCGATGGAGGTGACCTTCCCAAATTGGCCCAGGGCGGTCGTGATGGTGCTGTCCTCAACAAAGCCGGGCAGGTTGGCCACGACTATGCGCTCCGCCCTTTTGCGGAAGGGGAAGACCCTGAGGGACGTACCCTCGATTTCCAGGCCGTCCGCGACCAGACGGTTCGCAAGTTCCTTGTCCGCAAAACCCACGATGAAGTGGCCGTTCATTCGATGGAACTGCGTGATGCTCTTTGGCCCCCCGAGTAGCGTGCTCATGGCCTTGAGGTAGGAGTAGTCCGGGATGTCTGGGCACAGCTCCACGAAGACGTAATTCTCATGGTTGGTAGTGGCCTGCCTCGCCCTGGCGTCGGCGATGTTGGCGCGCGTCGCCTTGATTTCCTGGGGCGGCATTGACCTCGGCCCTGTTGTCCGCTTCTGCTGCTGGGGGCCGCGTTTCTCAGCAGGCCTGCTTTCCTGCTTTGCGGCGTGCTCAGGTGTTGAAGAGAGGCGCCTTTTCTTGCTCTTCACAACGGTGTAGTCGTCGTTGGCGTCGACCTCCGCCATCTCGCTGTCGGCTCAGTTGAGCGAGGCCGGGTCGGCTAAATTCTCGCTGGAAGAAGCAGCAGTCGGCGGCGCCGTGACGTCACCCCGCGCGGCAGCCAGCGTTCCAAGCACCTCGCGCGCCGGCGGGCTTGCATGTGTTCGATATTCCATGGAAAATTCTAGAGAAGAATTTTCTATGATTCCTTTTTTCGGCGATAACTCCTCGCCTGGTTGAGATCCAGTGCTGGGCCTTTCAGGCACTTGTTCAGCGGATCGAGAGGGTTCTTCTGGTACCAAACTCGTGATGGTAAGCGCCTTTTACACACACTCCAGAGGCGAAAATGGCGGAGCCCGCAAAAGCGTGGCCGCACGCTCGAGTGTGTGTGTGTGTGTGTGTTATCCTGGTCTCAATATGACATTAGGAAAGTGTCCAATTGACCTAGATATGATCTCGGTATGGTCTTACATATGGTAATACACCCCTCATCTTCCCTTCATGGAATCCTCCTTGGAAAATCCGTATTTTATGATTGGAAGAAATAACGCCGAATAATTCGATCCTTGACCTAAAGTTGGCGTTAATGTGGTCTGTCTCGTGAAATAATTCTTGATATATTTCTTGTCTATAGAAGTATTTATTCTCTAAAAGTTTCTAGGTGAAGGTATTTATAGAGTGTAAAGGAATTATCGACAAAATAATTTCTAGTGAAAAGTAATTTATTGACAAAGGAATGATTAGTGGAAAAGAATTCTTGGTAAAGGTATTTCTTGTGTAAATAATTTCTTGATAAAGGTATTTCTTGCGTAAATGAATTATTGATAAAGTGAATTCTAAATAAAGTTATTTTTGTGTAAAGGAATTATATATTGGTAAATTATTTCTTGTGAAAATAATTCCTGTTGTGAAAATACAGTATTTCTTGTGTAAATGAAAATTCTCGGTGAAGGTATTTATTGTAAGAAGGAATTCTTGATAAAGGCACATTTCTTGTACAATGAAATTCTTGGTAAAGATCATTCTTGTGTGAAGGAATAATTTCTAAAGGTATTTTACTAGTTTTTTGTACATTTTAGGTCTAGGGATATTTGGCATATAACTGCAAATTTTTCTCTGGCGAATAATTTACAGAAAAGCGGCTATTCCTCCATCATTTATAATATGGCATTAGCTCTATACCCATAAGAAAGAATTGAAATAATTCCCAATATAGTCGAAATCTAAAGAGTAAAAGGTGAACTGCTGGGATGGTTTAACACTGATTGTTGTGAGAGCCATAATCTTTTAATATATTCATGATTAAAATTAGAAACTATTATAGACGCGTATGATTATTTTTAAAAATAAACAATTTCTACTGTTCTTACTGCAATGAAAATTTTATGGGAGGGCCTGGCTCAAATATGGCGGGCTAATGTATCATATTCATGATTAAAGTCTCGTTTTCCTCTTCAATGGAAAATGGGTGCCGTTGTCATTTTAGTAACCTTGGTATTGGACCAGAATTTGGTGGAATATTCCAAGGGTGAGACCTCAGGAAGGTTTGAACGGACTTCTTTCCCCTGATGGCACAAGAACCTATAGGACATGTAACAATTGACCTGGTGTGGAACTAACACCTACCCACATATTCTCATGTCCAGCAATAGTGGTAGCCTTGCAGAAAATCGACCCAGAACAGCAGCTTTACACACCTAATATAGAGAACATTGCTGTGATAGATATGCATTGAGACATCTGAGGCTCTTCATTGGACACGACAACAACAATTTCACATTATAGTAATATAAACCATTGTTTTAATATTAAAATTAAACGGAAAGTATAAAATTTGTTAAGAACATTTTAAATTAATAGTGAAGTTTAAATTTAGAAATAAAAAAGGACTTTTCTATAATAAGCTCCAATCCTTTAACATCGTTGATTGATTCGGACAATGTCTTTTGTTATATAAATAGCATTTATAATTCTAATAACTATTAAGTGTCTTGTCAACAATAGATCTAAAATAAACTTACTCTTTTTTTTTTTTTTGAAAATTACACGACTTTGGAACCTTTTTAGAAATACCTTTTTACTTTCCTTTTTGTGAGTTAGTAATAAAATCTTGATGAATTTTGGCAAATTATATTTGTTTAGAATATTCAAGTTAATAAATAAAGTACATTTTCTCACAATTTATCAAATATGGTTAATAACGCCATTTATATTTTGAATGTGAAATCTTTTAGAGGGCGTTCAAATTATGTATTATTTAGGAAAGACAAGAAAATATTTAAAATGTTTCACATGGATTTAAGCTATATGAAATATGCCATTGTTCTGTAACACACAGTTTCTATAATCCATTATAAAATTAAATTTTAGTATTTTTAGCTTTCGAGTATTGAGAACTCTCTTCTATGCGTATATTTCTTATATTGTAATAAATAAACTTTGTGTTGCAGCCTAGTGAAATATTTCATATAGAATGTCTGAAATTGATCAAGCTTGACTTTGACCTAAAGTATTTTAAAGATGTATCTAGTATGTTTTTTTACAGCTAAAATACAAATTTAGTTAATTAATTTTATAATTTATATACGTTTAATTATATATATATTAAATTTTATTGCTATCTATCGTTAATATTTTACACAAATAAATTCACTGGCAATGCGTTTCTTTTAACGCACGATGACGCATGATATTTAAAAGAAACGCATTGCCAGTGAATTTATTTGTGTAAAATATTAACGATAGATGACAATAAAATTTAATTTTCTAATATATATATTTGTTATGAAAACATATTTTGCGGAAGAGCTTTGCTCGATGCAATACCTCGAAATTATATGTATGTACCTCTACAGACCTATAAGCTTATGTCCATAGTTCACTAAACACCCCTAAGCTGCCTTCCATAGAAAATGCAGGGTATATAACAAAACCAGTCCAATACAATAGTAAAGCGGTCTAGAGATTAATTTGGCGAAACCGCTGAGAGGGTTCACTACTGATGAGCCAAGCCCTCTCATTCAATAACTCATATCATTGCAGTAAGGTCTGTAGAGATAATATTTTATGATATTTAAAAGAAACGCATTGCCAGTGAATTTATTTGTGTAAAATATTAATTATATATATATATACTCTCTTCAGACCAGGATGGACTTTATTCTATCAGATGCACAGGAGATCTACAGGAATCTTCACAATCCGCCAAAGAGGTGTTTAGCTGGAAAAGTGGCTGGGTCAAATCTATGGCCAAAATATAGATGAAATTTTCCGAGGGAAAATTTATTTATAAAAGCAAAAGTCGCCTTTTCCGTTAAAGTAAACTTAAAGATTATACGATGAAGATATTCATTAGTCCGAAACTATGCTCTCCAGTTGGAAGCTTATCAGTTTGCCAAAGCTGAGGTTGTACGATACACCGATCCGTAGCCACTAGTTCACAGCGACGGTATATAGATGGTGTCTAGACGGTATATTGATGAAAAGACTTTGAAGATTTTACCAATAATAAGATAGGTTCTCAATATATACTCTATAACAAAAAAAAAAATCGACGCACCAAGAAGCAGTTGTCCGATTTATGTGAAAATATGTACACAAAGAGGTTTCGACCAAACATGCAAATGATTGAAATTTGGTGGCCGATTTATGCAAAGCAAGAGCTCCAGCGCATCTGAACTGCGCATCCAGCACGAGCATTCTAGACTTAATATTCGGCGCGGCACGAGCTGATTTTCATAATTTCCTTTTAATATTTTAGCAGTACGCCTATTTCTACTGTATCAATGCCTCGCCGAAAGATTCGTGCTCATTACGAACATATATCAGAGTTTGAAACTGGTCGTACCATTGGATTGAAAGAGGCTGGTTGGTCTAATAGACTAATCGCGCGACATCTGTGTCGAAATGATGCGGCTATTAGGCAATGTTGGCAAAAGTGGGTCAACAACGGAAGTATGCAGCGTCAGGACGGCAGCAGTCGACCAAGGGCAACAACAGAACGGGGGGACAGAACAATTGTCAGAATGGCTGTCGCAGCACCGGAATCCACGTTAACTACCATCCAACGTGTGACCGGCAAACAAGTGTCCAAAATGACCATAAACAGGCGACTGAGAGTGCGGAATCTAAGAGATCGCCGACCGTTACGATGCCTACCCCTCACACCCGTGCACCGACAAGTCCGACTACAGTGGTGTCGGGAGCGATCAACTTGGAACTGCGCTGACTGGGGACGTATAGTCTTTAGTGACGAGTCCCGTTTCTTACTGTGTCCTGACGACCGTCGCAAACGTGTCTGGAGACGTCCTGGGCAGCGTGTGTATCCTGGCCTTACTGTTGAACACCACACAGGTCCACAACAGGGCGTTATGGTCAGGGGTGCCATTTCATTTGATAGCAGGACCCCATTGGTAGTCATTCCTGGCACCCTGACAGCACAGCGGTACGTAGATGACATTCTACGGCCTGTTTAGTTGCCGTTCCTCTCACATCACCCCGGGCTTAATTTTCAACAAGATAATGCCCGGCCACACACGGCACTTGTTACTATGGATTGTCTTCAATCTTGCCGAACTCTTCCGTGGCCAGCAAGGTCGCCTGATACTCGCCCACAGAGTACATCTGGGACTTGATGGAAAGGCGATTGCAACCATCCCGGAATGGTGACTATTTAGCCCGACAGTTGGAGACAATTTGGCAAGAAATCCCGCAGCACACCATCCGGAATCTTTATCAGTCCATGACACGCAGGGTGGCAGCCTGCATCCAGGCCAGTGGGGGTCCAACGACATATTGACATTCTCCATTTGTGACGATCAAACTCTGAAATAAAACAATTAATTGTTCTGAAATTTTAATCGTTTTTCCCCCTTTACATGCTCTTTACATACACCATTTTTGTCCTAATCTGACAACTCCTTCTTGGTGCATCGATTTTCTGTTATACAGTGTATTTTATTATTGGAACTGGAACTTTCTATTAAGCAAAAATAGATTTTAAATTATTGTTAAATTCTCGAATATATTATAGACTATTCAATATATTTATATTATAGAGGCCGTTATATTTGTCTTTTCAATGTAGAGGATAACAATGCGCTATGCAATATTTGCATATATGTCTAAGATTTATATCATCCATGTCTATATATAGTATATAAAGAATCCTACGGGTCTTTAATAGTTTCGAATTTTCATAACAGATGGCGCGCTAATGCATCATATTATACCAATATGTTATGGAAAAATTATTTTATTTCAAAATTATAATTTTATAGATTAAACTATTCTGTTAAGTCTACCGCCAGATGTCGCGACTTCCCTTTATATAACCTATTGTTGTGTTTTCCTGTTGGCTGGCTCAAACCGTTTGTAAATTATGTAAATAAGTTTTTCATTTTTTAGATTCTTACGCCCTAAGTCAGACATACCTTTCTCAAATTGTTTTCTATATTCCGTAATCTCAAATAAAGCTATTTCAAACTTCACTATTTTTATTATTATACTTTCAAGATTTTAACCACGGCTGCATTCCATAGCATATTTCTCTACAAGCAATTAATCTCTCAACAGCAGAAATATTTTTTCCTAATATTTATTGGACGCCATTTTGACGTCTGCCAAGACACACATCTATAGGTACTTCCTCGGTGTGGAACTGAGGAGTGAAGACCTTGTCTGGAGGAGGACTCTCTCAAGGTGGGGAAACCTTCCTTGCTGAAGAAACATATACACAACTATATATATATTTCCCTACATCTTATCTACCCTTTATTCACTCCTTTATTATATATTATCCTTTATTTGTTCTTAATTTTTCTTTCTATAGCAATTGTTCGAAATATTCAATAAAATTGTTTAAATTGTATATAAAATAGGTAATTATATCATGATTTAAAGTTAATAATTTTCAACAAGTAATTCTATATTAGATATTATAAGGTATTTAGTTTTTTTTAGTGAGATTTCTTTTATATTTATTTAATTGGGTAGTAATTTTGATAGCTTCAAAATAAAATTGTGAAAGCTGTTAAAAAAACTACAAAGATTTCTTACAATAAGTTTCCTTTTTTTGTTTAAAAATGCAAGCTTTCAAGTGAGATAATCGCTTTTCAAAGGACCTAATTATTAATTAAGTTGCTGTTTTTCACTTAAGACTGTTGAAGAGCGTTTATCACTTGAAAGCTTGCATTTTATAATAAAAAGGAATCTTATTGTATGTGAGAAATCTTTGTAGTTTTTCTTTTATTTCTGGCTTACACTTGATCAGTAATAAGCCGTTGGTATTATGATTTTATTAAATAAGGCAACAGGTTTCGAAAGATAAGTTTATCTTCTATGTTTATTAAAATCTCAAGTTTTCAGGGATTGCCGCTTTTCTACAAGAGTAGAAAATGAACAATGATAATACGCCGTTATATAAATGTTAAAAAAAAAAACAGAATCGCGTGAGGCGATAGGTTCCTTGTAAGTTTTTTTAATTTATTTATACGTGTTTTCGAGTATTTATTCTCTCATACGTTATTATTTTTTATTCCTATTGAATGGCATGAAGACTCTAATTTTAAGATGAAATAAATGATATAAACTTTCCCGGTTTATCAATCCATACAATGATGTTGTTTTGGTGATAATCTGTCCAATTCAACCTATCCGAATACAGTATTGAGTGGTTTGTGCTGGAAGGTCAAAATAAGATATTTTAAAAAGGTTTAAGTAAACTATTTTAACTCAATTATAAAGCCTACCTGCAAAGAGAAAGTTTTCCATTATGTATTAGTTGTCATCTACTGAACTAGCTGTTGGTGAATCTATACGAGAGTTCTAATGGAATTCTAATGTTGTATAACATTTATTGCTTTTATTTTCCTTTGTCATAGGATCAGTCTATAGATTGGAGATATTGAGGAGGTTTAATGGGAGGATGGCCATTTCAGTCATCTCGGCTTGATCCCTTTGAAGCGATCTAGTAGGAGTAAGGTCCATGGGGAGAGAATCAGGAGTTTGTATTTCCAGATGACTATAGAAAGATCGGATAGTTGAGTGTTGTTTCAAGAAATAAATCTTTTATCCAAATGATATCTCGTGAGCATCAGCCAACTGGATGTAAGCGTGGGATTTGACTTCAGCCGGTGGATCATGATTTGAAGTTCGTGTTTCCTCGACATCAAGGAATATACATTGATACATGAGGCTCAGTGGTCAGAGCGGGTACTTTGGTTCAAGAAATTAATCTTTTATCCAATTGATAGTGATCCAAGCATCAGCCAGCTGGATGTAAGCGTGTGATTAGATATCAGCGGAAGGATCAGGATTTTAAGCTCTTGGTTCCCCGACATCAAAGAATACACATTGATACATGAGACTCAGCTAACAGAACGAGTGCGTTGGTTAAGGAAATGCATCTTTTATCAAAGTGATATACGGTGATCATCAGCAAACTGGATGTAAGCGTGAGATTTGACATCAGAGAGAGGAGTAAAATTTGGAATTGAAGATTCTTCGTCATCAAGGTATGTACAATGCTGCTTGAGCTCAGTGGTCAGAGCGAGTGCGTTGGTTCAAGATGGGTAAGTAATATTGAGCTTGTTGTTATACATCATTGGAGCAATAACATCTTCAGGATACCTTTCTGGCAATTTTGGAGAAGGAATCAAGGTTTCCAGTAGGCAGGGGAAATACTTCGATCCGAGATAATCAGAGAAATGGCAAGAGCTTGTCTTCAAGACATCAATATTCCCGAGGATTTTCATGAGAGCAGATCGCTTGGCATCCACATCAGGAAGGGATAATGGCCATCAGAAAGCTGTCTTGACAGGCTAATGAAAAAGATGGATAGCTAGAGGAGTATTTTAACTAAACTGTGTCTAATTCATTTCATCGTTGTAACTTTGCCGCATTATTTCTGGAAGTGCACACTCTGTTATGCCTGAGAGTAACACTGTTAACCCTGTCGTATTAGTACTAACCACGACCTGAACTTACACCATTTATTTGTTACTAGTTATTCAGAGCCTATATAGATTAAAACGTTGTTTTAACTCTACGATTGTCTCTTTTTGTTTTGCCAGACTTAAGGACCTTTTAATGAATTTTGAAAAAAACACTCAACCAATCCTCTAAAAGTTAAGAATTTTGAAGTAAAAAAGCCAATGAAAAATTATTTACAACGCCTTTAAAGCCCTATGCAGGTCCTTAAGCCCAGAAAAACAATAAAAAACAACCATAAAGATAAAACTAACGTAATCGCTGGCATCTGAATAATCAGAACAAATAGTGGCATAAGGCCCTACCGCAGTCAGAACGGACACGACAATTTTAACAAGTGTCACAAACAGACACAACAAAGGATACACTACACAGAAACAACACGACAAAATTACAACGACAAAATAAACTAGGCACAGCCTAGAAAAAAAGCTCCTAAAACTATCCATCTCTCTCAAATACCTGTAGCTCAAGCCGACACTCAACGCAACAATGTAACACTCCTTAGTAACAATTTCTTAACCCCCTTTTTACTTTTTGAAAATCATTAATACATACACACAGACATCTTTATTAAGACCACCGGTCTTATACAGATTCACCACAGGAAGGAAGCATAGATAGAGTTCCTATACCCCAGGCAGCACAGAACCCATAAACAGCCTTCATGTCTGACGCAGAAGGTATAATACTTGTATTTTTCGCATTACACGGGTATTATGAACATTAGCTGACATTTTATTGGTTGATCATATCTTACATATTACCTTGGTCGAATTATTTCCAAATAACTAATTCAGAATTAAAATTCAACAGAAAAATACATCACTTTCTCTATACAAGTTTCTTTTAAAAAACGATTTTTATTAAAGGATGTTTCTCGCGTGTGTAGATGAGAAATTCTTTATTTACACAATCTTTCTCTAGATAGCATTATCATTGTGAGAGAGGGAGTGTGAAGGAAAATAAATAATTATATACATAAAATATTTTCAAATTTCATGTTAAAGAATCAAATATATCTTTGTAGAGAGAGAGAGAATGACTAGGGTACGTCAGAGCCGTTTGGGACGGTCATATTACTGTCATTTTGTTCATCAGATCCAGCACAGAAACAATCCTCATCTGCAGATCTCTAGCCGCACGTTCAACATGCTGGATACCTTGGTGTGGGACTTTGTGGGCAAAGTCAGTATGGACGCTGCACTACAGACCGAAACAGATGATCGATCCACTCTGCTTCCTATTGGACATCCAGGAATGCCTGAAGCGATATTTGGGTGACGGAATTCTTTTCCGTAGCTCAAAAGACTTCGCCAAAATCTGCCTTCAGAAATACGACCGCCGACAGAAGCACCATCAACGCTCTAAACATATATCCTCCGCTTTGGGAAAATGAATAGAAGAATATCGAAATTTCTCTTTCTCTCCATTTCCAAGTAAATTATTTCTTCGGTTGCCAGTTATTCCTGATTAAAAAAGAATTGCCAGAATACGTTTTGAAATTCTTTATTTCCTTCTTCATTTCGTTCTCCTTTTCTTCATTTTATCCATCAGAACATTCATTATCAATACGAAGTAATTTATCCATCTAAATAGCGTTTATGAAATCATTTTAATAACACCATAAATATAAATTTACTCTCAATGATATACTCAACGCTATACCTTCACAGATTTGTAAAATTATCTATGCGAAAATTTATAAAAATATCTTGCCTAACTTCCTGGCAAAATAAGCCCTTTTATTACAAATTCCAACTAAATGATTGTTATTAAGACAAAGCATTCGGTATTTAGGCTTATCGAGTGTGTTTCATTTATATATTAACAAGTTGTATTATAATGCATTAGAGCGCTGTCTGTTATCAAAATTCGAAAATATTATAGACGCGTATAATTATTTTAAAAAATAAACAATTTCTACTGCCCAAACTGTTGAAACCGCTGAGAGGGTTCACCACTGATGAGCCAGGCCCTCCCATTAATTTTTCCATTGCAGTATGGACAGTAGAAATTGTTTATTTTTAAAAAAGAATCATACGCGTCTATAATAGTTTCGCGTTTTGATATTAATAAATAGTAAAAATGACCGAGGCAATCCATAGTTTCCTTCATAAACCACATCTAAACATACAAGTATACGTATATATTGAAGCCTGTTAAACCAATTTAACAATAAAGAATTTTTAAAGTTTTCTTTAGATAACAAACACCAAAGGTAGTTGATTTTTCTCTGGTGATATAAACACTCTTCAGGACCAAAAGGTAAATCCCAGAAATGATCGTTAGTTCTGTAAAGATCCCTCAGAGGTACCATTCGTGATGCACACGAAATTTCCTACCTCCGTGGTGGTCCTTGGCATTATCATCAGTGAAGGTGATGTCTCTTTACTTTTTTAAACAAGTACGCTGGATTTACACTGATATCTAAATCAATGTTCTGGAAGCCGTCGTGAAACTTAGAATGAACAGGATGACAGCAAAAGTGGTTATGTCTTCCAACAGGACTCAGTTTCAGCCCACATGGCAAAAGAAGACACGGGCATGGCTGACACCTAACGTATCAAGCAACTACATCACCTATATTTAGTCTACAAACTTCCTTGATTTCAATACACTTGACTAACAGGTATGTGGGATTCTTGAGATAAATGTAAGTAAAGCCCTCCATAACACCACTGTAAAGTATGCGGTTTATATGGCAATGACAAAAATGGACAATGTCAACGTCGCCAAGGCCTGTGCATCATTTCCCAATCGCCTCGAGTCTATCGTAGCTAATAATAGAGACTAGAGTGAAAATATCAAAACATTATCATATCACATCTTCCATGTCAATTATCATTTCAATATATTGATAACGCGTTTAAAAACATTTTAAATTCCATCATAGATTTTTCCAGTTTACCTGATACATCCTAGCGCGGTGGATCCACTTGGAAAACCAAGTATACCATTTAGCCATTTCTATTTAATATTTTCGAAAAAATCTAACTCCTTAGCTTCTCCCCTCTTTGAATGTTTTGTCTTATACTCATACTTTAGAATTTGATAGGCTGAGATCATTCCACGCCGACCATAAAACTCTAAATATTATTTTTAAGACGAAATAAATGGTATAAATTTTCCTGATTAATAAATCCATACATTGATGTTGTTTTGGATAATCTACCCAATTCAACCTATTTGAAAACAGGCTTGAGTGGATTGTTCTGGAAGGTCAAAATAAGATATTTTTTAAATGTTTCACACAGTATAAACAACTCTAACTCAATTATAAAGCCAACCTGAAAAAGGATGTTTATTATTCTGAATTTGTTGTCTTCTATTGAACTAGAAATGGATAAATGTATACGAGAGTTCTAATGGAATTCTAAAAATAGGTCGCATAACATTTTTATTGCTTCTATTTTCCTTTGCCAAAGGATCAGTCTAGAGATTGGAGATATTGAGGAGGTTTAATGGGAGGATGGCCATTTTTTCATCTCGGCTTGGTCACTATGAAGCGATCTAGTAGGAGCAAGGTCCAGGGGGGGGGGGGGGATCGGGAGTTTGTATTTCCAGATGACGATAGAAAGATGAGCAGGAAGTGAGGCTCGGATAGGTAGGTGTTGGTTCAAGAAATTCATCTTTTATCCAAGTGATATCTCGTGAGCATCAGCCAGCTGGATGTAAGCGTGGGTTTTGACTTCAGCCGGGAGATCGAGATTTGAAGTTCATGGTTCCTCGACATCAAGGAATGTACATTGATACATGAGGCTCAGTGGTCAGAGCGAGTGCGTTGGTTCAAGATTGGCAAGTAATATTGAGCTTGTTGTTAACCATCATTAGAGCAAAAACATCTTCAGGATACCCTTCTTGCAATTTGGGGACAGGAATCAAGGTTTCCAGTAGCCGGGGAAAATACTTCGATTCAAGATAATCATTGAAACAGCAAGAGCATGTCTTCAAGGCATCAATATTTCCGAGGATCATCATGAGAGCAGATTTCCTGGCATCGGCTTCAGGAAGGGATAATGGCCATCAGAAAGCTGTCTTGACAGGCTAATGAAAAAGATGGATAGCTAGAGGAGTATTTTAACTAAACTGTGTCTAATTCATTTCATCGTTGTAACTTTGCCGCATTATTTCTGGAAGTGCACACTCTGTTATGCCTGAGAGTAACACTGTTAACCTTGTCGTATTAGTACTAACCACGGCCTGAACTTACACCATTTATTTGTTACTAGTTATTCAGAGCCTATATAGATTAAAACGTTGTTTTAACTCTACGATTGTCTCTTTTTGTTTTGCCAGACATAAGGACCTGTTAATGAATTTTGAAAAAACACTCAACCAATCCTCTAAAATTAAGAATTTTGAAGTAAAAAAAGCCAATGAAAAAGTATTTACAACGCCTTTAAAGCCCTATGCAGGTCCTTAAGCCCAGAAAAACAATAAAAAACAACCATAAAGATAAAACTAACGTAATCACTGGCATCTGAATAACTAGAACAAATAGTGGCATAAGGCCCTACCGCAGTCAGAACGGCCACGACAATTTTAACAAGTGTCACAAACAGACACAACAAAGGATACACTACACAAAAACAACACGACAGAATTACAACGACAAAATAAACTAGGCACAGCCTAGAAAAAAAGCTCCTAAAACTATCCATCTCTCTCAAATACCTGTATCTCAAGCCGACACTCAACGCAACAATGTAACACTCCTTAGCAACTATTTCTAAACACTTCTTTTCCTTTTAAAAAGTATTAATACATACACACATACATCTTTATTAAGACCACCGGTCTTATACAGATTCACCGCAGGAAAGAAGCATAGATGAAGATTCTATATTCCAGGCAGCACAGAACCCAACAATAGCCTTCTGGTATAATATCGGTATTTTTCGCATTACACGGAAATTATTGGCTGAAATTTTATTGACAAATCCTATCTTACATATTACCTTTGTCGAATCAATTCCAAATAACTACTTCAGAATTAAAATTCAACAGAAAAATATACCACGTTCTTTATACAAGTTTCTTCAAAAAATGAGTTTTATTGAAGGATGCTTCTGGCGGTTTAGATGAGAAATTCTTCATTTGCATAATATTTCTCTAGATAGCATTATCATCGTGAGAGAGGGAGTGTGAGGGCAAATAAATAATTATATATGCAAAATGTAAAACCACATTTGAAAATATATACCGCATGTGTTTCCTTTCAACGAAAAATAAAAATTTATTTCAAGGAGAAATAACGATTATTTCTAACCTTAAGGGTGAGGTATGAAAGGATGAATTGTGAAGAGTAATGATAAACGGAAAAATAAAAGTGTCCAGGGACGGGAATCGAACCCACAGTGTTCCGCTTACCGGGCAGATGCCATGTCCACTAGACTACCCTGGACATATTTTTCCGTTCGTAAATAATATTTAAAGTAATTTATAATACAATATAATATAATGCGGCTTGTGATTGTAAAACGACATTTGAAAATTTATACCGCATGTGTTTCCTTTCAACGAAAAATAAATATTTAATTAAAGGAGAAATAACGATTATTTCTCAACTTAAGGGTGAGGTAAGAAAGGATGAATTAGGAAGGGTGAAGGAGCCTAGTGGACATGGCATCTGCCCGGTAAGCGGAACACTGTGAGCTCGATTCCCATCCCTTGACACTTTATTTTTCCGTTTATCATTACTCTTCTTAATTCATCCTTTCATACCTCACCCTTAAGGTTATAAATAATCGTTATTTCTCCTTGAAATAAATTTTTATTTTTCGTTGAAAGGAAACACATGCCGTATAAATTTTCAAATGTCGTTTTATAATCGCTAGCCGCATTATATTATATATGTAAAATATTTTCAAAATTCATGTTAAAGAATCAAATATATCTTTGTAGAGAGAGAGAATATGTTATTTAAGTTTAGTTTACATAATGTGACTTCCCTATTTATGTAAAAACTCTCAATCACACACAGCTCTATATTAGGAATACCTCGTAAATCACGACAACCATTAAGGAATCTGTAAAAACAGTTTTATGACCTCAGCAATTTCTTTTCTTGTGTGATGTGAAGATTGGACCTAACAACCCGATCTTTCCACATTTATATCATATTTGTCTTTTCTATGTAGAGATGAACAATGCGCTATGCAAAATTTGCATATATGTCTTAGGTTTTCATCATATAAGTTTATATAGTTAAGTTGAATATAATGTTACGTAGAAAAAAAAAGCACATTCCAGAATGGAGAGAGAATATTCTAGAACATTTAAGAATCATGTAGAAAAAGCGGAAGACAACTGATTGGCCAATCTAAAGTATTGCGCAACGCTCGGTGCTGGCGGCTTTCTGATTGGCTGACCAACGGTGACCGTTCTGGAAAGATCTACTCCGGTATATATAGGGATGAGACACTCATGCCGGGGGAGGAAGAAAGATAAGAAGTGAGGTAGAAGAACGAAGCTACGTGGTGGACTCCAAGCAAACGCTGCTGTCTCAAGAGGTCGGACTGCTGCTTACCGCCGACGCTGGTGTACTTCCTGGAAGATTCTAGAAGGTTCTACGAACTTCTGTCTCCTATTCTGCTCCTGCTCTTCCTCACTGTGCTGAAGTTGGTAGGTTTGTAACTGCTGTTTTCTTTATTTTTGTTTCATTTTGCACTCTTCTGTAATTATTTTATCGATTAGGCTTAAATAAAGTCCTAAAGATCCTTTATACCCACGGAAGTTATTCTTTGTCAACCAACAACGCAACAATTTGGTGTCAGAAGTGGGATCTTTAGGTGAATCCAGAATAATTTATGGTACTTACCCGAAAAATGGAAGAAATATTGAAAGCGATCCAAGCTATGCAAGCTCAAAACGAGGAAACTCGTGAAGCTATTCAGGCTCAAAATAAAGAAACTCGTGAAGCTCTAAACGAGGCTCTTCAAGCTCAAAATCAAGAAACTCGTGAGGCTATTCAAGCTCAAAATCAGGCTCTTCAAGCTCAAAATAAAAAAACTCGTGAGTCTATTCAAGCTCAAAACCAGGCTCTTCAAGCTCAAAATCAAGAAACTCGCGAGGCTTTTTAAGTTCAACATCAAGAGATAAAAGAAAGCTTGGGGCTTAAATTCAAATGCTTAGAAGATGAAATCTCCTCTGTAAAAGAAGAAATGAAAGATAAAATATCTGCTTTAGAAGAGAGACTTGCTGCTGTGGAAACGGGCCATCCAAGAACTCCGGTTTTCCAGCAAGAAAATAACAATTCGGGTAGGCCTCTTGTCAAAGTTCCTACCTTTGATGGACAATCATCATGGACCTCCTTCAAAACCCAGTTCGATGTGGTTGCCCAAGCTAACGGATGGAACGTTAGAGATAAGGCAAGCTTTTTGGCTGCTGCACTTCGTGGACCTGCAGTGGATATACTCCAGATGATTCCGGAACAACTCCCAGATTGACACTCTGGATTCCCGATATGGATAAGAACACTACCAACAGCTTAATGTGGTGAAGTTCAAGAATAGACTACAATAAAAGAAAGAAATTTTGCAGGATTTGGCCCACGACATCCGACGCCTGGCAAGATTAGCCTTTCCAACATGCCCTCCTGAAATACAAGATTTTATGGCCCAACAACAGTTTATTGATGCCATCGGAGACCCTGAAACCCAGAGGTTTGCCAGACTATCAAGTGCGACTACTCTACGAGAAACCCTAGTCCAAGCCATGAAGTATAAAACTGCCCAACAAGCCACAATAGAAAGTTATCGCGTGGCTAGACAAGTTAAATGGGATAATCCAGAAAGAAAAAGGGGTCGCTGCTGGACTTGTGGATCCTTTGATCACATTTCTCCAACTTGCCCCAGAAAAGTAAAACAACGCAGTGATACCGACTGCTGGAGATGTGGACAATATGGCCACATGAGAAGAAACTGTCCGGAAAATTCTGAAACCATCACAGCCCCTAAAAGAACCATGGGAGATGAAACGATGATGCTGATGCCTTATCAAGAAGGCCGTGTGTTCCACAAAGTGGAATATATATTGGACGCCATCCTGGCGTCTGCCAGACCCACATCTATAGGTACTTCCTCGGCGTGGAACTGAGGAGTGTTCAAGAAGACCTTGTCTGGAGGAGAACTCTCTCAAGGTGGGGAAGTCTTCCTTGCTGAAGAAATTTGTACACATGCAACTACGATATATATATATCTACATTTTATCTACACGTTATTCACTCATTTATTATATATTATCTTTTATTTTATCTTAATTATTCTCTGTAGCTGTAGTTCTGTAGTTGTAATTGTATATTGAATATAAAAAAGGCAATTATATTGCCACGTGGAAAATTAGAGAAGACAAAAACTTCAGGAGGAAACAAAATTTATTTCAGGCAAGGCCAAAATATCAAAGGTAAACAAAAGATAAGCCACGAGGGAAATTTACCGAGTCGCAAGATATAAAACATAAAAATGACCACTCTGTTAAATAAAAAATAATAAAATTAAGAAATACCATGTTACATAAATAAAATTAATAAATACTATGTTACATAGCTTCTTCCCTATGGGAGCTGTGACCCACAGCTAGCAATTATTGTAGATACTGACATGGATCTGACGTGCTTCTGCCAAAGATTCCATCGAAGTCTTGGAACTTTGTCCCTAGTACCTTTGCGTCCATTTTCTTGCGGCGTGAAGAGCGGCTTTGTCGTCGTATCGTCTATAGGGACATCGTCATCTTCGAGGGAAGTCTTGGCTTTAGCACGGCGGTGGAATCCTGATGTCAGTCTCCGAAAATGTAGATCACAGCACCCATGGCTTCAAGGTCTTCTCGGCGATCTTCAGTTTGTCTTCCCTAACTTACCCAGCATCTCCACCAAAATGCCACGTGGAAAATTAGAGAAGACAAAAACTTCAGGAGGAAACAAAATTTATTTCAGGCAAGGCCAAACTATCAAAGGTAAACAAAAGATAAGCCACGAGGGAAATTTACAGAGTCGCAAGATATAAAACATAAAAATGACCACTCTGTTAAATAAACAATAATAAAATTAAGAAATACCATGTTACATAAATAAAATTAATAAATACTATGTTACAATAATATGATTTAAGGCCAATCATTTCAGCAAGTAATTATATAATTAATATTATAAGCTTTTAGTTTTTTAGTGAGATTTCCTTTATATTTACTAAATTGGATAGTAAATTGATAGCTTCAAGATAATATGGTGAAAGATGTTGAAAAAAATACAAAGATTTCTTACAATATTTTCCTCTTTTTTTTGTGTGTGTGTGTTTAAAAATGCAAGCTTTCAAGTGAGATAATCCGTTTTTCAAAGGACCTAATTATTAATTAAGTCTCTGTTTTTTACTTAAGACTGTTGAAGAGAGATTATCACTTGAAAGCTAGCATTTAATAATAAAAAAGAAAACTTATTGTAAGAAATCTTTGTAGTTTTTTTAATTGCTGACTTACACTTTATCAGTAATAAGCTGTTGGCATTATGATTTTATTAAATAAGGCAACAGGTTTCTGTAGATAAGTTTATCTTCTATGTTTATTACAATCTCAAGCTTTCGGGTATTATCCCCCTTCTACAAGAGTACAAAAATGAACAATGATAATACGCCGTTAGATAAATATTTTAAAGAAAAACAGAATCGCGTGAGGGGATGAGTTTCTTGTAAGTTTTTTTTATTTATTTATACAAGTTTTTGAGTATTTATTCTCTCATACGTTATTATTTTTTATTCCTATTGATAGGCAAAAATACACTAAAATCACAAATAAATAACAGAATTCTAAAAGAAAATCTTAACCTCACGATTTTGTTCTTCTCTAGGTATTAAATGATGTTTTTTTAATTTTATATAAATATTAGAAGAATCTTCAAAAATATACAGTTAAACCTGTCTATAGAGCCCCCTCTAAATAGCGCCTCCTTCTCTATAGCGCCCGATTTTAAATAAGTAGTACGATGCGATTTACATTAAAAGTGACCTGTCTAAAACACCCTATTTTGGTGAGTCCCAAGAGGGGACGTTATAGACAGGTTTAACTGTACATTTAAGTTATTTAAGTTTAAAAATCATATATCTGTGACAGCAATCTTTAGAGAAAAAAAGCTTTTCTACTGTCAAATTTAATAATTAAAAGAAGATATACAGAATATTTATACAGACACAAATTTCTCATTAATAAATAAAACATAACCTAATAAAAATTAATTCAAAAAAGCAAATTTCTTTTATATTTGATAAGTAAGAAAAACATTATAAATTTAGATAAGCAATAAAAATATTTACTTTTAACTTTGCATATTCAATCTTTCGTACAAATCGTTTGGTTAATTTAAATTTAAATAAAACATCTCAAAATAAAATAGCTAGAGAATTCTTTTATCTAAATTCTAATCAGAAGCCTTTCATTTAAAATGAATCCTTTTGTTCTTGAATAAATTACTAGCAAGCCCTTAATATATTTTATTTGATGCCCTAATTTTCAGATATTTATTTAAATAATGTATTTTTGTAAGTCTTTTAATCTATGAAATTTCCTATCTTGTTATTTTATATTTTTAATCTTAAAATTTAGTTTTGTAAAATATTTTTTATAAAAACTTCTTTATTTTGAATATTAAAACCTTTTTGAAATTTTATTATTTAATATTCATTGATGTTTTGCACTTTTATAAACCATTTTGCAACTTTAATGATGATATTTTATTTTTAAATAGCAATTTATACTTTAAAAACATTTTACCTTTTAATAACAGCATTTTAACTTTTAATCGCTATTTTTCGATGTAAAAAATATATTATCAATTATATTTTGTTCAAATAAAAGGCACTTCGGCCAGTAAATCAGTAAAGATTTATTGGCCGAAGTGTCTTTTATTTGAAGAACTATGAATGCCGGCCAGGCAGCTTCTATCTTTACGATAACTATTATATTTAGGATATTATTTTATATTTAATAGAAATACACACACACAAGCCTTTATTAAGACACACTGGTCTTATAGAGGATTCTCCCCAAGATTGCAAGAGAGATAGGCCTGTGAAAGTGGGTAATATACAGAAGAAAAAAAAGAAAGATTATGTAAGTATGATATATACATACACATTCATATATACAACATAACAACAAAACTCCCATTAAGACCCAAAGTCTTACAAAAGACTCGACTGCAGGATCCAAGAAGCAAAGTATGAATTTAATAGAAATACTATTATTTTAATTGAAATTGGTTTATTTAAAATGTTTATATATCCGTTTAAAATAGCAGTAGAAATAGTTAAATTTGAAATTCATCTGTAAAATAGTATATATATATTCCAACTACAAGTTGCTTAACCATTAGCCATTTTCATTACTGCTTCTTAAAAATATTTGTATAGTTTCAAAGAAAACATTACTTATATTTTCCTAGAGTGCTTCGTTATTAATTCAGTGATAACTTATACCAATCGAAAATTCATAAATATATTCACAATTTTGATTATTATTATATTAACTAGAACATTAAGTGGTTATCATGAAATGAATAAATAACTAAACTATATCACTAATGGTTTTCATTAACATACTATTTTGTTTTCTTTAAAAATTCTGGATGCGAAGATGAACAATTATTTATATTTATTTTAAGAATGGGAACTTCCTAACTTATGGCATATTTAACAATTATATATTTACAGCCTAACTCGAGCTGTCTCTATCTAAAACATAAACAACCATGATGATAACTTTTCTTTTTAAATTCTATAAATTATTTATAGTTACATCACACATTAAACATTTAAAAAACCCAGATAAAATAATAGCTATAAAAACAGGTGAAGTTTTAGCTATGAAGAAATTTCTAGCAGGATTTTAAGAAAATATCAACGTTATTTATTAAACAGTAATTAACTTCATACTTTGAAGTAATCAATTATTTAAATTGTTCAATCGATTGATTAAAACGTCTAAAATAGACTGATTTCTTTAAAATAGAATTATTTCTACTGAAAATGAAGATATTAAAAGTAAAATTGTAAAAAAAAAAGAAAATAACGATTAAAAGTTTAAATATTGTCGTTAAATTGTAAAATATTTTAAAGTGTGAAACCTAAGAATTTATAATATTTTAATTTTTTTTTCTTGTTGTGCATACGTGGAAGATAAAATATCTTACAAATATATTATTATGAAGGAACATATATTTTTTTTTGTATCAATTATCCATATGATATTGTAAACTATTTTCAATATATATTGAATATATAATAGATATATATAATAGATAAGAAAGATGAATAGTGAAGATATAAATGTAAATTTAAACTTCAAATTATTATAAAGGAAGATATATATTTTTTCGTATTAATTATCCATGTTAGATTAAAATATTTAAAATATAATAAATTGGTATTTTCAGAGAGAGGGACAAAAGAAATTATATATTTAGATATTAAAATTATCACAAAAAATAGCGTAATCCATTTTAAACTATATAAAAGTAGGAAGATATATAAAATAATTCATAGCAATATTTCAAAATATTTTGTAAATCTATGTCATAATTTGTATATAATTGTATGCCCCCCGACCCACTATGCATGTACAATGTATGATTTTCAAAGATCTAATAAAGAACAAGGTAACTGGAGGAAAGAAGTAGCAACCAAACATAGGAAATAGGTTTAAAGCGGGCACAATTATAAATAACTTGTACAGTCAATACTTCCTGACAGAAGGCCGGACGTATCTAGTGACCGCAGAAGTTATATTAGTCAAGAAGCACTCAATACTTCCTGGCAAAGCAGGACGTATCTGGTGACCAGAAGTTATAAAAGTAGAGAGACACCCCATACTTCCGACCCAAGACCGGACGTATTTGATAACGCGGAAGTAAATAGAGTCGAAATAACACACGACACTCCCTGACAAGATCGGCGGTATCTTTCACCAAAGCACGCCGCAGAACCAATCAGAAAGTATTCCCTAAGTAGGTCAACCAATAGGAAAACGGGCACGTTCTATCCCTCGACCAATGGGAAGGAAGACAACTCGTGGTGTTAAATCGAAAAGCAAGAATAGTCAGTAGTGATTTGGCTCTCATAGGAACAACACCTACAGTTGCTCCTTCGCTTCCAACAAGGTAACATCTGCTCTAGACCTCTCTCCCTCTGCTCATCCCACAGCTAAGTTCAATCACCGCCATGTGATCAGATAATTAACAATCAAAATCGCTCCGCTCTTCTCAAGCTTTCTCCCCTCCAACCCAGTTGCCTTTTATTTCCAAACCCCATCACGTGTCCTGATTATTCCTAACTGTATGCTTTCACTTCCACTCAAACGACTGCGTTTCAACCAATCCTCACCATTCAAATCGAACAACAAGAAATTCCGCAACGATATTGTCACAGAACGGTTAAGTCGACAGGATAAAGAGATGGAATTTAATCAGGGTCCCATAGGCGTAAAGTCGGACGGCCCGACGGAAACAACGGAAAGAAGGCAAGAAGTAAGAGAGAGCGAACAGGCAGGAGAAAGACAGGAAGTGACCGGCCGAGAGACAACTGCGCCCCTAGCGGACGCCGTCAACCAGCTATCGGCGCTCCTGACCCGAGTAAAAATTTCTGATGGAGCGGAGTCGACAATCTCGCCTTTCGATGGCACATACAACGCGACACAGTTTTTCCAAGCATTCGACCGAAAAATGGAAGACGCATCCATGGGAGAACAAGAAAAATTACTCCGCCTGCCAAACTATCTGGCGCGACAACCCCTGGAGCTCTTCAGGAAACTTCGGATGGCCGACCGGAGCTACTTCCAGGTGAGGCAAATCCTCCTAGATCTCTATCCTGAGTCAAGCGAAGCGTCCTTTGCGAAATATTTCGCCATGAAGCTTACTGGGCAAGCCAACCTAGAGACCTACTACCGGGAGAAAACCGCCATGGGATTGCAACTAGGACTTCCACAGGAGGTGATCCTCGAGACGCTGACAGAAGGACTGCCATTCAACGACCAGCGCCTAGTCCGCGTAGTACCTCCCGAGAACCTAGGAGAATGGTTCCGACTGGTACAGCGGATCCACGGCCCCAGTGTACCGACAACACGACTCAGAGAAGAGCAACCACCCACAATGTCGGGTCCGTATCACAGCACACCCCGACGCCCAGGTGCATGGAATGCACCTCTTCCGCCGTCCAACTGCAAGTTCTGCGGCGCGAGGCACTGGCACAGCGAATGCCGACATCGAGCAGTCCCGAGCCCCAAGCCAACCAACCCAAGTCAAGACGTCCCAGCCGAGCGGCCCTTTCGAGACTAAGGTAGGCACCCCCCCTATGGCGTCAAGAATTGACTTTGAACTCTTATCTAACCCTACCTACCCCTTTAACCATGTATCTAAACATGTACCAAATGAATGCAAGCACGGGCTAGACCAAAACCTGTCTCAAAGGGCTCGTACAGCACACAAAGCTTTCACACATGGAAACACTTGCCTGCATTCATTGCCAAAACCCCAAATATTTACATGCCACCATTCTAATCTCACACCACGCAACTTTTCATTCAACCCAATTACCAGTACTATATGCCCACAACATATAAAGCCACCACGACTTCAACCTACAATTCCAATAATGCCCAAAAAAGCGTCCGTACACCGACACAGCTCACCCACTTACCACGCAAATGTACCTCACAACATACACGCACCCATACGTCACCACGCAACAAACACGCACAACCCGCACAACAAACGCAACACGCACGCCAAAAGATAACAACAACAAACAAGCGCATGCACAACCGTTAAGAATAATACAATCATCCCGTCTACACAAAACATAGAAAAAATTCACGCCACCAAACAACCACACAATCGAAAAACATTGCGATCTTTCCTAAAAGCTGTGAACGCCTATAAAGAGTTCATTCCGGACCACGCCCGCTTGCGGACGCCACTTGTCAACCTTCTAAAAAGGGATGTCATGTGGGTCTGGAGTGACGAATGCCAGAAAGCGTTCACTAACCTGAAAGAAAGCCTTACCACACACCCCACATTATACCTTTACCAAGAAGATCTGCCATGCCAGGTACACTGTAACACCTCAACATTCGGCATTGCAGGTATTCTTAAACAAGTCTACCCTGATGGGAAGACATACCCAGTTCAACATTTCAGCCGCTCTCTGCGTGGTCACGAGCGAAATTATTCAGACTTGGAACTACAATGTCTAGCCATTGTGGAAAGTGTGGATAACTTCCGCGCCTGTCTAATGGGCAGAAAGTTTACAATACTTTCTGACCATCCTGCATTGCAGTGGTTGAAAGAGATCAAAGCCCCGTCAGGCAGATTGTTTCGATGGAGGTTAAGACTGTCAAGATACGAATATGAGGTCCGTAGCATAAATGGAGTACAACAATATGAAACGGGCGTTGTAACTCGTATCCCATTTTGTGGCTTTCTAGATGCGCCACTCATAAAGAGCCAACAGTCTTCTCCACCGGGAAAATCTCGCGTGACTATGGATCACAATAAACTGCGCACCGTCTCCCGAAAAGGAGTACTTAAAACTATAGTCCCAAGTTCACTTACAACCAGACTTCTTAAATCCGTACACACACAACACCACCACCCAAACATCTCCAAGATGACGAGACTCATCTCGTCACAATATTATTGGCAGAACATGACACAAGACATCGCAAAACAGGTAAAAACCTGCCCCACTTGCCGATTCGCTAGAAGAATCGATGAATACAACCAACCTTCACGTAAAAATACCGACACAGACCCCAAAGCAAAACAAAATTCGTACATAAAACACAGCGTACACACAACACAAACAATGCCAAAATTACACCACCCACGTCAGAACGATCACACAGCTCAACCTAAATCAATTACCACCGACATATCGCTAATAAAACCATTAACGATCAAACAGGAGAACTGCGAACCTACCAATCATCTAAATTCTACAATTAATAAGGTTCAGGCAAATATTTCAGAGTCCCCATTTACAAAAATCTGGAGGAACATGGGGCAATACCCTATTTTTCATCTGATTTTCATCCTTTGTTTGTTAGTTCTACCATACAAATGTATCCCAATTTTATTCCTTAATTATTTATTTATCTATACCATGTCCGCTCATAAAATTTTCGAACTACAAGAGAGGCAGTTTTTAATTTTGGACAAGCAGTTTTTCATTGTGGACAAGCAGTTTTTCATTGTGGACAAGCAGTTCTTCATTGTGGACAAACATTTATAAAACTTCTCATAATTTTAGGAACCATCTTTGCAGAAAATCTAAATAAACTCCGAAGAGATAGAAGTAACTGAAAGATGACCAACCAGTGTCGGAGAAGTCACACTCCAAAAACAAGATCTGAGCCGCACCAAAAATTAAATAAGCGGAAGGAAGAGAGAATTTTGAGACACCGCGACAGGAAGTGTAATCCGCGGCGATAAATTCGGCCTATGCAAACAAAGCGGAGCGCCTCGTCCGATCTCCAATTTCATTCCCTCTCTTTTGCCCGACACACCCCACTTCCGTATCTCTAATTACAATGAGAAGGTCCCCTATTGAGGTCAACTGGGAACCTCTCTATGCCACCAATTTTGGATCCCAGTTCGAGTCTACATATCGATTTTTACCATCCAATTCCACATCCACGAGACAACACATAGAACTCGCTCACACATTTCTTACACAACAGACTTCTAACATTTTTTCACAACACACACAAAGACAAAAAATTACACATAAAGGTTATATAGATTTCCATGTCTCCTGTACACATAGCATAAACGCACTTGAGGGGTAGAATCACGTTTTCACCTAAGTGTCTCTACAGATGAGACAAAAAATTTATAGGGCATGTAGATACAAAAGGGTTCAAACCAATACACCTTATTTTTCATATTAATCATTTTCATTATTTTCTCTCAATTAAAAATGTAAATATTTAATCAATTTATCAATTTATTCAACTTATTATCACTTTTTATCATTAATTATCATTTTTTTTCCAATTAGTTTATATTATCATTTTTATTTATCAATTATCATTCTATTTACCACTTAGCTTATATTGCCATAACTCAATTATCAGCGAAAACTCATTGATTTTCGGTTAAACTAAAAACATTAAATCATCCTTTGTTGTTGAAACCTTTTTATTTTTCATTTTTCTTTTTTTTTCCAAGCACTCAACTTTGATTTCGCTCAACCACTTTTTATTTTTATTTGATTTCAAAATACCTTATGAAATTTTATTTTTATTTTTATTTTGATTTCTCAAAAGCCCTAATAAAATTCCCTCGGTTTCCATTCCCAATTTCGAGCTAGAATATGGTTAGGCATTTTTTTTTTTTTCTCACCATGCACCAAGCATTCACTTTGATTTCTTCCAACTTTTTATTTTACTTTGATTTCTTCCAACTTTTTATTTTTATTTTTGATTTCTCAAAAGCCCTAATAAAATTCCCTCGATTTCCATTCCCAATTTCGAGCTAGAATATGGTTAGGCATTTTTCCTTTTTTTTTTCTCACCATGCACCAAGCATTCACTTTGATTTCTTCCAACTTTTTATTTTTATTTTTATTTTTGATTTCTCAAAAGACCTTATGAAATTTCCTCGATTTCTTTTCTCAAAATTCGAGCAAAAATTAGTTAGGCATTTTTCTTTTTTTTTCACCATGCAACGAAGCATTTTTTTTTTTCCAACATGCAACCAAGCATTTACTTTGATTTCTTCCAACTTTTCATTTTTATTTTTGATTTCTCAAAAGCCCTAATAGAACTCCCTCGAATTTTTTCCAATTTCGAGTAGAAATTAGTTAGGCGCATTTTTTTTTTAAATCCACTATGTACCATAGCATTCATTTTGATTTCTTACAATTAAAAAATTTTTTGATTTCTATTAATTATACTCAACCTATATCATCAACACCATTCTATTTTACTTCTTATATCGCCACCAATGCTTGTATATAGACTCATCAATACCCACAACTAATTTTCCCACAAAATTATTTTTTACTTTACAGAATTCTCTCAGGCTAACCCCTTCTTGAATTCTTCACATGTAGGGGGCGCATCTGTCATAATTTGTATATAATTGTATGCCCCCCGACCCACTATGCATGTACAATGTATGATTTTCAAAGATCTAATAAAGAACAAGGTAACTGGAGGAAAGAAGTAGCAACCAAACATAGGAAATAGGTTTAAAGCGGGCACAATTATAAATAACTTGTACAGTCAATACTTCCTGACAGAAGGCCGGACGTATCTAGTGACCGCAGAAGTTATATTAGTCAAGAAGCACTCAATACTTCCTGGCAAAGCAGGACGTATCTGGTGACCAGAAGTTATAAAAGTAGAGAGACACCCCATACTTCCGACCCAAGACCGGACGTATTTGATAACGCGGAAGTAAATAGAGTCGAAATAACACACGACACTCCCTGACAAGATCGGCGGTATCTTTCACCAAAGCACGCCGCAGAACCAATCAGAAAGTATTCCCTAAGTAGGTCAACTAATAGGAAAACGGGCACGTTCTATCCCTCGACCAATGGGAAGGAAGACAACTCGTGGTGTTAAATCGAAAAGCAAGAATAGTCAGTAGTGATTTGGCTCTCATAGGAACAACACCTACAGTTGCTCCTTCGCTTCCAACAAGGTAACATCTGCTCTAGACCTCTCTCCCTCTGCTCATCCCACAGCTAAGTTCAATCACCGCCATGTGATCAGATAATTAACAATCAAAATCGCTCCGCTCTTCTCAAGCTTTCTCCCCTCCAACCCAGTTGCCTTTTATTTCCAAACCCCATCACGTGTCCTGATTATTCCTATAACTTATAACAAGATTTTAATGTTGAATAATAGAAACCCAGCTGTAAATGATTATACGTATTATTGACATGTGTCTTTACATCATCATATGTAATGCAATTTGTACAAACAGGATAAATAAATAAACTCTGTAATTGATTAAGAGTTGAGCTAAAGCAGAGATCGAGCATATAGTATTGCCAAAACAACAAAGTCTAAAGATGGAAACGGCCACGGCGCCAGTGTACAATTTCCAGACGATCCAAGCCCCTCTCGCATGTGCTGTAATGCAATACTCCCCTTTCTCGGGAAAGATATATAAAAGGCCCCCCGTCTTAACCTAAAAATACAGTTAGTTCACCCTTAGCGCGAGCTCTCGTCGGTTGTCACCAAGGTCCTCCTCATCCATCATGTAGACGAGTAAGAAACTTCTATGTCTCCATCTTTCGCTCCTAGCGCTCAACTTTTATCTGTTAACGGAACTTTCTTAGTGCAATTGTGTCTTCGTTTTTTGTGTGGACATTCTCAAACTTTCCACTCTGCCTCGACCACGACTGCCTGTATTTTGTGAGAACTTTTAAAGGTCTTCCAAGGTGCAGAGAGGTACTGGAAAACTCTACACAAGGCTTACCAGAACTTCAACTTATTTCAGTAGTCGACATCAAACTCAACGATTTATTACAAGAGTCAACAACCAAACCTCTACAAATTATTTCATATATATGAATGGTCTATTCAAAACTCTTTTTCTTAATTGTTTATTTTCTTTATGACAATTCTGTTACCTACTCTACTACAATATGAATTATTGTAAATAGTTTCACGCGCAATTATCCAGATCGGATATAGCGTGTCTTATTTGCAACTGGTAATAAATAAATAGGTATATATAATCTGAATTAACTATATAATAAAAATTTTAAATTATAACAATTTTAACAAAAAGTTTAATTTTTATAAGAAAAGCTAGCTAAAAAAATATATTTGTGTGAAATATTTATAATTTTGAATACTTTTCACACATCAACTTGAATCACAGAATAATAATATTGTATTGTTTATAATATATATATAATCTATATGAACATTAAAGAGGTATTAACATAAATATAGTTTTTTGAAAGTTTAAATTTACATTTATATCTTTACAATACATCCTTTCTTCTCTATATATTGAAAATAGTTTACAATATCATATAAATAATTGAAAGGAATTGAAGGGAATACAAATTTAAATATCTAACATTTTTCATGGTGAATAATCTGCCATTTCTCTAAATCGAGAAATGTAAAAAAATGCAGACAATGACAGACAATTCTATACTCTTATTGGAATATTTCTGGTCTCTTATTGAAAATAAATAATAAAAACTGGATTATTGATTACCCGTCAAAATTTATGGGTTACATTGGAAAAAAAAAGTCTTCATTTAAAGTAAGTATTGAATGCCTATTTTAAATAGTTCTTTTGATATATTAATATAAACAAGATATGCAATAAAGTTGATCTATGATTTATATTTATATCGAGATATTATGAGTTTTTCTTATGTTTATTAGAATTTTGACCTTTTCTTATATTGACTTGTGTTTTAGAATCATCCTTCATTAAATAAATTAAGTTATAAAGTTGATCATCTGCACATTTATAGAGAAGAGAGAGGTATTATCAATTCAATACTTTTCAATTTTGAACATTTTGGCATTTTTTTTCTACAAATATTCGAATTATCAAATATATCCTATTATTTTTGAGAGAGAAAATATAAAACTTCTAAACATAAATATATCATTATAATAAATATTACAATTTTATAGTTTTTTCTATCTCAATTATATAGTATCAATATATTTTATTTTTATTTAATTGTGTGTGTGTAAGGAGTATTTTATCTTTTTCTAAAAATTTTACAAATTATTGGAGTAATAGCAAAGAAATGGTAAACAGATGGATGTATGTAATCAATATAGTTAATAATTTGAACTTTCATAGATCTATATATCACTACACAATTACTTCTTTATACAGTTAAATCTGTATATAGCGTCCCCCTCTAAATAGCGCCTTCCTCTCTATAGCGCCCGATTTTAAACATTAAAATGTAAACATTTTACCTAAAAAGTGACCTGTTTATAGCACCCCCTCTCTATAGTACCCTATTTTAGTGAGTCCAAAGAGGGGGCGCTATAGACAGGTTTAACTGTATATATAAAATTTTTAATGCGATAATAGACATAGCATTTAATGAATATTTTACATCACAGTAAGGACAGTAGAAGTTTGATTTATTTGTAAAAGAAACATTCGTGTATTATTATCTTCATTCGTTGTATATAGATGGGGCGTTATTGCTTTGTATAATTTCAATTGTTTTGTGTTATTCAATCATTATATACATGTATATTTATTTAGTCTTATAACTTCTTTACAATGTGAATTACATTTAAATAAATAATATAAAATAGGTGAATCATTGCAACAATCCTATTTGAAGATGTGGCATTCTCGGTATATACTATGGATGTCAAATATAGGTCGCTGCACACACCATTTCAGAGAAATCCGATCAAAGAACCAAAGCTAAGAAACAAAACAATACATTCTAACTTGATGACAGGCCTGTAATTTGAGGTGATTATAACGTGTTATTGCATCCATCTTGTACCTAACACTGTTGGGGGGTTAAACTCGGTTTTGGAAAAAGAATTGTTATCCTGGTTTCATATTTCCAAATCTATATTCTTATTTTCCATAGGATCATTCAAATAATAATCTCTATATATTTATCATGTGTATATAATCCTTCTCTATTTTTACCCCTTTGTATATTTCCCACTTTCATAGGTTTCTCCGTCTTGTAACCCCAAGGAGAATCCTCTGTAAGACCACTGTGTCTTAATTAAGGTTTTTGTGTGTGTGTGTGTTATCCTGGTCTCAATATGACATTAGGAAAGTGTACAATTGACCTAGATATGATCTCGGTGGTATGGTCTTACATTATGGTATTGCATTCCTCATTCCCCTTCTTGAAATCCTCCCTGGAAAATTCGTATTTTATGATTGAAAGAAATACGAGTAACGCCGAATAATTCGATCCTTAACCTAAAGTTGGTGCTATGTGGTCTGTCTCGTAAAAGAATTCTTGATATATTTCTTGTCTATAGAGGTATTTATTGTCTAAAGGTTTCTAGGTGAAGGTATTTATAGAGTGTAAAGGATTCTTGACAAAATAATTTCTAGTGAAAAGTAATTATTGACAAAGGAATGTTCAGTGGAAAGGAATTCTTGGTAAAGGTATTTCTTGTGTAAAGAATTTCTTGATAAAGGTATTTCTTGCTTTAAAGGAATTATTGATAAAGTGAATTCTAAATAAAGTTATTTTTGTGTAAAGGAATTATATATTGGTAAATTATTTCTTGTGAAAAGAATTCCTGTTGTGAAAATATTTCTTGTGTAAATGAAAATTCTCGGAGAAGGTATTTATTGTGAGAAGGAATTCTTGATAAAGGCACATTTCTTGTACATTGAAATTCTTGGTAAAGGTCGTTCTTGTTTGAAGAAATAATTTTAAAAGGTATTTTATTAGTATTCTGTACATTTCAGTTCTAGGGATATTTGGCATATAACTGCATATTTTTCTCTGGCGAATAATTCACAGAAAAGCGGTTATTCCTCCATCATTTATAATATGGCATTAGCTCTATACCTATAAGTAAAAATTGAAAGAATTCCCAATGTAGTCGAAATCTAAAGAGTAAAAAGATGAACTGCTGGGAGGGTTTAACACTGATATGTGTGAGAGCCATAATCTTTTAATATATTTATGATTAAAATTATAAACTATTATAGACGCGTATGATTATTTTTAAAAATAAACAATTTCTACTACCCTTACTGCAATGGAAAATTTTATGGGAGGGCCTGGCTCAAATATGGCGCGCTAATGCATCATACTCATGATTAAAGTCTCGTTTTTCTCTTCAATGGAAAATGGGTGCCGTTTTCACGTTAGTAACCTTGGTATTTTGGACCAGAATTTGGTGGAATATTCCGAGGGTGAGACCTCAGGAAGGTTTGGACAGACTTCTACCCCCAGATGGCACAAGAACCTACAGGACATGTAACAATTGCCCTAGTGTGGAACTAACACCTACCCACATATTCTCATGTCTAGCAATGGCCGCAGCCTTGCAGAAAATTGACACAGAAGAGCAGCTTTACACACCCAAGATAGAGAACATTGCTGTGATAGAGATGCATTGAGACATCTGAGGCTCTTCATTGGAAACGACAACAACAATATTACATTATAGTAATATAAACCATTGTTTTAATATTAAAATTAAACGGAAAGTATAAAATTTGTTAAGATCATTTTAAATTAAGAGTAAAATCTAAATTAATGAATAAAAAATGACTTTTCTATTAAAAAAACCTCCAATCCTTTAACATCGTTGATTGACTCGGACAATGTCTTTTGTCACATAAATAGCATTTAGAATTATAATAACTATTGAAAGTCTTGTCAACAATAGATCTAAAATAAACTTACTCTTTTTTCTTTTTTGTAAATTACACGAATTTGGAACCATTGAAGAAATACCTTTTTACTTTCCTTTTTGTGAGTTAGGAATAAAGTATTGATGAATTTTGTCAAATTATATTTGTTTAAACTATCAAGTCTATAATAAAGTAAATCTTCACGAAATCTATCAATTCTGGTTAATAGCGCCATCTATATTTTGAATATAAAAACTTTTAGAGCGCGTTTAAATTTTATATTATTCAGAAAAGACAAAAAAAATATGAAAAATGTTTCACATGGATTTAAGGTATATGAAATATGCCAATGTTCTGTAGCAAGAAGTTTCTATATTCCCTTATAAAAATAGTATTTTTAGCTTTTGAGTATTGAGAACTCTCTTTTACAGGTATATTTCTTTTAATGGAATAAATAAACTTTGTGTTGCAGCGTAGTGAAATATTTAATATAGAATGTCTGCAATTGATCAATCTAGATTTTGACCTAAAATATTTTAAAGATGTATCTAGTATGTTTTTTTTACAGCTAAAATACAAATTTAGTTAATTAATTTTATAATTTATATACATTTTATTCTATATATATGTATATACTCTCTTCAGACCAGAACGACTTTTATTCTATCAGATGCACAAGAAATCTAAAGTAATCTTCACAATCCGCCAAAGAGGTGTTTAGCTGGCTAAGTGGCTAGGTCAAATCTATGGCCAAAATATAAATGAAATTTTTTCGGGAGAAAATTTATTCATAAAAGCAAAGGTCGCCTTTTCCGTTAAAGTAAACTTCAAAATTATACGATGTAGATATTCATTGGTCTGAAACTATGGTCTCCAGTTGGAAGCTTATCAGTTTTCCAAAGCTGAGGTTGTGGTTTTGTCACCGATCAGTAGCCGCTAGTTTGCTGCGAGGGTCTATAGATGGTGTCTAGTTTTGACGGAAGAGGCGACTTTGATTTTTATAGATCAATTTCCTCAAGCAAAGAATTCAATCAGTATAGTGTCTGTAGAAATAGTTATCAATTATAAAAATGGCATTAAAATATATTTTTCGCAATTCTTGAAATTGTTCTTTCACGATCTTCATTATTATTTCAACAGAATTACCAACTAAATAAAGAAATGGATTCCTCTCTTAACATTCTAAGATGTTAGATTCTTCAAAATCAGATCTAAAGTTGATTATCAAATACTATCTAAAGAAGCATGATAACTACAGATATAGCATTCAATGTCTATCCAGGTCAACGAGGCTTCAATAACCCCAATACGGAGTATCTCCATGGGAAGATTTATTCCAGTAAAGAGATCAAATATTTCGAAGGATTCTGACCCTATCTGAATAATTCACAAGCGGTCGCCAAGCAGTGGGTCAAACAAACAGAATTTATATCGTCTAGAAAGAGGCCATACTGAGAGAAGGGATTCTACAATAGAGGATTGGGGATTCCCCGTTGAATTCTGAGTATAGCAACATCTTCTATAGCTTCCTATAACAGCGTTATAAATACAGTAGGGATTCAACATTCGGGCTTTTATAAATCCTTTCAATTTATATATATAGAAGACGCGCGTATTGCTTTGTGTTAATTTATGCCTAACTGGCCTTGTCTTTATTGTTTGCGGAAGAGCATTGCTCGATGCAAATATTTGAATGTAATTCTACTGTTCTATAAACTTATGTCCATAGTTTTCTTGAAAACCATTTCTGAGATTCCAACCTTCATTGCTGCGTATATAAGCAGAATCGTCCAATACAGTATTAGAGCTATGAGTAGCGGTCTGGTGGATTAAATTGGCGAAACTGTTGGATGGGTTCACAACTGATGAGCCAAGACCTCCCAATATATTTTTTTAACGCAGTAAGGACAGTAGAAGTTTGTATTGTGTATAAAAGAAACATTCGTGCTTTTATAAATACTTTCAATTTATATACAGTAGGGATTCTATATAAATAAATTGATGAGACACGAGAAATTCCTCGATAGGTTTTTCGATACATATATGTAGTAATGTAGTGTTGTTATCCTATTGGATGAATGTAGTGTGGCATGTTGGTTGCAGTCGTGGTGGCCACATTGTTTAGAGTGGGTTCAGGCGTGGAATTGGGATTACACAAAAGGACGAAACATGTTGGATGTCACTATAGAGATGGCGAGAGAGTAAGTGAAGCCGACACAGGTCAGGACAGATCTGTCTAGAGGGGTCTGTCAATCATGTCAATCAGACTAATCTGTTTGAGGAAGAAGGGGGCACACCTGGGAACCCCAACATGTTTTTCGGACCTTTTTCCTGTCCTTGCACCGGCTGTTACTCACTCGAAATTTTATTTTTGTCCATTTGGTAATTATACTATAACTATATAATACATGGGGAGATAATAATATATTGGAATATATTACAACATATATATATATATATTATGTTATAGATTTCTTTTTATAATTTCTGTTTTAGAAAGTACAACGTCATGATAAGATTCCTTATGGACAATATTTCGATAAAAAAGTTTTTTTAGTTCTTCGTTAAATGCATGATGAGTTATATATAGTATATTTTATAAAATAAAGAACAAACCGTAGAAATTTGTTTAAAAAGGCTGCTAAACCTAAAAGATTTAGAATATATTGCCTAATCTAGATTATAGGTGTAAATCAACTTTAAAATGTGTGGATACCATGTTAAAGGAAGATAAAGAAAGAGTATTTGAAGTATAGACAATGATAGACGTATTTTGTCATCTACAAGGTCAGATTTGACAGACATGTCTATAGACATATTCTTGTATTATTCAGTTCCACGCAAGACATTCGTCTGTTCTCGATCAATCCATTCCCAATTAGTTATTAATCAACTCTTGCAAAGCCCCCCCAGGCTGCTTCTAAATTCTTTATGAAGCTAAGTCTGAAGGTGTTGTCTGAAAACAGCATTATTTTCCCTTCCTTAGAATTGAAGTCATACATCTTTTCGCTGTTTTTCCTGGAACAATCTATAATGAAAGATTTATTGATCATATTTTAAATGGAAATACCTATTTCTCTTTCATATATGTTATATTAAAATATTATTTTATTTAAAATTATATTCAATAGATACAAATACTCTGTTAAATCGACCGCCAGAGGTCACGCTTCCCCTATAAAAAATAATTGTTGTTGTTTCTCGATGGCCGGCTCACACCTTTTGTACATTATGTAAATAAGTTTTCCATTTTTTTTATTCTTACGCCTTAAGCCAGGCAGTACTTTAATCAAATTATGTTTTTTATATATTCTATAAGTTCGATTAAAGCAATATCTGATAAAAATTATTTTTATTATTATACTTTCAAGATTTTAACCACGACTGCATTAACATAGCATAATCCTTAAGATTATCAAAAATCAACAGAAATCTTATCATTTTTAAATATAATATATATACTTTTTATATTTAAAAAAGATTTTCTGCTGTTTTTTGAATATTCTTGAGGATTATACTATGACCTCTGGCGGTCGATTTAGCAGAGTATTTGAATCTATGGAATATAATTTTAAAAATTAAATAATATTTTATATAACATATATATATACCAATTAACACCCGAAATCATTTATTTAAATATCTAAAGAAAAGATTCTTTGTAACTGCGGCAAAATTTGCGCGAAAATTCTATTTTTAATCATTAATCAGTTTTTATTTGCAAACATTTTTCCCTCAAACAAATTAGATTTCCGTGTTTTTTTCTATCTATTTTATTCTTTAAACTATTCTTCCAAACATTATAAATGTATAAAAGATGCAAGATTCTTCTATCTTTGACAAGGAATTAAATATTTAAAAAATGGCAGAAAAGAAATAAAATATTTGATCTATATATTTCAATTTTCTATTGTCATTTTTATCAGATTTATTATGGCAATTTTCTAAATAATAAATGACCAACAACGTTTATAAAAAAATCTATTCTTCTAAAGCGAAATGCATTTTCTTTTTCTTTCTTTTTTTCTAGAACAACAACTTACTCGTATCACCTTTGTAAAAGCAGACGATAAGGTTTTTCCCGCCATTTTAGGCTTACGCATGGTCAATTTAAAAATTATTTGAAAAATAATAGAAATATGAAATATAATTATAACAAATAAATTTAATACAATGATATTGGAATAAAAAATGAACAACATGGTTTATAAAAAAATAATCTATACTTCTGAGACGAAATATATTTCCTTTTTCTTTTTTTCTAAAACAATAACTTGCTCGTATGAACTTTGTAAAAGCAGACGATGTTTCTCGCGTTATTTTAGGCTTACGCATTGTCAATTTGAAAATTATTTGAAAATAATAGAAATATGAAATATAATTAGAATAAATAAATATGATACAAGGATATTGAAATAATAAATGAACAACATGGTTTATAAAAAATAATCTATACTTCTAAAGCGAAATATATTTCCTTTTTTTTCTGGAACAACAACTTGCTCGTATGAACTTTGTAAAAGCAGACGATGTTTCTCGCGCCATTTTAGGATTACTCATGGTCAATTTGATATTTTAAAAAATAGAAAAGAAATATGAAATTTAATGATTATAAATAAATATGACACAATAATATTTTAAAAATATATATATATTTATATAAAATTTTTAAATTAAATTTTAGAATTTTAATAACAAGGCAATATTTATTTTTTGTATTTTTCAGAAAAACAAAAACAATGTCATTTACTCGGTTTCTCTATTAGCCACAACCAATCCTGACACTTGTCGGAAAATCTTCCACTAATCACATCTCAGACCAGGAAATGCTTTTAGTCTCAAATTTACTTCCAATTTCACCAAAAAAAGTATTTCTAAATAGGATTCCTAAATGAGAAAAGTTTTACTGGAAGTTATTTTATTAACTTTTCTTTTACTCTTTGTATATAAAGTTAGGAAGAATATATAACGAATAAAAAGCTTTTTTTTTTTTCAGTTTGTATTTATTTAATTTAGAGACGTTTTAAAAAAGTGTAGATTCATAAATAAATATGATTTTATATATTAAAAAATAAATTAGTGTGTCTGTATATTAATAAAAAATCAGAAATAATAGTTGAATATATAGAATTTTATATATTTTAATTATCTACTCGTTTATAAACATCAAGAAATCTAATGAATTCAGAGTGTTTTTTTTTTCTTCTATATTTTCTGAAAATATAGAATTTATATATATTATATATTTTAATTATTTACTTTTATTCTATTCTAGCTTTTCTCAATATTTGTAATAAGGCACAATTGAGAATAATATTCTGTGTTTCTCAGAAAACTATCTTCTTCTTATCTGCTATCTTGTTTACATACTTCCTGGACACTTTTATTTTCCGTTTATCATTGCTCTTCACAATTCTTCCTTTCATACTTCATCCCAAAGGTTAGAAATAATCGTTATTTCTCCTTGAGATAAATTTTGATTTTTCGTTGAAAAGAAACACATGCGGGATGGTTTTCAAATGTTGTTTTACATACACTTGATAACAGTAACTATTTAAAACATGCTGTGATTTTCTTATTTTTGGTTTGGTTAGGTTAATATTCCGTAAACCCATATATTCTCTCTATTTTCTCATTCAAGACTTTTTGTCTGAGATGATAATACCTCTGTTACCTAAAGGTCACACACTATTTATTTATTATGATTTGGTATTATTACCTTTTGTGTTTTTTCTTAATAAAGTTTTACCAAAATATATTTTAAAATACAACCCAGTGTTTATTAGGAGAAACATGATGTAAGTTTGAATTATTAATATCCAAATCTGTGAATTATTAAGGAATATAAATTCACAAAAATCTCATTTATTCAAACTTGAATATAAATGGAGCTCTATAAGATAATTTTACATATTTCAATACAGTTTAAAACTCTAAATGATTGGTCATAAATCGTTATCGTTAAGTATTATTGAACGGAACTATAAAATGCACACTACCGATAAGCCAAACCCTCTCATTCAATAACTTATATCATTGCAGTAAGGTCTGTAGAGATAATATTTGATGATATTATTGAAAAGAAACTCATTGCCAGTGAATATATTTGTTGCAAATTTTATTGATAGATGGTAATTGAATTTATAAATTTAATGGACTGTTTATATTTGAATTATTTTTTTTCTTTTCTCTTCTTTAATCACAACAACCAACAACAACAAAGCCTTTATTAAGGATACTTGTCCCAAACAGGATTCTCCCAGATTGGCAAACAGAAGTAAACATAACAGTTATCAACAGAAAAGGAAGATTAACACATATGCAAAAACAACAACAAAAAGCCTTTATTAAGGACACACGTCCCATACAGGATTCTCCTAGATAGGTAAACAGAAGTAAACATAGCAGTTATTTACAGAAAGGGGAGAATAAGATCGACCTTTCTTCAAGTTGGATCTATCATCTGCGTTGTGTCTTTTTTCTGTGCTGTTTTCCAGAATTTGTAAAAGGCTAAAGCATTGGGTTGGATTTTCACTACTTTTGTCATTAGAGTATATAGCGACTTGTTTTCATAACCAATCTTTTGACGGTGAATTTCTCTCCTCCTCCAGTTCCGGACAATAAAACATATAGTGTGTATAAAATAGCCTATCCAGAAAGTACATTTTAAATTCTTAGATCAAATAATTAAACGTGATTATGCTTGAATATATAGTGAAAAAATAATTATTACTTGACCAGCGCAATGCTTTACAGTCATTGGGACTACATTAACAAAAGACTCCATAGTAGTTGATGTATGGAAATACTTATAGTGAGAATAGAGTACAGAATTTCTTATTCTTACATAATCCAACTTTATAGACTGGTCCATGGTAGTTCTAATAACTAGAGGAATATTTCTTTGTGAAATATTAAATTTCTGTACATCCAACAAGCCACGAGAAACCGGTGTTATTTAATATATCCGTTAATATTTTTACCAAACCGATATTTTATTTTTCAGAGGTTGATAAATCCTAAAAGTGCGCCAGGCAATGTTTATATATAGTGAAAAATAATTTTTACTTGGGCAACGCAGTGCTTTATAGTCAATGAGATATCATCGTTTAGAATCCATAGACAAAAGACTCCATAGTAGTTGATGTATGGAAATACTTATAGTGAGAATAAAGTACAGAATTTCTTATTCTTGTATAATCCAACTGTATAGACTGATTTATTGCAATTCTGATAACTAGAGGAATGTTTCTTTGTAAAGTATTGAAATCTGTACATCCAACAAGCCACGAGATGACGCTGTTATTCACTATCTCCGTCACCCTCTCTCCCAAACCAATATTTCGTTTTGCAGAGAATGATATATTCCATAAGTGCGCTAGACAAATTGAAGGTAGCCTGTTGAGGTCCATTTTTAGTATTTTAATCTAGAAATTTAAGGTTAATTTCTTCAATAAGACTTTTAGAGAATTTCCTACTTGTCCCGCCCTCATAATATAACCAGGAAAGTTTAAATATCGCTTAAGAAAGGTATCCCAAATATATTTAGTATAAGGTTGTCCCAAAAGTTATTGTTTTTCTTATTACTTGGCGAATAATATTATTACGGCGAATAGATAATATAATTCATAATATAATTACTTTATACATAATACAAATACATTATACATAACGGCTAATAATATTATGACGAATAATATTGGAATTTCAATTTTTTGCAAGTGTTTACGAACTTTTGGGATAACCTTGTATTAAGGCTTGATAATGTTCCCAGATTGGAGCCGCGTTGCATCATATTTGAATAAAATTAATAAGACTAGTAAATCTGGATAGAACATTGAATGCCTAGAAATGATTTATCCGGATATAGCAAGCGTATATCTTATCGAAATTATCGACCATGGGATATCAATAAACAGTGGTCCATATAGGAAATCCTACTAGCACATTAGGGAAGGTGATGTTATGGTTCTATGGACGGTTGATTTTCGATAATCAGAACTTGGGGTCGATGCCTATGGATGTTTTCTTCAAAGACATTGATACAGTCACACTTCACTTTGTACATGTCCACTAGTATGTGCAACTATCCTAACGGCGCTGAATATACATTCAATTTGTAGAACGACATTCGAAAATTATCCCGTATTTGTTTCTTTTCAACGAAAAACCAAATTTATTTCAAGAAAAAATAACGATTATTTCTAACCTAACGTTGAAATGAAACACGCGGAATAATTTTCGAATGCCGTTTTAAATCACAAGCCGTATTATATTGTATTACTTCAATTTGTAAACATATAAAATATTTAATCTCAAACAAGCAAAAGCCCATTATCATGACATAGAAAGAAAGCAACAACGATTATTCCTGGAAGCACTGGTATCATCAAAAATAAATATCATCAATAGAATAATTGACCTCCCAACCCAATATAACAATATCCCTGAAAAATAATCTAAATATTAATAATTATTGGAATGTATATATATTTAATCCCAGTATAATATCTATTACTTTAGCTGGTAACAGTTTTCAATTTTAATTATTAAGAGATTGTACATAGAATATCAGCCCGTTGAAGAACAGTATATTTGCTCGAAAGCTTGCAAATTTAAATTAAAAAGAAACCTTTTACTTGATATTGATTTTTACTTTTTCATAAAAAATAAAGGTCACCTCACCCTCCAAAATAAACGCTAGAACTAAGTATCATGTATTGACCATCTCCGCAAACTAGCGGACAGGGGACAGTGACTAAGCCACAACACAAGCTGGCGATCTCTTCCTCTTTTTCTAGATCAGTATTCTTATTAAAATACAAACATTAGGCCTCCATGGAAAATTTTGTTTTTTACAAAACATTTATCAATAAATATCTCTAGCTTTCTGGCATGAAAGCCTTTCTATAGGAGAAAATATTGTTACGAGAAGAACACTTACAACCTCCGCCAATAGATGGCGCTTTCGCCTGTTTCCCTTCTCTAACTGATGTGGGAATCGCCGACTGCTGTGGTCCTGTTTCCTGGGGAAGGTAATTGTAAATACACTAAATGTTGGCCCCAGGATGTAACATAATGTAAATACCCATTGTTTATTATCTCATTTAAATGTAATGTTTAGTAGTGGATGACAATGAAGTCAGTGGTTAAAGTCTCCGTGCCGCCTACTGTCGTTACTCTCGCCATCATCGTTGCTGCTGCTCTTCTGGACGTCTTCGGAGTGCCTGCAGGGAGGAGCTACAAGGGAGATCAACGGGAGTCAGGGCCGGTGATCCACAGCGGAAGAAGCGCATCGTCGCAAGAACCGGAGGGGTCAACCCGCGACAATATTTACATTGAACCGTCAATAGAATAAGAATTAAAATCAAATAAAACGCTTCGGATGCTTACAGTTATTTGAATGTAGGACCAACGTTGGCCTCCATAGCCATGCTTATCGACTTTGCTATTCAGAGGTGATATCTTCATTCGGAAGTTATGGGGTGGGTTCAGGAAATAGTGTATTATAAATTTCTGGAATGTCTATTCTTCTGGAAAATATTCCAGCTATATATATGTTATATTAAAATATTATTTCATTTGAAAATATATTTAATGGATTCAAATATTCTGTTTAAATCTACCACCAGATGTAGGGACTTTCCCTATATAAAACCGATTGTTGTTGTTTCACGTTGGCCGGCTCAAAACTTCTGTACATTATGTAAATAAGCTTTTCTTTTTTATTCTTACGCCTTAATCCTATCAGTACTTTTATCAAATTATGTTTTTATATATCTTATAAGTTCAATTAAAGCAATTTCTAATATTTACTATTTTTATTATTTTACTTTCAAGATTCTTGCCACGACTGCATCACCAATACCATTTAGTACTAAAAAGAACCAGCAAATAACTCCATGGCATAATCCTCAACATGATCTAAATTCAAGCAGAAAATATCATTTTTATATTATAACAAATATATAGACATGATGTATACTTACAATAAAAGACTGTCAATAGCTTCTCATAGAGAATATCATAGTCTGTACCACGATTACTTACTTGTAGGTGTATGGGATAAGTAAAATACGTGGTAAATATGTAGGAGAGTATGTACTATATGTATGTAATATAAACCCCATCTAGTTGCTTTAAAATACATTGCAACGATATAACATAAAATTAGCTTCTTCAAACAATAATGCTCGAAGTATATTATATATTTATAATTATATGTAATTCTGCTGTCTTCAAAGCTTATGTCCTTAGTTCATCTAAAATACCCATTCCAAGAGTCTAGCATCAGTATCACTATAAAAGGAAGTTCCAAAAATGCAATATAACAGCGATATGGGAGATTAAACTGGCGAAACCGCTGGGAGGGATCACCACTGATGAGCCAGGATCTCCCATTAATTTTTCAATTGCAGTAAGGGCAGTAGAAATTGTTTTATTCCTAAAATAACCATACACGTCTATAATAGTTTCGTATTTTAATAACAGATGGCGCGCTAATGCATCATAATAAGAAGGATGTGAGAAAAAGTAGTTGTTAAAGAGTCCATTAAGCCCCGTTAAGTGCTAACAATATGACAATAGAGATCAAAATGGCCAACGTTAAGTAGATCGATTCAACTAAACCTAGGGTTCTACAGCTATTCTAAAATACCCTATATAACCTTTAGTATGAAGAATGTTTGTTCAAAGAATCTACGACAACGAAGATAGTGTAATGGAATTCAATAAAGATAAGATATCCAGTAAATCCATTATTCAGAATGCTAAGGCAAAGGATCACTGAATTAGAAAATAGGCTCACACAAACTGTCTACAAAGTCTATTTTATCATAAAGTTATCGTCAAGGTTCACTAACGATATCCCTAGATATCCACAGACAGATCAACATGTCTAATGCATCTGAAAACCCAGGTCAGAGGACATATAAAGCTAAACAGAATCCTCACACAAATCAACAATCCAAATGTATCAAGAGGCCCACGCCAAAAAGGTTAAATACGAAAGTTGAACAGAGGCTCAAAAGACAATCTAACAAGCTAAAATGTATAAAGAAGATGTGATAATGGATCAATAAAGTTATAGAGAAAACCAATATAGCAACAGGATTGCGACACAGATCATGGCCTAACGAGGGCGATAGCGAGAAACCATCGTCTCCAAGTGGGCGATTAGTCAAAGTTTATCGTCAACCCGAGTCTGCAAGGATGCAGATACGATCAATAGAAGGCACAATGTTTCCACGTCTATTTTGAGAGGAGAAGTAGATTTCTTCCTTATTTCAAAATCCTCTCGACAAAATAACCATTCTTGATATTTTGCTTATATTTAAAAAACTAATTTTTAACTAATATCTGTCTTTTCATTGGTTGATTCAGAATAACCTTTCATAAATAGGGCTAATAGACAATTCTCTGTATCAAGAGAAATTTATAATGGATCAGTAAAGCTATAGAGAAATCAAAAATATAGAAGACTGCGACACTAAAGTTGAACAGAGACCCAAAACAAACAATCCAACAAGCTAAATATAACAAGAGGAAGTGCTAATGGATCAGTAGATCTATATATAAATCCAGTGTATCAAGAAGACTGCGACACTAAAGTTAAGCAGATAATCCAACAAGCTACATGTATCAAGAGGAAGTGCTAATAGAACAGTAATGTTACAGAGAAATCCAATATAACAAAAAGAATGCGACATTAAAGTTTAACAGAGGCTCATCAGACAACTAACAAGCTAAATGTATCAAAAGAAAGTAATAATGTATCCGTAAAGCTATAGAGAAATCCAGTATATCAAGAAAACCGCGAAAATAAAACTAAACCGAGGCCCAGCAGTCTAACATACTAAATGCAACAAGAGGAAGTGCTAAAGGATCAGTAAAACTATAGAGAAATCGAATATATCAAAGAAAGCTGCGACACTAAAGTTAAACAGAGGCCCAAAAGACAGTCTAACAAGCTAAATGTATCAAGAGCAAGTGCTGATGAATCAGTAAAGATATAGAGAAATCCAATATATCAAGAAAACCGCGACACTAAAGTTAAACAGAGGCCCAATAGACAATATAACAAGATAAATGGATCGGAAAGCTATAGAGAAATCCAATATAACAAGAAGACTGCGACACTAAAGTTAAACGGAGACCAAACATTCTAACAAGCTAAGTGCATCAAGAGAAAGTACTAATGTATCAGTAAAGCTATAGAGAAATCCGATATATCAAGAAAGCTTCAACACAAAAGGCAAACAGAGGCCCACCCGATAATCTTACATGCTGAATGTATCAAGAGGAAGTGCTAATGGTCCAGTAAAGCTATAGAGAAACCCAGTATATCAAGAAGACGCGACACTAAAGTTAAACAGAGACCCAACAAACAATCTAACAAGCTAAATAAATCAGTAAAGCTATAGAGAAATTCAATTTATAACAAGAAGACGCGACACTAGAGTAAAACAGAAGTCCACACAAAGCCAGTCCAACATTCCAATAGATTGCACAAGTCATCGTGACGTGCGTGCCCGAGCAAACACCACGGGGACATCAAAAATTCAAAGCCACAAGAAATTGTGGCGCCCCACGCAGAGCCTATCACGGCCTTGATCTCTGTCACTTATCCTGGTGACATATCATCTTGGCCTTGTTGATCTGGTTGTCACACTCCTAATTATCCACTGTAGCACATCCTGCATGGAAGTGTCACGCATCCAATCCGACACTATACATCTCTGATTACAACGTGATATCTTGTTTATTGATATCGTAAATATAGAGACCGCTTTTATAAGATACTTTGGGCATTATATTATGATGCATTAGCGCGCCATCTGTTATCAAAATTCGAAACTATTATAGACGCGTATGATTCTTTCTTAAAAATAAACGATTTCTACTGTCCTTACTGCAATGGAAAAAATATATCCATAGTTCATCTAAAATACCCATTCTAAGAGTCTAGCATCAGTATCACTAAAAAAGGAAGATCGAAAAATGCTATACAAAAGCGGTATGGTAGATTAAACTGGCGAAACCGCTGGGAGGGTTCACCACTGATGAGCCAGGCCCTCTCATTAATTTTTCCATTGCAGTAAGGACAGTATAAATTGTTTATTTTCAAAAAAGAATCATACGGTCTATAATAGTTTCGAATTTAGATACTTTGACCAGTAAATCTTTTTATTATCTCGACGTTTCGACAAAAATCTTTTTTCCTCGTCAGAAGCGAACAAAAATTTAAAAATTGGCAAAGCGTTAAAATGTATTTGTTTATTGATGATAAATCAGAAATTTCATATAGAAGGTTGACATCAGGCTTTGATTTCACATCTTTTTAAATGTTAATATGTACAAAATTTAGCCAAACAGGGACATATACACATTAAAGTTCACAAGGTAATAAGACCAAATCCAAATAAATAAATAGTGTGTTACGTTTCGGTAACAGCGTTGTTACCATCTTCAGTAGCTGTTACCGAAACGTCACACACTATTTATTTATTTGGATTTGGTCTTATTACCTTGTGTTTATAAACTATAATCCAAATTGTGCCTTATCAATAGACATTAAAGTTGTTTTGAAAACGAACACAAAATTTAATAAACCCATCATGTATTTTATAGAATACAGATATAGTTGCCTCTATTGAATAATCTTGTTCAAATTAACAAGTCGCTTTCTGTGAGGGAGTTGTTAAAAAGCAGATATACCAGATTCGGCTCGTTGACAAAGCCCTAACACCATCATATATTCCATCTATATTTTTTCATAGAATTGGCCCACAGCCACTTTAATACTAAATATTTAAATAAAAACGTAGTATGAATTTTAGAGATTTATAAAGATTGTTTGGTAGTTAATTTAAGTAGGAAAATGTAGCTTGTAAGAAACACTAAAACACCGAAATGAAGAATAGCTATTTAGCTTTTTTATCTAATTAATTAAAACCCTTTTAATTTAATTACCATTAATTAAGTAGTTTCTGAAGAGGAGAGGTTTTTTATATGTCTGCTAGAATATCGAATTTTCACTTTAGTGGGAGCTTACTTTGGTGAAACAGTCGAGATAGAAATAGATGACTTATAATTAAAACATATCCTAAAATGTGTACTATATCAAATTGTAAACAGCAGAGAGAATTATAATAGATTTAACTATTTTTGTAAATATATTTATGATTATCTTTCTAACCTGAAAGGTTCAGGTTCCTAATATATATTATTGTTTCTCTTTTTATTTTTGATTACCTTTCTTGTATAATATGTTTATAACTGTTTCTGTTTTAAAAAAATCGACGCAATTATCCCTAGCCGGGATATCGCGTTTTGTGTGTTGAAATAAATAAATTAAAACGTGAAAAATAGTATGAGGGTGAAATTGTACTTGATTTAAGTGAATAAATTACTATAAAAGGCATCTTCCAATCATGTAACTAAAGGTTGCTGATGACTTGTGCTATCTATATATTTATTTCGCCATATTTATTCCGATAGATGGTGCAAGTCATCAGTAACTTTTATTTTCACGATTAGAAGATGCAATCTTTTCTTATTTTCCTAAAATATCTTCAAAGTTTTCTAAGTCGAGTTTATTATACCGAGAATCCCATATATCAGTTTAGAACCGTAATATATCAATGTAAAGTTAAGAGCTGTTTACGTCATGTGTTGTTTATAAGCTGGCTTAGTGACAGCGTCCACGTGCGTGACAACATATGCTGGCGACATTTATGTCACGTGTCACCAATCTTGTCATCTGACAGGGTTTCTTTTATAGCCCTGTTGAGTTATGTGGTGTAACATGTGTCGCACTGGAGGACACTTGACCTAGATTGTGACAAAATCGTGAATTTATAGGTATTAAAAAAAGGATTAAAAATACTCTCTTATATCCCACCATGTATTTTAGTTGTTGAGGCCGTTGTGAGGTGTGAATAGATATTTTAAAATTATTGTAAAGATAGAGGCTGCCTGACCGGCATTCATAGTTCTGATAATTAAAGACACGTCGGCCAGTAAATCTTTTTATTATCTCGATGTTTCGATAAAAATCTTTTGTGCTCATCAGGAGCAAACAAAAATTAAAACATTTAGCAAGGCGTTAATGTTTTCATTTTTGTTTGCTTCTAACGATGACAAAAGAATTTTGTCGAAATGTCGAGATAATAAAAGATTTACTGGACGAGGTATCTTTTATTTTAAGATCTATTTAAAATTTAGTTTCAAATTGTGCTTAAAATCTCTTTTTTTCATCAATTCTTTTCTTAAACTGAACTTTGAAACAATTCAAAATGGCGATTAATAGCATGTATAGAAATATGTAAATAAAATATAATAGTTATGTGATATAAAACCCTTTAAAATGTTCGTTATGAAATATTTATCGGATAGATTCGTATTTTTATATCATTTTTCGTTAAAAAAAAGTATTCGTTTATAAAGACAATCCTTTCTTTTGCATGTAATGACGTTTAATAAGGATCAAGATTTAAGAAGGGGTTCGGTGGAAGGCTGGTTAAACCGTTTGGTTTTCGACCACTGCGACCCGGGTTCGATTCCCGCATTAGACACTTTTTCTGTTAAAAAAAAATCTCCATTGGCCCCCGATTCTGGCAAATATCCAACCCCACCATCGAGTGCAAGTAAACAAACGGGGCTTTGACATATTTGTAAGTGCAAAGGCGAACTGCTTTTCACATGTGTAGACATGTGGTACACTTACAGTAAAAGCAGTCACCTACTTCTACCCACCATGATTATCATAGCCTGTACCACGTGTACTAGGGATAAGCAAAAATATATATATATATTTAAGAAAGATTTATCTCCTGATTGTGCAACTAAAAGTTGCTATTGGCCTTCTGTCTCTCGGAATAAATATCAACAAATGGTTTTTAATTATTCTATAATTGACCAAATACCCTTTCTTGATAAACCAAGAATAGTTAACCACATACTCTTTTCAGGTCGATGGTCAGCGTGGTGCAAGCTGTACCTCAACGACCAAAAAAAAGCTAGTCTTTGGTGCATCCTGAAAAATCACGTTATTTTTAAAATTCTGTAACAATTAAAAAAATCAATAATTAGTTGAAATTCATTCCGACAGATGGCACAAGCCAACAGCAACGGATGAAACGAATAATTTCAAGCATAATTAAACCTTTAAAAATGTATATCTGCAATAAAATATAACCATCTTTATCCTTCTAAAGCCATCACAGAATGAAAAAGTACATTAAATGTCAGATAACTATAATTTAAAGAATAAATGAGTCCCTAAAATCTAAATAATTCATAAATATGATTCTTAAATAAAGTTAATTTCGAGAGAGATTCAGAGGTAAATTAACAGAATCTACAAACAATTCTGAAATTTCCAAAAATAAAAGATTAAATAGGTTTACCTAATACCAATTATTAATTTCATTTTTCTCACTTATATTCGATATGTATTTATCATATCAAGGAACAGGTTAAATCAATGAATAGTTGATTTCTGTTCCACCAGATGGCGATCTGCCTTCTGAAAAGTACATGTGCTCCTGGTCAGGATATGCCTTTTTTATTTTTAACTAGCGGATGTACCCGGCTTCGCCCGGGTTTTACCCGAGTAAAGGTTTGTCTAACGAACATTTGTTACAACAATTCTCTAGAAACTTATTCAAAAAATAATAGATATATTTTGATAATTTGAAACTCGTAAATTTGAATCTCTCGATAAAGTGAACATTTTTTCCCGGTCCCTGTGTGCCCTGTCATCCTAAATTTTGTCTTTCCAAATTTTCTACATTACAAAATCAGCGTTCTATCTAGTGAACATTTTCCCCGGTCCCTTGAAAAATACTCGATAAGTTGAATAAAATCAATATTAATTGGTTCCCTCGGTATTTGGAAGTTAAAGGAATAGCATCTTTGCATTGGAATTGTATCATTATTCTTGTCTCAAAAAATGGCAGTGTCTTCCTGAATTTTGTCTTTCCTAATTTTCTACATTACAAAATCATCGTTTTATCTTGTGAACATTTTTCCCGGTCCCTTGAAAAATACTCGATAAGTTGAATAAAATCAATATTAATTGGTTCCCTCGGTAAATGGAAGTAAAGGAATAGTATCTTTGCCTTGGAATTGTATCATTATTCTTGTCTCAAATAAATTGCCGTGTCGTTAAATGATAAAACTAACTTTGACTTGTGCGCAAAATTCCCACGCTCTACGGGCGGAGATCAGAGCTTGGTTAAGTGGTTTCGTCAGTGTAGAGGACAAAACGTTCCGTCGGCGGTTTCATGTTCAAGTCTTTCGCGCAGTCTCTTGGGATTAAAATATTTGCTTCAAGCGAGGGGTGGCTCTCAAATTATATATATAAAAAAAAACAACACGGGATATCATTTAAAATATCTGCGTAGAGAGCGCCAGCGTGGATATTCCCATGTGTTCGCAAAGAATTGACGACCTAAACCAACTTTTGAATGGCTATGACCTATGGTTATCGTCTGATTTCTACTAATTCACCTGGTTCAAATCACATTAATAGGTACCGCTCAGCAAAAGCAACCTAGTTCATGATAATTGAACAATGAATAATATGTGAAGGTTATTCACATATTAAATAATTTTTAACGCGCGATTCATTCCCGGTTCATGACTGTCGGGAATCGAGCGTCTTACCGTCTCATCCACCGACTTATTTTTATTTACTAATTCAAAAATGAATATAGGTTCGTATCAAGCAAATTAAAAGGGAAAACAGGAAACTTTTATCAAGTTGGTATGCTTACAGGACGAAACTATGCAAAAGCTTCTATATAAGTTATTTAATTTTTAGTATCGCATTTATATTTATTCGAATTTTATATTTAAACGATACTCATAATTTCTTTTGATTTTTATATATCGTATATATCGTCTTGCACAATTATTTAAACTTTTTAAAATAAAGTACAATACTCAAAATAAAATATGTTTCTTATACAATCTAAAATTAGAAAATAAACTCTTAAATCGGTAACCTCAAGGAGATATCCATTATAAAGCACTAATATTTGAATTAGCTTTACTTAATATATTAGCCCTGAAAGACCCAAGGTCATCAGGCATGGAGCAGACTTTCTGCCAAAACCTAAGCCTATCTCCGTCGCAAGGTGGCGCTGCTTGCTAGCTAAATATACAAATCTGCAAATAACTCTAAGGATAGTCAAGATATTCAAGAAATTATTTCTCAGAAACATTCCCAGTACTATACTAAATAATTTCCCAAAGTTTCTTGGCGTTCCAATGAGTGGTTTGGTCAGGCATAAAGGACAGACAGACACACACACACACATACATTCATTTTTATATATATAGATATCAACACCTGACCTTTTAATTTTTTTCTATTGTTTTTATATATGTATAATAAATATATATATATAAATAATAATAATAAAAAATAACAATTTTAAACAATAATATATACTCTATTAACCTTTTCTATGAAAAATAGACATTTCGGCCAGTTAGAGTTTTTTATTTTCTCAACGTTTCGACAAAAATCGTTTGTCTTCGTCAGGAGAAGTAAATAAAATAAAGCATTTGGCAAGGCGTTTAAAATTTGCTTAAGTTTTTAAAGATACTGACACCAAGAAGATTGATTAAATGCTATTTTTATTAATTTACATGTGAGAGAGAACAAAATTATATAATAACTTAAAACAATAGTAAACAAAACAATTATATTCTTACGGTTTGCGCCTATTTTCTTGAATATTACACACACATACTCTGTGAACAATTAATCAATTAAGGGTCGGTGGAAGAATGATCTAAACCGTTGGTTTTCGACCGCTACGACCCGGGTTTGATTCCCGTATTAGACATTTCCTTCTGATTTAAAAAAGGAAAATGCTCAAATGGCCCCCGATTCTTGCAAAAATTCCAACCCCATCAGCGAGTGCAAGTAACCAAACGGAGCTCTGGCATATTTGTAAGTTCAAAGTTGAACTGCTTTTCACATGTGTAGACATGTGGTGTACTTACAGTAAAAGCAGTCGCCTACTTCTACCAACCATGATTATCACAGCCCATACAACGTGTGTACTAGGTGAGAGCAAAAAAAAAAAGAGATAATAATAATAATTAAATAAACTTGAAATATATATTCAACATACTCAACTAGTTAATAATAGAGCATAAACAGATAAATAATGAACAGATAGTCTAATCAAAATGGCCTAAATAGCACAAACAAAAAAAGGAGAGAAAGAAAGCGCCATGTTAGCAGAACACACATTCCAAACAAGATTAGCGGACAAAATTGAGTTTTATCTGAATGTCAGGATAACAACGCAAGGAACACAAAATGGAACAGTAATTTTAAAAGCAAAGTTTTATATGAAATGTCTAAAATGTGTTTTGGGATTTATTTTTAAGATTCAAAGACTTTTATCTCTTTGAATTGGAGTAGATAATTGTATTTGGAAAGGAAATCAATAACAAGTATTGGAATGCGATTTCTGCAGGATTTCTATGGATCAGCAGGCAAAACCAATATCACACTACAAGCAATAGACACTTGTTCGCATTTTATATGCCAATAGCCCATGGTATTTAAATTGGATATAGTTCATGGTGTTTTAATTGGATATATATTGTCCATGGTGTTTTAATTAAAAAGAGTCCATGGTATTTTAATAGAATATATATTGTCCATGGTATTTTAGATGGACATAGACCATGATATTTTAGATGGATACAACTCATGGTATTTTAATTGGCTATAGCCCATGGTTTTTTAATTGGATACAGCCCATGGTATTTTAGATGGATATTAGCCCATGATATTTTAATTGGGTATAGCCCATGGTATTTTAATTGGATACAGCCCATGGTATTTTAATTGGATATAGCCCATGGTATTTTAGATGGATACAGCCCATGGTATTTTAATTGGATATAGCCCATGGTATTTTAGATGGATATAGCCCATGGTATTTTAGATGGAAACAACTCATGGTATTTTAGATGGATACAACTCATGGTATTTTAGATGGATACACCCCATGGTATTTTAGATGGATACAACTCATGGTATTTTAGATGGATACAGCCCATGGTATTTTAGATGGATACAGCCCATGGTATTTTAGATGGACACAGCCCATGGTATTTTAGATGGATACAGCCCATGGTATTTTAGATGGATATAGCCCATGGTATTTTAGATGGATACAGCCCATGGTATTTTAGATGGATACAGCCCATGGTATTTTAGATGGATACAACTCATGGTATTTTAGATGGATATAGCCCATGGTATTTTATATGAACTTTGCCTATTTATTTCTAGATGGACATAGGTAATTTTAGATGGAATTTTGAGTGTTGCAGTAAATACAGCCGTTCTTTAGTTGAACTATAATTCCATCAAGTAAATATTGCAATATTTCCCGAGTTTCTAAAGTAAAGGGAACTGGGAAGAGGTAAAATATGGTCCCTTAACTTTACTTTCAGCATTATTGATTATATCTATCCATCTATATCACTTATGTCACCGCACGACAGTTACCCATTAGAACAATTACCTTAATTGACTTTGAAGATTTTTATAGGAGAGTACACATGTCTACCTTTTCTATTTTCTGTAGAAATTCTGACACTTAACTCTTTCTACTTTATATCAAATACGCTTTATTATTTTATTTCGACTCAGAGCGCTATGTCCTCCTAGGGACACTTGCACTTTAAAGGTAAACTAAACATAGAAAGAAAAGAATGATATTTGAAATATGTACAAGAATTAGTATGCAAGTTAGATGAAAAGTTAAAAAATATCAACACAATTGATATATGTACAAAGGGTTGGTATACAAATTTTATTAAATCAAATCAAATTTTGAAGTATTGTGTGTATTCAAGGAAAACAATTCACAGATTGAAGAAAGTTTTAAGGAATATTTTATAATGAAAATATGCTAGATATTAGAGAATTATATAATTAAAACTACGATAAACAGAGTTAATTTCTAAATAAAAACGTTCCAAAGGAATTTAAAAGTTTTTTTTTTTATAATTCAAAATAAATCTGCAAAATGATTTGAATTTTATGTATTTGTCTTTTGTTGAAATTAGATCAAACGGGTTTGATACATTTAGTCCATTGTTTATTTTATACTCTATAGGTTTTTTACTTACTTGTAGGTTTGCGGTGGCCATCCTGAAAAACCTAAAGGTAATCTAATCGAGATGAGAATTTACACTGGTGTGGGCAGGAGTTAAGGGGCAGACAAGAAATATATATATATTTTTTTAAATTAGCGGATTATTCAAAAAATTTGCATATATATTACATATTGACCTAGTATAATATGTAAATGTACACACACAAAGAAAATACGACGTCAAATTTTATATTTAACGATCATGTTTGTATAATAAAGAAGACCAACTCAAAACTCATAAAACATTAAAGAGACCTATATAAACACGTTTATATTTTTATTCGATAAAATCATTTTGTTTTTCAACCTTTTCACCTCAATGTGCGTTATCCATAAGGTTTCTGATTCTATATATGAGACATTATGTAGAAAAATAGACATTAAAGCATCGAATGTTTCCTTTACACATAAAAGAAATTCTACTGTTCTTACTGTGATGAAAATACAAGGGGGGATCAATAAATAAGGTGAATTATCTTATTTCTTAAAAATTAAAAAGCAAAAACAATTTAAACCACAGAATATTAAAATATAACATCGAGAGACTATTTGAGGTGTTCTGTTCTTTTTTCCCACGCGCCGCGCGAGACTTATAAATAAACTAAAATGGAAGCTCCCTTGAAGGATTGCATCACGCTTGAACAACCTGCAGTTATTCGTTTCTTGAATGCGGAAGGTATTCAAACATCTCAAATATGCCAAAGAATGAAAAATATCTATGGTGAGTCTTGTTTGTCTCAAAAAAGCATTTATAAATGGGTTAACGTGTTCAAAAATGGACGAATTACATGTACCGATATTGAGCGACCTGGACGACCAAGTGTTACAGCGACGCCAAGCACGATAAATGCGGTTGAAAACTTAATTTTGGAGGATATCTGTCTTGATTTTTTATCCTCAAGGCAACGTATGAACAGCGACCTTTATTGTGACATTCTTGTAATTAAGCTAAAGCCCGGTATAAGAAACAAAAGAAGAGGGAAGCTTAGTAAAGGTGTTCTCTTCCTTCATGATAATGCAAGGCCGCATACATAATGTAAAACTGTATCTACAATCATTAAATTAGGTTTTGAAGTTTTAGAACATCCTGCATATAGTCCAGACCTAGCCCCCTCTGACTATTTCCTTTTTGGACTACTAAAGAAGGAGTTAAAGGGAAAGCGATTTGACTCGTATGAAGATGTCCAGAAAGTGGTGCAAGATTTTTTTCACACGCTTCCTAAGAGTGCCTATAAAGAGGGTATTTACAAGTTGCCAGAACGATGGAGACGATGTATAGAAAGCCAAGGTGATTATTTTGAATAAATCAAGTCCTAATTTTTAATATCGTTCTTTTTTTTTTTTTTAATAAATTATAATTCACCTTATTTATTGATCCCACCTTGTATATTGGAAGAGCCT
>CP092868.1:34292065-34327514 GCA_030710605.1 Cordylochernes scorpioides | reverse complement strand
CTTTAAGATTGTAGGATTTGGTAATTAAATTTTATTTTCGTTAATTGGGAAAAATAGACAAAAATTATATTAAAATATATTTTTATTTTTCATTGACGATCTCTTATAATTATTATTACTATTTTTTACTAACATATATACCATCATTATTTTTAATATCAACACCTGACCTTTTTATTTTTTCTATTGTTTTTCATATATGTATATATGAATGGTCTATTCAAAACTCTTTTTCTTAATTGTTTATTTTCTTTATGACAATTCTGTTACCATTCTACTACAATATGAATTATTGTAAACATTTTCACGCGCAATTATCCAGATCGGATATAGCGTGTCTTATTTGCAACTGGTAATAAATAAATATATGTATATATAAAATCTGAATTTAATATATATAATAATTTTAAAATTATAACAATTTCAACAAAAATTTCATTTTTATAAGAAAAGCTAGCTAAAAAAAGATATTTGTGTGAAATATTTATAATTTTGAATTATTTTCACACATCAACTTGAATCGCAGAATAATAATATTGTATCGTTTATAATATATATAAAATCTATGAACATTAAGAATGTATTAACATAAATATAGTTTTTTGAAAGTTTAAATTTACATTTATATCTTCACTATTCATCTTTCTTATCTATATATTGAAAATAGTTTACAATATCATATAAATAATTGAAAGGAATTGAAGGAAATACAAATTTAAATATCTAACATTTTTCATGGTGAATAACCTGCCATTTCTCTAAATCGAGAAATGTAAAAAAAAAATGCAGACAATGACAGACAATTCTATACATTTATTGGAATATTTCTGGTCTCTTATTGAAAAATAATAAAAACTGGATTATTGATTACCCGTCAAAATTTATGGGTTACATTGGAAAAAAGAAGTCTTCATTTAAAGTAAGTATTGAATGCCTATTTTAAATAGTTCTTTTGATATATTATTATAAACAAGATATGCAATAAAGTTTATCTATGATTTATATTTATACCGATATATTATGAGTTTTTATTTTATTTATTAGAATTTTAACCTTTTTATATATTGATTTGTGTTTTAGAATCATCCTTCATTAAATAAATTAAGTTATAAAGTTGATTATCATCTGCACATTTATAGAGAAGAGAGGTCTTATTAATTCAATACTTTTCAATTTTGAACATTTTGGCATTTTTTTCTACAAATATTCGATTTATCAAATATCATATTATTTTTGAAAATATAGAACTTCTAAACATAAGTATATCATTATAATAAATATTACAATTTTAAAGTCTTTTTCTTTCAATTATATAGTATTAATATATTTTATTTTTAATCAATTGTGTGTGTAAGGAGTATTTTATCTTATTCTAAAAAAATTACAAATTATTGGAGTAATAGCAAAGAAAATGAAAACAGATGGATGTATGTAATCAATATAGTTAATAATTCAAATTTTCATAGATCTATATATATTCATACACAATTACTTCTTTATATTTATCAAATATTTAATGCGATAATAAACATAGCATTTAATGAATATGATAATTTAATGAATATTTTTCATTGTAGTAAGGACAGTAGAAGTTTGATTTATTTGTAAAAGAAACATTCGTGTATTAATGTCTTCATTCGTTATATATCGTAGATGGCGCGTTATTGTTTTGTATGATATCAATTGTTTTAATTGTGTTATTTAATCATTATATACATATCTACATATATATTTGTTTAGTCATATAACTTCTTTACAATGTTAAACATTTATATAAATAATATGCAATGAGTGAATAATTGCAACAATCCTATTTATAAAATGTAGCATTCTCGGTATTACATATACTCTGGATGTCGAATATAGGTGGCTGCACACACCATTTCAGAGAAATCCAATCAAAGAACCAAAGCTAAGAAACAAAACAATACATTCTAACTTGACGACAGGCCTGTAATTTGAGGTGATTATAACGTGTTATAGCATCCATCTTGTACCTAACACTGTTGGGGGGTTAAACTCGGTTTTGGAAAAAATATTGTTATCCTGGTTTCATATTTCCAAATCCATATTCTTATTTTCCATAGGATCATTCAAATAATAATCTGTATATATCTATCATGTGTATATAATCCTTCTCCATTTTTACGCCTTTGTATATTTCCCACTTCCATAGGTTTCTCCGTCTTGTAACCCCAAGGAGAATCCTCTTAAGACCTGTGTATCTTAATAAAGGTTTTGTGTGTGTGTGTGTTATCCTGGTCGCAATAAGACATTAGGAAAGTGTACAATTTACCTAGATATGACCTCGGTATGGTCTTACATATGGTATTGCATCTCTCATTCCTCGTCTTGGACTCCTCCCTGGAAAATCCGTATTTTATGATTGGAAGAAATAAGGCCAAATAATTCGATCCTTAACCTAAAGTTGGCGTTGATGTGGTCTGTCTCGTAAAATAATTCTTGATATATTTCTTGTCTATAGAGGTATTTATTGTCTAAAGGTTTCTGGGTGAAGGTATTTATAGAGTGTAAAGGAATTATCGACAAAATAAATTCTAGTGAAAAGTAATTTATTGACAAAGGAATGTTTAGTGGAAAGGAATTCTTGGTAAAGGTATTTCTTGTGTAAAGAATTTCTTGATAAAGGTATTTCTTCCTTTAAAGGAATTATTGATAAAGTGAATTCTAAATAAAGTTATTTTTGTGTAAAGGAATTATATATTGGTAAATTATTTCTTGTGAAAATAATTCCTGTTGTGAAAATATTTCTTGTGTAAATGAAAATTCTCGGTGAAGGTATTTATTGTGAGAAGGAATTCTTGATAAAGGCACATTTCTTGTACATTGAAATTCTTGGTAAAGGTCGTTCTTGTTTGAAGGAATAATTTTAAAAGGTATTTTATTAGTATTTTGTACATTTCAGTTCTAGGGATATTTGGCATATAACTGCATATTTTTCTCTGGCGAATAATTCACAGAAAAGCGGTTATTCCATCATCATGTATAATATGGCATTAGCTCTATACCTATAAGTAAGAATTGGAAGAATTCCCAATGTAGTCGAAATCTAAAGAGAAAAAAAGATGAGAACTGCTGGGATGGTTTAACACTGATGGTTGTGAGAGCCATAATCTTCTAAAATATTTATGATTAAAATAAGAAACTATTATAGACGCGTATGATTATTTTTAAAAATAAACAATTTCTACTGCCCTTACTGCAATGGGAAATTTTATGGGAGGGCCTGGCTCAAATATGGGGCGCTAATGTATCATATTCATGATTAAAGTCTCGTTTTCCTCTTCAATGGAAAATGGGTGCCGTTGTCACGTCAGTAACCTTGGTATTGGACCAGAATTTGGTGGAATATTCCAAGGGTGAGACCTCAGGAAGGTTTGGACGGACTTCTTCCCCCAGATGGCACAAGAACCTACAGGACATGTAACAATTGCCCTAGTGTGGAACTAACACCTACCCACATATTCTTATGCCCAGCAATGGCCGCAGCCTTGCAGAAAAATGACACAGAAGAGCAGCTTTACACACCCAAGATAGAGAACATTGCTGTGATAGAGATGCATTGAGACATCTGAGGCTCTTCATTGGACACGACAACAACAATATTACATTATAGTAATATAAATCATTGTTTTAATATTAAAATTGAACGGAAAGTATAAAATATGTTAAGAACGTTTTAAATTAAGAGTGAAATCTAAATTTAGGAATAAAAAAATGACTTTTCTATAATAAAGCTCCAATCCTTTAACATCGTTGATTGATTCGGACAATTTCTTTTGTCACATAAATAGCATTTAGAATTCTAATAACTATTGGAAGTCTTGTCAACAATAGATCTAAAATAAACTTACTCTTTTATTTTTTGCAAATTACACGACTTTGGAACCTTTTTAGAAATACCTTTTTACTTTCCTTTTGTGAGTTAGGAATAAAATCTTGATGAATTTTGGCAAATTATATTTGTTTAGAATATTCAAGTCAATAAATAAAGTACATTTTCCCACAATTTATCAAATTTGGTTAATTGCGCCATCTATATTTTTAATATGAAATCTTTTAAAGCGCGTTTAAATTTTGTATTATATAGGAAAGACAAGAAAATATGAAAAATGTTTCACATGGATTTGAGGTATATGAAATATGACATTGTTCTGTAACACAAAGTTTCTATAATCCCTAAATACTTTCGTCCAAATTTTTATAATACTCAATTTGTTACAAACCACGGAAATTTCAAGGTTTTTAAAATAGAATAAAGGCAGTGGAGGATTCAAGTTGTTTTTGTGGTATTGAGGAACAAACCTCAAGACATCTACTGATCGATTGGCCAGCATTTCAAGATTATAGAATGAAGAATGAACTAGTTGTTTGTGAACTTAACGATTTGATTTCCGATAAAAATTCATATTTAAAGTTCAATTCATTTTGTAAATACATTCTAAAATTTCTATAAAATCTGGATCTCTAATGTTTTCATGCGTTAAATAATGTAAATAACTTATGTAAATAAACTTTTCCCCTTGTTTGAGGCAAGTATCCCTTGCGGGATATAGCGCTTTGGAAATAAAATAATTGATAATTGATTATAAAATTAATTTTTAGTATTTTTAGCTTTCGAGTATTGAGAACTCTCTTCTATGGGTACATTTCTTATATTGTAATAAATAAACTTTGTGTTGCAGCCTAGTGAAATATCTCATATAAAATGTCTGAAATTGATCAAGCTTGATTTTGACCTAAAGTATTCCAAAGATGTATCTATCTATGTTTTTTTACAGCTAATATACAAATTAGGTAGTTAATTTTATAATTTGTATACGTTTTATTCTATATATATATACTCTCTTCAGACCAGGATGGCTTTATTCTATCAGATGCACAGGAGATCTAAAGGAATCTTCACAATCCGCCAAAGAGGTGTTTAGCTGGCAAAGTGACTGGGTCAAATCTATGGCCAAAATATAAATGAAAATTTTCCGGGAGAAATTTTATTCATAAAAGCAAAAGTCGCCTTTTCCGTTAAAGTTAACTTCAAAATTATTCGATGAAGATATTCATTAGTCCGAAACTATGGTCTCCAGGAGGAAGCTTCTCAGTTTTCCAAAGCTGAGGTTGTTTTTTTATCACCGATCCGTAGCCACTAGTTCACAGCGATGGTATATAGATGGTGTCTAGTTTTGATGGGAGAGGCGACTTTGATTTTATAGATAAATTCCCTAACGGAAAATTTTCAATCAGTATAATGTCTGTAGAAATAGTTTTTAATTCTAAAAATGGCATTAAGAGATATTTTACGCAATTCTTAAAATTATTCTTTCACGATCTTCATGATATATGTCAACAGAATTATCAACTAAATAAAGAAATGGATTTCTTTCGTAACATCCCAAGATGTTAGAGTCTTCAAAATTAGATCTAAAGTTGATTACCAAATAATATTAAAGAAGCATGATAACTACAGATATAGCATTCAATGTCTATCCAGGTCAACGAGGCTTCAATAACCCCAATACGGAGTATCTCCATGGGAAGATTTATTCCAGTAAAGAGATCAAATATTTCGAAGGATTCTGAACCTATCTGAATAATTCACAAGCTGTCGTCGAGCAGTGGGTCAAACAAACAGAATATATATCGTCTAGTGGGAGGCCATACTGAGAGAAGGGATTCTACAATAGAGGATTGGAGGATCCCCCGTTGAATTCTGAGTATACCAACATCTTCTATAGCTTCCTATAACAGCGTTATAAATACAGTAGGGATTCAACATTCGGGCTTTTATAAATCCTTTCAATTTATATATATAGAAGACGCGCGTATTGCTTTGTGTTAATTTATGCCTAACTGGCCTTGTCTTTATTGTTTGCGGAAGAGCATTGCTCGATGCAAATATTTGAATGTAATTCTACTGTTCTATAAACTTATGTCCATAGTTTTCTTGAAAACCATTTCTGAGATTCCAACCTTCATTGCTGCGTATATAAGCAGAATCGTCCAATACAGTATTAGAGCTATGAGTAGCGGTCTGGTGGATTAAATTGGCGAAACTGTTGGATGGGTTCACAACTGATGAGCCAAGACCTCCCAATATATTTTTTTAACGCAGTAAGGATAGTAGAAGTTTGTATTGTGTATAAAAGAAACATTCGTGCTTTTATAAATACTTTCAATTTATATACAGTAGGGATTCTATATAAATAAATTGATGAGACACGAGAAATTCCTCGATAGGTTTTTCGATACATATATGTAGTAATGTAGTGTTGTTATCCTATTGGATGAATGTAGTGTGGCATGTTGGTTGCAGTCGTGGTGGCCACATTGTTTAGAGTGGGTTCAGGCGTGGAATTGGGATTACACAAAAGGACGAAACATGTTGGATGTCACTATAGAGATGGCGAGAGAGTAAGTGAAGCCGACACAGGTCAGGACAGATCTGTCTAGAGGGGTCTGTCAATCATGTCAATCAGACTAATCTGTTTGAGGAAGAAGGGGGCACACCTGGGAACCCCGACATGTTTTTCGGACCTTTTTCCTGTCCTGGCGCCGGCTGTCACTCACTCGGAATTTTATTTTTGTCCATTTGTTTATTACACTATAACTATATGATACATGGGGAGATAATAATATATTGGAATATATTACAACATATATATATTATGTTACAGATTTCTCTTTAAAATTTCTGTTTTAGAAAGTACAACGTCATGATAAGATTCCTTATGGACAATATTTCGCTGAAAAATATATTTTTTTTAATTATACGTTAAATACATGATGTATATATAGTATATTTTATAAAATAAAGAACAAACCGTAGAAATTTGTTTAAAAAGGCTGCTAAACCTAATACATAAGATTATATGGTATTGATTTCGAAAAATCCACTGAAAATATAAAAGATTTAGAATATATTGCCTAATCTAGATTAAAAGTGTAAATCAACTTTAAAATGTGTGGATATCATGTTAAAGGAAGATAAAGAAAGAGTATTTGAAGAATAGACAATGATAGACGTATTTTGTCATCTACAAGGTCAGATTTGACAGACATGTCTATGGACATATTCTTGTATTATTCAGTTCCACGCAAGACATTCGTCTGTTCTCGATCAATCCATCCCCAATTAGTTATTAATCAACTCTTGCAAAGCCCCCCAGGCTGCTTCTAAATTCTTTATGAAGCTAAGTCTGAAGGTGTTGTCTGAAAACAGCATTATTTTCCCTTCCTTAGAATTGAAATCATACATCTTTTCGCTGTTTTTCCTGGAACAATCTATAATGAAAGATTTATTGATCATATTTTAAATGGAAATACCTATTTCTCTTTCATATATGTTATATTAAAATATTATTTTATTTAAAATTATATTTCATAGATTCAAATACTCTGTTAAATTGACCGCCAGAGGTCACACTTCCCCTATAAAAATTCATTGTTGTTGTTTCCCGATGGCCGGCTCAAACCTTCTGTACATTATGTAAATAAGTTTTCCTTTTTTTTTATTCTTACTCTTTAAGCCAGGCAGTACTTTAATCAAATTATGTTTTTTATATATTTCATAAGTTCAGTTAAAGCAATATCTGATCAAAATTATTTTTATTATCATACTTTCAAGATTTTACCCACGACTGCATTAACATAGTATAATCCTCAAGATGATAAAAAAATCAACAGAATTCTTATCATTTTTAAAATATAATATATATATATATTATATAATCTAAAAATTCAAATATTTCTATATTTTAAAAATTATATATTTTATTTTATTCATTGATAATTTTATTTTTGTTATCATCGTTTTTAGAAAGACTTTCAGTTTTTGTTGTATATTTTTGTTGTAAATATGCGTAGTTAACATATCTATCCTTTTAAATCACTAATATAGGATTAAAATTATAATGTGAAAATAACTAATGTGTAATCTTTCCTCAAGTAATTGAAAATAAAAGCTACTTGACGGCAAATAATTATCTTTTTCTTATCACGACTGCACCTCAACCCTTTATCTTATCGATCCTTTGTCTTATCAAACCTTTATCTAACAGCAACAACAAATTATTCATAACATATATATATATATATACCAATTAACACCAGAAATCATTTATTTAAATATCTAAAGAAAATATCATTTTATATCTGCGGCAAAATTTTGCGTGAAAATTCAATCCTTAATCATAAGTTTTTATTTGCAAACATTTTTCCCTCAAACAAATTAGTTTTTCCGTTTTTGTATCTATCTATTTTATTCTTTAAACTATTCTTCCAAACATTATAAATGTATAAAAGATGCAAGACTCTTCTATCTTTGACAAGGAATTAAATATTTAAAAAATGGAAGAAAAGAAATAAAATATTTGATCCATATATTTCAATTTTCTATTGTCATTTTTATCAGATCTATTATGGCAATTTTCTAAATAATAAATGACCAACAACGTTTATAAAAAAGAATCTATTCTTCTAAAGCGAAATGCATTTTCTTTTTCTTTTTTTTTTCTAGAACAACAACTTACTCGTATCACCTTTTGTAAAAGCAGACGATAAGGTTTTTCCCGCGCCATATTAGGCTTACGCATGGTCAATTTAAAGTTTATTTGAAAACTAGCGGATGTGTACCCGGCTTCGCCCGGGTTTTATCCGAGTGAAAGTTTGCCTAACGAATATTATATATTATGAAGTATAATAAACAATGTTAAAGATTAGTTTTAATTATTAATCAAGATTGTGTGTGAATATGTGAGAAAGATGTAATATCGTTTTTGTTTTCTTGGCCGACTGTTTTACATATGGTGTTATCTTAAAATTTTGAATATTTTTTTAGGTTGAGATTATTAGCTAGTATGTAAAAAAATTAACTCTGTTGAATTTTTTTTTTTTGTATTTATATATAAATAAAATTAACTCTGTTTTTATTTGTATTTAATCGATAACACCGAAGTTACGCATGTTAATGTTAGGAAAAATATTTTGATGTTAAGCAAAACCTGCTCCATCTCGTTTTACATAAATGTTGAAAATTTGGTCGAAATTGATGCATTGTAACGAAAGTTTTTAGCGAACAACACTTATGAAATTTGCATTTTATTAATATAGATAATAGAAATATGAAATTTAAATAGAACAAATAAATATAATACAATGATATTGAAAAAATAAATTAACAACATGGTTTATAAAAAAAGAATCTATTCTTCTAAAGCGAAATATATTTCCTTTTTGTTTGGAACAACAACTTGCTCTTATGAACTTCGTAAAAGCAGACGATGTTTCTCGCCCAATTTTAGGCTAACGCATGGTCAATTTGATATTTATTTTTCAAATAAAAAAAGAGATCTGAAATTTAAAGATTATAAATAAATATGATACAAAAAAAATAATATTAAAAAAATATAAATTTATATAAAATATGTAAATTGAAGTTTAGAATTTTAATAACAAGGCAATATTTATTTTTTGTATTTTGCAGAAAAACAAAAACAAACAATGTCATTTACTCGGTTTCTCTATTAGCCACAACCAATCCTGAAACTTGTCGGAAAATCTTCCCACTAATCACATCTCAGACCAGGAAATGCTTTTAGTCTCAAATTTACTTCCAATTTCACCAAAAAATCTTTCTAAATAGGATTCCTAAATGAGAAAAGTTTTACTGGAAGTTATTTTATTAACTTTTCTTTTACTCTTTGTATATAAAGTTAGGAATAATATATAACGAATAAAAAGCTTTTTTTCACTTTGCATTTATTCAATTTGGAGACGTTTTAAAAAGAATAGATATATTAATAAATATGATTTTATATATTAAAAAATTATTATTGTGTCTGTATATTAATATAAAATCAGAAATAATATTTGAATATATAAAATTTTATATATTTTAATAATCTACTCGTTTATAACATCAAGAAATCTAATGAATTCAGAGTGTTTTTTATTCTTCTATATTTTTCAAAAAATATAAAATTTATATATTATAATTATTTACTTTTATTCTATTCTAAATTTTCTCAATATATAGGATTGATAAGGACAATTGAGAATAATATTCTGTGTTTCTCAGAAAACTATCTTCTTCTTATCTGCTATCTTGTTTATACACTTGATAACAGTAACTATTTAAAACATACTGTGGTATATTATGATGCATTAGCGCGCCATCTGTTATCGAAATTCGAAACTATTATAGACGCGTATGATTCTTTTAGGATTCAGTATGGGCGCAGTAGAAATTGTTTATTTTTTAAAAAGAATCATACGCGTCTATAATAGTTTCGAATTTTGATACTGTGGTATATATTTTCTTATTTTTGGTTTGGTTATTAGTCCGTAAAACCATATTTTCTCTATTTTCTCATTCAGCACTTTTGTCTGAGATGGTAAAGCCTTTGTTACCAAAACGTCACACACTATTTATTTATTAGAATTTGGTCTTATGTTTTTGTGTTTTTCTTAATATAGTTTTACAAAATATATATTTTTAAAATACAATACAATTTTTTATTGGGAGAAAAGTTATTTAAATATGTATTATTGATATCCAAATCTGTGAATTATAATGGCATACAAATTCACGTAATTCTCATTTATTCAACGTTGAATATAAATGGAGCAATGTAAGATTATTCTACATCTTTTAAAAGTTTAAAACTCTAAATGATTAGTCATAAATCGTTATCCTTGAGTAAGTAACATTGAACCGAACTATAAAATGGACACTACCGATGAGCCAAACTCTCTCATTCAATAACTTATAGCCTTATATTAAGGCCTGATAAAGTGCCTAGATTGGAGCCGCATTGCATCATATTTGAATAAAACCAACAATCCTACTAAATCTGCATAGAACATAGAATGCCTTGAAATGATTTATCCGGATATAGCAAGCGTATATCTGATCGAAATTATCGACCATGGGATATCAATAAACAGTGGTCCATATAGGAAATCCTACTAGCACATTAGGGAAGGTGGTGTTATGGTTCTATGGACGGTTGATTTTCGATAATCAGAACTTGGGGTCGAAGCCTATGGATGTTTTCCTCAAAGCCATTGATACAGTCACACTTCACTTTGTACATGTCCACTAGTAAGTGCAACTAACCTAACAGCGCTCTGTATACATTTCAATTTATAAAACGGCATTCGAAAATTATCCCGCATTTGTTTCTTTTCAACGAAAAATCAAAATTTATTTCAAGGAGAAATAACGATTATTTCTAACCTAACGTTGAAAAGAAACACATGCGGGATAATTTTCGAATGTCGTTTTAAATCAAAAGCCGCATTATATTGTATTACTTCAATTTGTAAACATTCTATATACAGTTACGAGCGTCATGCGTTCTTAATAATTTTTCATTTTTCATCTCTATCACCGTTTGCTTTTTTTTGGAATGGCGCTCTCCTATTGGTTGGCTACGATCACGCCACCTTTGCCCCCCCCCCCCCCCCCCATCATGCCCCCCCCCCCACTCGCTTTTTGGGTTTTGTAACTATTGTGTTGGAGCGGGTCGCTCTTTAAATAAATGCATATATTAGTTAATAACTAAATGGAATCCTCTCTTTCTTTTTCCCAGTAAGAGACGCCTACGGAAGCCAACAGTACATAGACAGATAAAGCACATAGGCTATAGTTATTAACTAATATATGCATTTATTTAAGGCGCCAATTTATAATTGTAACAAATAGTATTTGAATCAAAACATTCAATCGGGTAAAACACGGGCGTTGCCCGGGTCATTCGGCTAGTATAAAAATAAAGGTCACCTCACCCTCCAAAATAAACGCTAGAACTAAGTATCATGTATTGACCATCTCCGCAAACTAGCGGACAGGAGACAGTGACTAAGCCACAACACAAGCTGGCGACCTCTCCCTCTTTTTCTAGATCAATATTCTTATTAAAATACAAACATTAGGCCTCCAGGGAAAAGTTTATTTTTTACAAATCATTTAATTATAAATATCTCTACTTTTCTGGCAAGAAAGTTCTTCTACAGGAGAAAATATTTACATTGAACCGCCACAATAGAATAAGAATTAAAATCAAATAAAACTCTTCGGATGCTTACAGTTATTTGAATGTAGGATCAACGTTGGCCTCCATTGCGCGTGCTTATCGACTTTGCTATTCAGAGGTGATATCTTCATTCGGAAGTTATGGGGTGAGTTCAGGAAATAGTGTATTATAAATTTCTGGAATGTCTATTCTCCTGGAAAATATTCCAGCTATATATATGTTATATTAAAATATTATTTCATTGGAAAAAATATTTCATGGATTTAAATATTCTGTTTAAATCTACCACCAGATGTCGGGATTTTCCCTATATAAAACCGATTGTTGTTGTTTCACGTTGGCCGGCTCAAAACTTCTGTACATTATCATTAGTTCTTAGACTTAAATAATAGAGCGTGATTATGTTTATATATATTGAAAAATAATTCTTACTTAGGCAAGTCAGTGCTTTACAGTCAATGGGGTATCACCGTTGAGACTTCATAGACAAAAGACCCCATAGTAGTTGATGTATGAAAATTCTTATAGTGAGAATAAAGATAAGAGTGTCTATATTCTTGCCACGACTGCATCACCAATACCATTTAGTACTAAAAAGAACCAGCAAATAACTCCATGGCATAATCCTCAACATGATCTTAATTCAAGCAGAAAATCTCATATTTATATTATAACGTATATGTAGACATGATATATACTTACAATAAAAGACTGTCAATAGCCTCTCTCTCTCTCTCTCTCTCTCAGAGAATATCATAGTCTGTACCACGATTACTTGTACGTGTATGGGATAAGTAAAATACGTGGTAAATATGTAGATGAGTATGTATTATGTGTATGTAATATAAACCCTTTCATTTCTTTAAAATACATTGGAACGATATAACATAAAATTAGCTTCTTCAAACAATAATGCTCGAAGTATATTATATATTTATAATTATATGTAATTCTACTATCCTCAAAGCTTACATCCTTAGTTCATCCAAAATACCCATTCCAAGAGTCTAGCATCAGTATCACTATAAAAATAAGTTCCAAAAAATGCAATATAACAGCGATATGGTAGATTAAACTCGCGAAATCGCTGGGAGGGTTCACCACTGATGAGCCAGGCTCTCCTATAAATTTTTCGATTGCAGTAAGGGCAGTAGAATTTGTTTTATTTTAAAAATAATCATACACGTCTATATTAGTTTCATATTTTGATAACAGATGGCGCGCTAATGCATCATAATAAGAAGGATGTGAGAAAAAGAAGTTGTTGAAGAGTCCATTAAGCCCAGCTAAATCTCACAATATGACAATAGATATCAAAATGGTCAACATCAAGTAGATCGATTCAACTAAACCTAGGGTTCTACAGGTAATCCAAAATACCCTATATAACTTTTGGTATGAAGAATGTTTGTTCAAAGAATCTACGGCAACGAAGATAGTGTAATGGAATTCGGTTAAAGATAAGATATCCAATAAATCCATTATTCAGAATGCTAAGGCAATGGATCACTGAATTAGAAAATAGGCTCGCACAAACTGTCTACAAAGTCTAGTTTATCATGAAGTTATCGTTAAGGATCACTAATGATAAACGGATATCCATAGATATCCACAGACAGACCAATACGTCTAATGTATCTGAAAACCCAGGTCAGAGGATATATAAAGATAAACAGGATCCTCACACGAATCAACAATCCAAATGTATAAAGAGGCCCACGCCAAGAAGGTTAAACACGAAAGTTGAACAGAGGTTCAAAAGACAATCTAACAAGCTAAAATGTATAAAGAAGATGTGATCATTTTTTTTTTTGCTTATCCCTAGTACACGTGGTACAGGCCATGATAATCATGGTGGGTAGTTAGCGAATGCTTTTTTACTGTAAGCGCACCACATGTCTACACATGTGAAAGCAGTTCGACTTTGCACTTAGTTGGTAGCAAGATTGGGGAAGATACTTAGTCGAGATAAGGAAGAGTCAACGGTATAACCACAAGCTCTTTTTATTAATTTATTTATAGGGTAGGTGGAAGAGAATCTGTTTATGAGATAAACAAGAAAAAGGTAAACAAAAACACAAGAACACATCTAGATAAACCAGCTGGGTTGGACTTTTGCAAGAATCAGGGGCCATTGGAGCATTTTTTAATATATATTTTTTTTTAAACAGAAAAAAGTGTCCAATGCGGGAATCGAACCCGGGTCGTAGTGGTCGAAAACCAAACGGTTCAACCATCCTTCCACCGACCCCCAGATGTGATAATGGATCAATAAAGCTATAGAGAAACCAATATAGCAACAGGATTGCGACACAGATCATGGCCTAACGAGGGGGATAGCGCGAAACCATCCTCTCCAAGTGGGCGATTAGTCAAAGTTTATCGTCAACCCGAGTCTGCAAGGATGCAGATACGATCAATAGAAGGCACAATGTTTCCACGTCTATTTTGAGAGGAGAAGTAGATTTCTTCCTAATTTCAAAATCCTCTCGACAAAATAACCATTCTTGATATTCTACTTATATTTAAAAAACTAATTTTTACCCAATATCTGTCTTTTCATTAGTTGATTCAGAATAACTTTTCATAAATAGGGCCAATAGACAATTCTCTGTATCAAGAGAAATTTATAATTGATCAGTAAAGCTATAGAGAAATCAAAAGTATAGAAGACTGCGACACTAATGGAGGTCCAACAGACAATCTAACAAGATAAATATAACAAGAGGAAATGCTAATAGATCAGTAGATCTATATATAAATCTAGTGTATCAAGAAGACTGCGAAACTGAAGTTAAGCAGACAAGTGGAAGTTCTAATATATCAGTAAAGTTACAGAGAAATCCAATATAACAAGAAGAATGCGACATTAAAGTTAAACAGAGGCTTAACAGACAACTAACAAGCTAAATGTATCAAGAGAAAGTAATACTGTATCCGTAAAGCTATAGAGAAACCCAGTATATTAAGAAAACCGCGACACTAAAGTTAAACAGAGGCCCAATAGACAATATAACAAGATAAATGGATCGGAAAGCTATAGAGAAATCCAATATAACAAGAAGACTGCGACACTAAAGTTAAACAGAGGCCAAACATTCTAACAAGTTAAGTGCATCAAGAGAAAGTACTAATGTATCCGTAAAGCTATAGAGAAATCCGATATATCAAGAAAGCTTCAACACAAAAGGCAAACAGAGGCCCACCCGATAATCTTACATGCTGAATGTATCAAGAGGAAGTGCTAATGGTCCAGTAAAGCTATAGAGAAATCCAATATGACAAGAAGACGCGACACTAAAGTTAAACAAGGGTCCAACAAGCAATTTAACAAGCTATAAATGAATCATTAAAGTTATAGATAAATTCAATATATGACAAGAAGACGCGAGACTAGATCAAACAGAAGTCCCCACACAAGCCAGTCCAACATCCCAATAGATTGCACAAGTCATCGTGACGTGCGTGCCCGAGCAAACACCACGGGGACATCAAAAATTCAAAGCCACAAGAAATTGTGGCGCCCCACGCAGAGCCTATCACGGCCTTGATCTCTGTCACTTATCCTGGTGACATATCATCTTGGCCTTGTTGATCTGGTTGTCACACTCCTATTTATCCACTGTAGCACATCCTGCATGGAAGAGTCACGCATCCAATCCGACACTATACATCGCTGATTACAACGTGATATCTTGTTTATTGATATCGTAAATATAGAGACCGCTTTTATAAAATATTTTGTCCATTATATTATGATGCATTAGCGCGCCATCTGTTATCAAAATTCGAAACTATTATAAACGCGTATGATTCTTTTTTTAAAATAAACAATTTCTACTGTCCTTACTGCAATGGAAAAAAATATATCCATAGTTCATCTAAAATACCCATTCCAAGAATCTAGCATCGTATCACTAAAAAAGGAAGATCGAAAAATGTAATATAAAGGCGGTATGGTAGATTAAACTGGCGAACCGCTGGGGGGAGGGTTCACCACTGATGAGCCAGGCCATCCCATTAATGTTTCCATTGCAGTAAGGACAGTAGAAATTGTTTAATTTTAAAAGGAATCATACGTGTTTATAATAGTTTCGAATTTAGATAATTTGACCAGTAAATCTTTTTATTATCTCGACGTTTCGACAAAAATCTTTTTTCTTCGTCAGAAGCGAACAAAAATTTAAATAATTGGCAAAGCGTTAAAATTTATTTGTTTAATGATGATAAATCAACAATATCATATAGAATGCTAATATCAGGCCTTGAATTTACAGCTTTCTAAATGTTATTGTGTACAAAATTTAGCCAAACAGGGACATATAGACATTAAAGTTCACAAGGTAATAAGACCAAATCCAAATAAATAAATAGTGTGTGACGTTTCAGTAACAGCGTTGTTACCATCTTCAGTAGCTGTTACCGAAACGTCACACACTATTTATTTATTTGGATTTGGTCTTATTAACTTGTGTCTATAATCTATAATCCAAATTGTGCTTTTTCAATAGACATTAAAGTTGTTTTGAAAACGAACACAAAATTTAATAAACCCATCAGGTATTTTATAGAATACAGACATAGTTGTCTCTATTGATTAATCTTGTTTTAAAAAAGCAAATCTTTTTCTGTGAAGAAGTTGTTAACAGCAGATATACCAGACTCGGATCGGTTACAAAGCCCTAACATCATAATATATTCCGTCTATATTTTGCCATAGAATTGGCCCACAGCCACTTTAAAACTAAATATTTAAATAAAAAGGTATATTATAAAACTATTTTAGAGGCGTAATATTCTTTTTAAAATAAAACAATTTCTACTGTCCTTACTGCGATGGAAAAATTAAAGGGAGGGCCTGGCTCATCAGTGGTGAACCCTCCCAGCGGTTTCGCCAGTTTAATCTACCATACCGCTGTTATATTGCATTTTTGGAACTTCCTTTTATAGGTGACTGTTGTAAGACTCTTGGAATGGGTATTTTAGAAGAACTATGGACATAAGCTTTTAGGACAGCAGAATTAAATATAATTATAAATATATAATTATGAATTTATAATTTGATAACAGATGGCGCTCTAGTACATCGTAACATTATTGTTCTAATAAAAAGGTTTATATTGAATCAAAATATCATTTATTCTACCAATGATATTCTGATCCAATATATGCCTTTTTATTCAAAGATTTATTTATGGATTGCTCTATTTTCAATGTACTTGAATTAAGTGACCGTAAAGATAGAGGCTGCCTGACCGGTATTCATATTTCTTGAAAATAAAGATACTTCGGAGAGTCTGCTTGGTTCAAAATCACATTGATAGGTACCGCTCAGCAAGAGCAACCTAGTTCATGATAATTGAAACAGTGAATAATATGTGAATGTTATTCACATATTAAACAAATTAAAAATAAAGAAGGCATCTCCTGACCACGAGCACATGTGCTTTTTAGATGGCAGAGCGCCATCTATGGAGCAAGAATAAACTAAACGTTTATTTAGCTTGCTCCGTGATATTTGGCCAACCCAATTTCTTGATAAATCAAGAAAAGTCATCCACGAACGCGTTTCGCGCTGTTGGCGCTCGTCAGCGTGGAGTAGACTGTAACCACTGCGACCAAAAATATTTTTTGGTCCCAATGGCTTCCCGAGAAATCAAGAAATGGGTATTTAAGGCCAAATTTGCGTAAAGACGCTTAACAAATGAAAAAACAATAGAAAAAAATAAAAGTGGGTCAGGTGTTGATATTAAAAATAAAGAAGGCATCTCCTGACCACGAGCACATTTTTTTCTATTGTTTTTTCATTAAACAAATTTTAACGCGGGATTCAATCCCGGTTCATGAATGTCGGGAATCGAGCGAGAGTAAAGCTTTTTTATTATCTCATTTACTGATTTACTGGCCTTAGTATCTCTATTTTCGAGAAATATGAATTAAGTGAATAAATTACGATATATCTTTGCCTGGCGACACCTCATTAATTGGACTTCCACTGGCATTGTATATAAATCCAAGAAGACTTAGGTCAGAAGGACATCCCGGGTAGTTGGCGACTTCTGTACGCTCCAGGAACCTGGGTTACTTAAATAAATAATAATAATCTTTGAAAAGTTTTAACATCTTGCCAGAAGCTTTATTTTTATTTCTCCTGACAAAGATTTTTGTTGAAACGTTGAGAAAATATAAAACTCTAACTGGCCGAAGTTTATATTTTTTACAGAAATATGAATACCGGCCAGGCAGCCTCTATCTTTAATATAATCGCCTAGTTTTAATTTTTAAAATATACTGAGAAAATATCTTTATAAATTTAGAGAAACTAACCATAAATGCGTTTCAGGCTGTTGGCCCTCGTCAACCAGGGCAACACAATCTACACCACGCTGATGATTTATCATTAGTTCAACTTTATTCAACTATAAATACAAAGCGCGATGTCCCGCCAAGGACACTGGCGTCCAAAGGAAAGCAATACAAGAGAGAGAGAGAGAGGGAGAATCTATTTATATATACAAAAACATATACACAAAGGCATTTACAATATTCTTTAAATTGGTTTCAAACAAGCATACTATATGAATGTTAGTCAATATTCTGGAATAATTATAAATCAACAATTATTAATATTTATTCCGAAAGATGGCCTAAGCCATCAGCAACTTTCACTTACATGATGGACAGATGTTATTTCTTAACGTAGCATGAATTTCAGAGATTTATAAAGATTGTTTGGTAGTTAATTTAAGTATGGAAAATGTAGCTTGGAAGAAACACTAGAACACCGAAATGGAGAATAGCTATTTAATTTTTTATCTAATTAATTAAAACCCTTTTAATTTAATTACCATTAATTAAGTAGTTTCTGAAGAGAATAGGTTTTTTATATGTCTGCTACAATATCGAATTGTCACTTTAGTAGGAGCTTACTTTGGTCAAACCTTCGAGATAGAAAGAGATGACTTATAATTAAAACATATCCTAAAATGTGAAAAATTTTATAAAAGTGAAATTGTACTTGAATTAAGTGACCGTAAAGACAGAGGCTGCATGGCCAGCATTCATATATTTCTTGAAAATAAAGATTCTTCGGCTAGTAAAGCTTTTTATTATCTCTTTTACTGATTTACTGGCCGAAGTATCTTTATTTTCGAGAAATGTGAATTAAGTGAATAAATTACGATAAAAGGCATCTTCTAATCATGCTACTGAAAGTTTCTGATAGCTTGCGCCATCTGTATATTTATTTCGCCATATTTATTCCGATATATGGTGCAAGTCATCAGTAACTTTTATTTTCACGATTAGAAGATGTCCTTTTTTCTTATTTTCCTAAAATGTTTTCAAAGTTATCTAAGTCGAGTTTATTATACCAAGAATCCCATATATCAGTTTAGAACCGTACTACATCAATGTAAAGTTAAGAGTTGTTTACGTCATGTGTTGTTTATAAACTGGCTTAAGGACAGCGTCCACGTGCGTGACAACATATGCTGGCGACATTTATGTCACGTGTCACCAATCTTGTCATCTGACAGGGTTTCTTTATAGCCTTGTTGAGTTATGTGGTGTAACATGTGTCGCACTGGAGGTCACTTGACCTAGATTGTGACAAATCGTGAATTTATAGGTATTAAAAAAAGGATCCAAAAACACTCTTTTATATCCCACCATGTATTTTAGTAGTTGGGGCCGTTGTGAGGTGTGAATATATTGTAGCAAAGTATGTATTATTTTATTAACAGATTATCATTTTTGATGTTTATACTTTGATACTCTGTAAACTTCCCTCTTTGATTATCTTTTGTCTATCATTCATAGTTTGTTCTTGCCTGAAATAAATTGTTGTCTCATCCCGAAGTTAGTCTTCCCTAATTTTCCACGTGGTATTTTGGTGGAGATGCTGGGTAAGTTAGGGAAGACAAACTGAAGACCGCCGAGAAGACCTTGAAGCTATGGGTGCTGTGATCTACATTTTCAGAGACTGACTCCAGGATTCCACCACGTGCTAAAGCCAAGACTTCCCTCCAAGATGACGATGTCCCTATAGACGATACGACGACAAAACCGCTTTTCACGCCGCAAGAAAAATGACGCAAAGGTACTAGGGACAAAGTTCCAAGACTTCGGTGAAATCCTTGGCAGAAGCACGTCAGATCCATGTCAATAACTATCATAATTGCAAGCTGTGGGTCACAGCTCCCATAGGGAAGGAGCTATGTCGCAAAATATTTATTATTTTATTAACAGAGTATCATTTTTGATATTTATACTTTGATACTCTGTAAACTTCCCCCTTTGCTTATCTTTTGTTTATTACTCAAAAGGTACTAGGGACAAAGTTCCAAGACTTCGGTGAAATCCTTGGCAGAAGCACGTCAGATCCATGTCAGTAACTATCATAATTGCAAGCTGTGGGTCACAGCTCCCATAGGGAAGGAGCTATGTCGCAAAGTATTTATTATTTTATTAACAGAGTATCATTTTTGATATTTATACTTTGATACTCTGTAAACTTCCCCCTTTGCTTATCTTTTGTTTATTACTCAAAATTTGTTTTTGCCTGAAATAAATTGTTGTCTCATCACGAAGATGGTCTTCCCTAATTTTCCACGTGGCAATATATTTCAAAATTATTATAAAGATAGAGGCTACCTGGCCGGCATTCATAGTTCTTAAAGCTAAAGATACTTCGGCCAGTAAATCTTTTTATTATCTCGATGTTTGGATAAAAATCTTTTGTACTCATCAGGAGCAAACAAAAATTTAATCATTCGGCAAGGCGTTAATGTTTTAATTTTCGTTTGCTTCTAACGATGACATAATAATTTTGTCGAAATGTCGAGATAATAAAAAGATTTACTGACCGAAGTATCTTTAATTTCAAAATCTATTTCAAAATTAGTTTCAAATTTTGTTTAAAATCTCTTTTATTTTTCGTCAATTCTTTTCCTAAATTAAACTTTGAAACAAGTAAAAATTTCGATTAATAGAACAGGTATAGAAATATATAAATAACATGTATTGGATTATGTTAGTTAAAACGCTTTAAAATAATCGTTATGAAATATTTAACGAATAGATTTGGATTTTTATATCATTTTCCGTTTAAAAAAAAAATATTCGTTTACAAAGACAATCCCTTCTTTTAGATGTAATTGCATTTGATAGGATCAAGATTTAAGAAAAAGTTATTTTCTGATCGTGCAACAAAAGGCTAATATTGGCCATCTGTCTGAATAACAATTAACAAATGGTTTTTAATTATTCTATAATTGACCAAATACCCTTTCTTGATAAACCAAGAATAGTTAACCACATACTCTTTTCAGGTCGATGATCAGCGTGGTGCAAGCTGTACCTCAACGACCAAAAAAAGCTAGTCTTTGGTGCATCCTGAAAAATCACGTTATTTTTAAAATTCTGGAATAATTAAAAAATTAAAAATTAGTTGAAATTCATTCCGACAGATGGCACAAGCCATCAGCAACGGATGCAACGAATAATTTCAAGCATAATTAAACCTTTAAAAATGTATATCTGCAATAAAATATAACCATCTTTTTCCTTCTAAAGCCATCACAGAATGAAAAAGTACATTAAACGTCAGATAACTATAATTTAAAGAATAAATGAGTCCCTAAAATCTAAATAATTCATAAATATGATTCTTAAATAAAGTTAATTTCGAGAGAGATTCAGATATAAATTAACAGAATCTACAAACATTTCTGAAATTTCCAAAATAAAAGATTAAATGGGTTTACCTAATACAAATTTTTAATATCATTTTTCTCACTTATATTCGATATGTATATATGTATTTATTATATCAGGGAACAGGTTAAATCAATGAATAGTTGATTTCTGTTCCACCAGATGGCGATCTGCCTTCTGTAAAGCATATGTGCTCCTGGTCAGGATATGCCTTTTTTATTTTTAATATCAACACCTGACCTTTTTATTTTTTCTATTGTTTTTATATATGTATTTATATTTAAAAAAAAAACAATTTTAATATACACCTATCTCCCGATTTACACGGTAGATACGTTCCTGAGGAAAACGTGTAAATCGGGGGATAGGTGTACACAGAAATAAAATAAAATGCATTGACATGTTAAAATATGTAGTCAGCACATAAGCTCGGGATTCCTCGTGAGATGTGTACACAGCGCATGTGTTCAATCACAGTAGCATTTAGTATAGTACGATAAAAACAAAAAAAAAACTTAATTGGAAAACCGTGTAAAAGCGAAAACGTGTAAAACAAGTACCGTGTAAATCGGGGGATAGGTATTTACTCTATTAACCTTTTATATGAAAAATAGACACTTCGGCCAGTTAGAGTTTTTTTATTTTCTCAACGTTTCAACAAAAATATTTTATCTTTGTCAGGAGAAGTGAATAAAAATAAAGCATTTGGCAAGGCGTTAAATATTTGCTTAGATTTTTAAAGATACTGACACCAAGAAGATTAATCAAATGCTATTTTTATTAATTTATATGTGAGAGAGAATAAAATAAAAGAAATAACTTATAAAAATAGTTATCAAAACTTATATTTTTACGGTTTGCGCCTATTTTCTTGTGATATTACACACACATACTCTGTGAATAATTGATTAATTGGGGTTCGATTGAAAGGATGGTCTAAACCCTTGGTTTTCGACCGCTACAACCCAGATTTGATTCCCGTATTGTGTACTTTTTTTCCTGATTTAAAAAAATAAAATGCTACAATGGCCCTCGATTCTTCCAGAAGTCCAACCCCATCAACGACTGCAAGCAACCAAAAGGAGCTCTGGCATATCTGTAAGTTCAAAGTTGAACTGCTTTTCACATGTGTAGACATGTGGTGTACTTACAGTAAAAGCAGTCGCCTACTTCTACCTACCATGATTATCATGGCCTGTACAACGTGTATACTAGGGATAAGCAAAATAATATGATAATAATAATTAATTAAACTTGAAATATATATTCAAGATACTCAACTAGTTAAAAATAGAGCATAAAAAGATATAAATAATGAACAGATAACCTAATAAAAATGGCGTAAATAGCAAAAACACAAAAAGAGAGAAAGAAAGCGCCATGTTAGCAGAACACACATTCCAAACAAGATTAGCGGACAAAATTGAGTTTTACCTGAATGTCAGGATAACAACGCAAGGAACACAAAATGGAACAGTAATTTTAAAAGCAAAGTTTTATATGAAATGTCGAAAATGTGCTTCGGGATTTACTTTTAAGATTCAAAGACTTTTATCTCTTTAAATTGGAGTAGATAATTGTATTTGGAAAGGAAATCAATAACAAGTATTGGAATGCGATTTCTGCAGGATTTCTATGGATCAGCAGCCAAAACCAATATCACACTACAAGCAATAGAGACTTGTTCGCATTTTAGATAAACATAGCCCATGGTATTTTATATAGACATAGTCTATAGTATTTTATATGGATATAGCCCATGGTATTTTTATTGGATATTATCCATGGTATTTTAGATGGATATAGCCAATATTTTTTTATTGGATATTGTCCATGGTATTTTAGATGGACATTGCCTATTGTTTTCTAGATGGACATAGGTAATTTTAGATGGAAATTTGAGTGTTGCACCGCCGTTCTTTAGTTAATACTATGATTCCATCAAGTAAATATTAAATTATTGCTCGAGTTTCTCTAAAGTAAAGGGAACTGAGAAGAGGTAAAAGTTAGTTCCTTAACTCTATTTTCAGAATTATCAATTATATCAATCCATCTATATCACTTATGTCACCGCACGACAATTACCCATTAGAACAATTACCTTAATTGACTTTGAGGATTTTTATAGGAGGGTACACATGTCTACCTTTTCTATTTTCTGTAGAGTTTCTGACACTTAACTGTATCTTTCTACTTTATTATTAGTTTTATTATTTTATTTAGACTTAGAGCGCTATGTCCTCCTAGGGACACTTGCACTTTAAAGGTAAACAAAACATTGAAAGAAAAGAAAAGAATATATTTGAAATATGTACAAGAATTTGTATGCAAGTTTTAGATGAAAAGTTAAAAAATATCAACACAATTGATATATGTGCAAAGGGTTGGTATGCAAATTTAGTTAAATAAAATCAAATTGTGTGTGTTCGAGGAAAATAATTTACAGATTGAAGAAAGTTTTATGGAATATTTTATAATGAAAATATGCTAGATATTAGAGAATTATTCAATTAAAACTACGATAAACAGAGTTAATTTCTAAATAAAAACGTTCTAAAGGAATTTAGTAGTTTTTTTTTTTATAAAATTCAAAATAAATCTGCAAAATGATTTGAATTTTATGTATTTGTCTTTTGTTGAAATTAGATCAAACGGGTTTGATACATTTAGTCCATTGTTTATTTTATACTCTATACGTTTTCTTACTTACTTGTAGGTTTGCGGTGGCCATCCTGAAAAACCTAAAGGTAATCTAATCGAGAGATGAGAATTTACATTAGTGTATGTAAGAGTCAATGAACAAGAAATGATTTTTTTAAATTATTGGAATATTATGCAAGTAAATTTGCATATATATTACATATTGACCTAGTATAATATATAAATATACACACATAAAGAAAATACGACGTCAAATTATATATTTAACGATCATGTTTGTATAATAAAGGAGACCAACATAAAACTCATAAAACATAAAAGAGACCTATATAAACATGTTTATATTTTAATTCGATAAAAGAAATTTGTTGTCAAACTTTTTCAACATCAATATGCGTTATCCATAAGGTTTCTTATACTATATATGTGACATATGTAGAAAAATAGACATTAAAGCATCGAATGTTTCTTTTATACATAAAACAAATTCTACTGTTCTTACTATGATGAAAATATATTGGGAGAACTTGGCTCATCAATGATGAATTCTCCCAGCGGTTTCGTCAAATTAATCCACCAAACGGCGCTTCGTAGAACTTCAATACTGCATTGGATCATTCTGCTTATATATGTTACACTACAGGGTGGAATCTTATAAATGGTATTCAATAAAACTATGGACATAAGCTTTTAAGACAGGAGAATTACATATAAATATTTGCATCGAGTAATGCTCTTCCGCAAACAATAAAGACAAGGCCATAAGCGGTCTGGTTTATTAAATTCGCAAAACTGCTGGGAGGGTTCACCACTGATTAGCCAAGCCCTCCCAATATTTGATCGCAGTAAGGACAGTAGAAGGTTTCCTTCATGTGCAAAAGCCTGTCAATTATTTTTATGTAGGAAAGGTCATGATATTCATCGTATATAGAGAAGCATGAGATGCAGTAAGTACAATACACATATTTACATTTTTGGCCAATTCTGGAATAATTAAAAATCAACGAGAATAGTTGATATTTATTCCGATAGATGGCGCAAGCCATCCGCAACTTTCAGTTGCACGATAAGGAGATGCCTTTTTCTTAACATATTTACATATTAGCTCGTATTTCTACTTATGAAAGTGCCGAGTTTGTTCACGTAAACCTATTCTCATTCAAGGTAATCAGTAATAGCAAAGATTTTAAACTATGAATTGAAGAATGAATCTGCAATTATGAGGATCATATCTCAAAACCAAACCTTTTCTGTATTTTCCCAAACAGGTGTTGAGGTATATTCTCTTATATAAATTCTATTCAATTTGCCCTATTGGTTTCGATGCATCTTTAAAAGATAGAGAGAGAGAGAGAGAGGTGTCTTTATTGCATATATAAATATTATACTCCCATATATTTGAAAACCAGGCACCTTTTCAAAGTACTATCCATGTAAGATATAAATGTGTATCAGTAAAATTAATATTTTTATCTATCTCAACGCGATTATAAATTTTTCTTCAAAGGAAATTAAATATTTTTAATAAAGGCAGTTAACGAAACAGACGATTGAATTAATTCCAAGCAGCCGACCAAATGGAAATCGTTTGGCAATCAATGACAAGAGCTGACAACAACCAATGGAATGGCTTCTTAGAGGAAATCCTCCGAGATTGAAAATATTTGGCTGAGATTTCAGACAAACTCTTTATTCCACTCTTTCTCATTTATATCTTCATATTTACATATTATGATGCATTAGCGCGCCATCTGTTATGAAAATTCTAAACTATTATAGTTTATATTATAATTTTTTCCATTGCCATAAGGGCAGTAGAAATTGTTTAATTTTTAAAGGAATCATACACGTCTATAATAGTTACGAATTCTCATATATATATATATATATATATTTATATGATTAAATACAATATTATATTCCATTCCACGACATATAATATTGTAGCGTAGAAATCAAGTCTTTGTATATCTGGAGATGTGAAAGTATTTATTGATGACGTCACCACGACCTGTCGACAATTATTAACAAACCAACCAAACTATCTACAGCTAGAGAATATCGAGCAAGCAAGCTAGGTAACTAAATGATGATTTTACAAATAATAAATCTGTTTCCAAATATAAACGCCTTACCAAATGCTTTATTTTTATTTCTCCTGATGAAGACAAAATATTAACACAAAGCAATAACGCGCCATCTATACATATAAAATAAAAGGATTTAAAAGCACGAATGTTTCTTTTATACATAAAACGAACTTCTACTGTCCTTACTGCGATTAAAAATATGCCTAACTGGCCTTGTCTTTATTGTTTGCGGAAGAGCATTGCTCGATGCAAATATTTGAATGTAATTCTACTGTCCTATAAGCTTATGTCCATAGTTTTCTTGAAAACCATTTCTGAGATTCCATCCTTCGGTGCTGCGTATATAAGCAGAATCGTCCAATACAGTATTAGAGCTCTGAGAAGCGGTCTGGTGGATTGAATTGGCCAAAATGCTGGGAGGGTTCACCACTGATGAGCCAAGCCCTCCCAATATATTTTTTCATCGCAGTGGGGACAGTAGAAGTTTGTATTGTGTATAAAAGAAACATTCGTGCTTTAAAATCCTTTCATTTTAAATGAAGACAAAATATATTTGTTGAAACATTGAGAAAATAAAACTTTAATTGGCCGAAGTGTATCTTGTTTTTTAAGAACAATGAATGCCGGCCAGGTAATATCTATATTCAAGATAATGGTATTTCATTTATAGAATTGGTTCTGGTTGACGTTCTGTTCGAAAATTTTGAAATTTGTTCTTAAAAATTATTTTTATTTATTACAACACATACTGTTATAATACAATATAATGAGGCTTATGATTGTAGAAAGACATTTGAAAATTATCCCGCATGTGTTTCTTTTGAACGAAAAATCTAAATTTATTTTAATGAGAAATAACGATTATTTCTAACCTTAGGGATGAAGTATGAAAGGATGAATTGTTGGATTCAAATGTCTTCCTACATACTGTTATACTAACATGAAGCATTAGCGCTCTAACTGTTATCTTCTTCTTTCTTATTTACACACTGGGTGAAGTAGAATTCGTCTGCATTTGTCATTAAGACTGGGAGCACTTCCCAGTGGCAGTCCAACTTAGCTCCAAAAGAAATGGCCGCCTCTGACATGAGGAACAGACACCATGTGCAGCCGCTCCTAACATGGAGTACAAACGCTGCTCATCCTGTATCCCTGGATTAGGAGCCCTAACAGGGTACTATCAGCCGGGCCAGCTGAACCCAGGTTTTTTAGTGAGCTTGTTACTGCTTCTTCTCCTCCTTTTTCATCCGGGCTTGGGACCGGTAAGGGCGGAGTTCTATCTGTTATAATAAATTTAAACTATTTTTGACGCCTTTGATTCTTACAGAATTGAAACAATGCCCTTATTTCAATGATAAAATAATGGGAGGTGAAACCGATTGGAGGGTTCACCAGTAATAAGCTAGGTACTCCCATTATTTTATCATTGCAATGTAAGGGGGCAGTAGATAGTACATAGCAAAACTTCGTTACAACCAGGCTATCCTGGTTTCTAGTTCAAAGTCATACGAGAAAAAAATCACCTATAGTTATGATCCATAATTAAAGGTAGAGAAGCCTCTTCAGTATATATATTTCAGTATATTTCCAGAAATTTATAAAGAATTCATATCTTAATTATTTATAAATAGCTATGTATATACTTTTAATTTACTCATTTATTTTGCTTTCAAAATATTTTATTAATTTAGAGTTAATATGTATACACACAATTATTTACAATTACACTGTTGTATATAAATCTCTCTATCTTTCATAGATAAAATAATAATCTATAATATTATATATAATTATTAGCTGTGTGTATATACTGAATACAATAGTTAAATCAAAGATACAATATTTCATTGGCCTTGTAGAACGAGAGTGGTGTACGCGTGCGCTCATGTTCTAGTGAAAAACACAAACATCCTCGATAAAGAGAGGCGAGTTGCCCCTCGAAATATTGGAACAATAAAATAATTAGAAATCCAATATATGCATCTTTTTAAATATATATATACAAATTAGAAACTATTTTAAAGGCGTAAGATTCTTTTTGAAATTAAACAATACCTACTACCCTTACTGCCCTAATGGAAAAATTAATGGGTGGCCCTGGCTCATCAGTGGTGAACCTTCCCAGCGGTTTCGCCAGTTTAATCTACCATACTATATATATGTGAATAAATAAGAACAAAAATTGTTCAGGTGTTGATATTATAAACAAAATTGGCATTTTCTACCCAATCACATGAGCGTTTTATATGGTAGAACGCCATCTAGTGGAACAAAAATCAACTAAACGTTGGTTTAGCCTGTTCCAAAGATATTTGGCCAACCAATATATAATAGCTTGTGTTCCAGAATAGATATTCTATATGGAGATACGTGGTAGTAACACGCCGCTACGTGTCGAGGAGAATTACAAAAAGGGAACAAATTACATTTGCTAAAAATAACAGTTGGATGAAGCAAATTATTTTTTTAAATGAGATTTTTCTCTTTTGGAACTTTTCATTAAATCTCGTTGGTTACAAAAACGGTTACCATTAATGGTAGTTGAGAGGGATGGATACAAATATTGTTTATCCTGAAAGGAATGGATTTGTGAGAGTGTATTGAAATTGATTCTTGAATGCCAAGAATACAAGGAGTGTAAAATATAAAAATTTCCACATATATAATTATTCTATACATTTACCCATAGTCGGTGGACGAGTGGATAACACCCTCGATTCCCAACAGTCATGAACCGGGATTGAATCCCGCGTTAACATTTTGTTTAATATGTGAATAACCTTCATATATTATTCATTGTTTCAATTATCATAAACTAGGTTCCTCTTGTTGAGCGGTACCTAATAAAGTGATTTTGGAACATATACCCTATTCAGCAAAGTGCCGTGCGCAAATCAGGACGTGTGCATTATATAACCGCTTAATCTTTCTCAACCATTGACTTTAACATACTTATATTTTATAATTTTAGACATTATCAACCATACAACATAAGGTTGCGCGAGTACAATTTTCATATACCATAAGAGGCACCTCTCCTTTTAATTATGCATCAGAACGATGCACTTGTTCATCATCATAATAAAAGACTCTACTAGTGATGATAAAGAATGAGGCACAACACCAGTTTTGAGAAATTCAGACAAAATTCCAACCTGTATACCATGGTTTCTGGCTTTGGCCCTCATCAGTACAGGAACGGCTTAGATTTCTTATTATCCATAAAATCATTCCTTGATCCACAGAAAAATAAACTTACTTTTAAAGAAATAGAAACAGTAGCCAAAACAAAAATAAACAAGAACTGGAGGATCCCACCTAAGCACAGTTGGTACAGTGGAGTGAACCCAGGAGGAGCTCTGAACATCAGAAATAAACAGCATCAAACAACACTAACAAGATTTAGAACAGGTCATCTCAAGTCATTGAAGATAGAAAATAATAACAAAATCTACCCCACTTGCCCAAAATGTAGCTTGGCACCTGCAGCTCCAGAACACATTTAGGCTTGTATTAGATGCACTAAACAAGACCTTTGGGAGAGGCCGCTGCTCATCATAAAACAGCTCGAGAAGCATGAACTCATGGAATTCGTGTAATCTTTACACAAGGGGATAAGAAACAACAACAACATTCCTTGACCATCCGAACCACCTGTTGAGTAAATTCGACCGATTTCATAATTCTCTCGTAATGAAATGGAAGCCGCCCCTGTACTGATGAAGGCCAAATCCAGAAACCATGGTATATAGGTTGGAATTTTGTCTGAATTTGCCAAAACTAGTATTGTAGCTCATTCTTGAAAATAACTAGGCTGATAGTACCCTGTAAGGGCTCCTGATATAGGGATACAGGATGAGCAGTGTTTGTACTCCATGTTAGGAGCGGCTGCACATGGTGTCTGTTCCTCATGTCAGAGGCGGCCATTTCTTTTGGAGCTAAGTCGGCCTGCCACTAGTAACAAAAGCATACGCATTCTACTTCACCCAGTGTGGAGATTAGAAAGAAAAATAACTAGTAAAGGTTTTTAGTACAGTGATGAACAAGCGCATTGTTTTGATGCATAATAAAAAAAGGAAAGGTGTCTCTTATGGTACCTTATCAACTATATTATCAATTAACAACATATCTAAGAGCTAAAAGATCATTATCATCAATTTCACGTCTATCTACTTCAAGGCAATCAAGATGACGATCCTAAGAAGAATTTGCTGAACAATGAAAAAGTCTGGACAAAGCTAGTTAGGCTAAGGGGTCATCAAATCCTCCAGTTTTACGGCAATCTTCTCTCTAGCTAGTTAATTGCTCAATAATCCTGAAACCTCCAAGTCTTTAATTACTCCTGGGCTCTTTTTACACAATTACTTGCCTCGGGAAATTCTATCCAATGTGCTGGGGACCTTTAGAATACTAAACTTTGAAAACTATTTTCTCACTTTAGATTCTTATTTCTTCGTCATTTATTATATTTGTTATAGATTATTATAAATTTTAGTGAAAATATATATAAGTGTTTCTGAATATAGAACAATATATATTTAAATATTTGGATAATAAAAAATACTATATTGGATTGAATAAAATATTGTATTTGCCATCTCTCTTTTATTCAATTCAATATATCCTTTTTATTATGTAAATGTTTATTTTCTATTTTCTATTATTTTTCACATGCCAAGCGTATTAACGCAAGTTTGGCCTTAAATACCCATTTCTTGGTTTCTCAAGAAGCCCCTGGGACCAAAAATATTTTTGGTCGCAGTTGTACAGCCTACTTCACGCTGACGAGTGCCAACAGTGTGAAACGCGTTCGTGGATGGATTTTCCTAATTTATCAAGGGTCGGCCAAATATCAGGAAACAGGCTAAATCAATGTTTAGTTGATTTCTGTTCTATTAGATGGCACTCTCTCTCTCTCTATGCCAAAGCACATATGCTCCTGGTCAGGATATGCCTTTTTTATTTTTAATATCAACACTTGACCTTTTTATTTATTTACATTATTTTTTCATATATATAAGTTTAATATAATATATATAAGTATAAATGAATTATTTCAATTTAAAGATAAAATTTAAGAAATTGAAGTTACAGAAAATATTTTAGTTTCTAGAGAGGTTTTGTTATCATTAAGAATTCTCTTAATAGCGAGCTTTTCAATATGAGAAAAGTCCGTAATAGAGATTTATTCATTAGAATTCCATTATAGAAAGTGCTTCTTTCAAATGATTCAATTATATAAAGAGTTATTTATCATTAGAAGTCCGTTATAAAGTGTTTTGTTTTGAAGATTTCATTGTATGAATATAATTTTCTCTCAATTACAATTATTTTATTTCCAAAGCGCTATATCCCGCAAGGGATACTTGCGCCAAACAAGGAGAAAAGTTTTTTACATAAGTTATTTACATTATTCAACGCATGAAAACATTAGAGATCCAAATTTTGTAAAAAGTTTAGAATGTATTTACAAAATGAATTGAACTTTGAATATGATTTTTTATCGGAAATCGAATCGTTAAGTTCACAAACAACTAGTTCATTCTTCATTCTATAATCCTGAAATGCTGGGCAATCGATCAGTAGATGTTTTAAGGTTTGTTCCTCAATACCACAAAAAAAGCAACTTGTTTTTCAATTTTCAAAGAAAGAGTTAAAATACATATATTATATTTTATATATAGTTCATTGTGTGTGTGTTTTAAAGATTTCGAATATAGAGAGAGAGTTCTTTTGAAAATAGAGCAATCCATAAATAAATCTTTAATTAAAAAGGCATATATCGGATCAAAATTTCATTTATTTTACCAATATACCAGTTGGCTGAACGCCAACCTTTATCAAGGTATTATAACATATCAATATTGGTAAAATAAATGATATTTTGGTCCAATAAATGCCTTTTTATTTAAAGAAAGTTCTTTGTTTTAAAGAATGCAATTAGTGTTCTTCGTTATAAACAATTCCATTATATTGAGTTATTCGTTACAGTACATTCTATCATAGAATTTTCGTCATAAGAAATTCTGTAATACAAAGTTTTTGAGTTATAGAAAGTTTTTTTTTTTGTTTAAAAAGATTATATTATACGACAAATCCTATTGTAAGATATATTTTATATAAAATATTATTTTATTTAAAATTATATTTCATAGATTCAAATACTCTGTTAAATCGACCGCCAGAGGTCACGCTTCCCCTATAAAACCTCATTGTTGTTGTTTCCCGATGGCCGGCTCAAACCTTTTGTAAATAAGTTTTTTTTTATTCTTACGCTTTAAGCCAGGCAGTACTTTTATCAAATTATGTTTTTTTTATATATTTATTAACTCAATTAAAGCAATTACCGATTAAAACTATTTTTTATTATCATACTTTAAAGATTTTTAACCACGACTGCATTACCATAGCATAATCCTCAAGATAATAAAATACAACAGAAATCTCTTTTTTTACAACATATATATTTACCTTCTAAATGTTTATATATTTTGACCTTACGAACTATTTATTTATTATTTTCAAAATATAGATCTTGGGTGATTATTATTAAAAAATCATAAAAATTCTTAAATGTAGAAAATAGGTGTTTATTCTTTGCATACAGATATCACTCTTCAGAGAAAATTACAATATTGAAATGTGTTTAATTAAAAAGGCATATATTGGATCAAAAATAATTTATTTTACCAATATTTCAGTTGGCTGAACGCCAACCTTTATCAAGGTGTTAAAACATATTTAATGTGTGTCAACAACAAACTCGGCGCCACATAACGTCAATTTTATTTCCCCATTGAATATAACAAAATATTTAAAAAACTTAATTCTGTTGACGTTATGTGGCGCTGAGTTTGTTGTTGACACACATTAAATATGTTATAATACCTTGATAAAGGTTGGCGTTCAGTCAACTGAAATATTGGTAAAATAAATGATATTTTGATCCAATATATGCCTTTTTAATTAAAGATTTATTTATGGATTGCTCTATTTTCAAAATTGAAATGTATGAGAAGAGAGAATGACACTCGGGTTCTATTCGAATGAATTTTTTTTATAAAACTTGATTTAACGAAAGTTTAATTATATTAATAGTAGTTACAATAATAATAGTATAGTCATTGTATATTTACTCATGGACAAACCTTAAAGAAGTGGAAATACTTTAATGTCGCTGGTTGTCTATTGTTTATTTTTTTAAAGAGGCAAATACAATTTTATTCACATTTAGTTATCTGAGTGTCTTTAATATTAAGTTCATTGTGTATCAAATATCTTTCAGAGTTATTGTCTGAAACCCGATATACATGGTAAAAGGTACAACTTCCTTAAGTTTTGTCCATGAGTTTATATTATAAAAAGGTTTGGAACAGCAACACTTTAAATTGCTACTTCTGCAATCTTGTCATCCAAGACAATTTGGTCCATTATATATTCCATTGCCCATTTCTACAGGAAAAGAGACTGAAAATTCGCGAAATTTCGGGGCTAACTCACTATAATGAACAACATGTATATAAAATTTTTACTACTCTCCTGCTGGATAGAACATTTGTTTATGAATATTTAAAATTTTTCAAGGCGATTGATAAAATGAGAGAAGAAGTGCTCAACTCCACAGACAACGGTTGATTGCTCCCTCTCCCCATAAAAAGCTTTTCCTCCTCACTCATGTACATATATAACCTTTTAGGGGAATCCCCTTGTAAGACAATAGTGTCTTAATAAAGGTTTTTGTTGTTGTTGTTTATATTATAAAAAGGTGAAAGAGAATTTCACATTATAATATATTATATTCATAATCATTTATACCCCGATAGCAGGGAATATTTGCATATCCCCTCCGAGGGGTTCGGAGAAAATAATAATAATAGTATATTAATAGATTACTATATCATCAATGCTACTACAACTACTACGCTAATAATAATAGCTATCATAATATTATAATAACTTTTTATTAAAGCAATATTTTCGTTCCGAGACCTTCCAGACCTAACCCATATATTATCCCGATATATACGTCCAATATAATCTCAAAGACAAATATATCCACAAATAAATCCAAATTTTCATTTAATATTAAACTTAATATTTATCAAAATGGATACTAATAAGAATTCCTTAAATAAATTGTATTAATTTATTCTCCATGTATAAAATCAAAATCAGAGCTAAACTATTTCGGAGAGACAAAGTTTTCTCATTTTAAATTTAAATGTTGTCTTGCGCAGACGAGATTTAAAATAGCGTCTGTTTAAACCAGTGGTGCCAAATCAATCTTCTGGCCCATCATTAACTTAATTCTCTAATTAACATCTAATTAAAAGCAACGAACTTGAAACTTTGAGCAAGGTCTATTATCCAATATGGAGATAGAAACTTCATCCAAGATTCAAGAGATAAGTAAAAGATTCAAGCTATCCTTTAGCTTTATCTTGTCAGAATAATTTAATTATGCAAATATGGTTTTTCATACTCAGAATATTTCAAGCGCATTGGAAAATTGTATCTTATAGCTTATTTGATGATCAAACTCTTAAACCGTTGAAAAGGTTAAGTCCTATTAATAATCATTCTTCTTTGATCTTGAAAACTATTCTATAATATTCTATAATTTCAGTGAGGGGGGCTCCATAACTGTTTTGACCTAATCTTCCGAGAACATTATGAGAAAGCGTTCAAAGTGTAATAATGCCTTTAGGAATTTGCCCAAATTCTTCGACTCCCATTAATGGACAAAACTTATGCAAGTTGTACCTTTTAGCATGTATATATGTATTGAGTCAATAACTCTGAAAGATATTTGATACACAGTGACTCTTATTGAAGACACATGAGATAACCAGGTATGAACAAAATTGCTTATGTCTCCTTTGTAATGAACACTTCAGTATTAAATATGAAAGCTTGCTAGTTCAAAGA
>CP092868.1:34264541-34291965 GCA_030710605.1 Cordylochernes scorpioides | reverse complement strand
GGCTTATCAATGGTTAACCCTCCCAGCGGTTTCGTCAAATTAATCCACCAAACCGCTTCGTAGAACTTTAATACTGTATTGGATCATTCTGCTTTTATATGTTACACTAAAGGGTGGAATCTTAGAAAGAGTATTAAAGAAAATTATTAACATAAGCTTTTAAGACAGTAGATTTACATATAAATATTTGCATCGAGCAATGCTCTTCCGCAAACAATAAAGACAGGCTATAAGCGGTCTGGTTTATTAAATTCGAGAAACCGCTTAGAGGGTTCACCACTGATTAGCCAAGCCCTCCCAATATTTAATCGCAGTAGACAGTAGAAGGTTTCCTTTATGTGCAAAAGCTTTTCAATTATTTTATGTAGGAAAGGTCATGATATTCATCGTATATAGAGAAAATGAGATGCAGTAAGTACAATACACATATTTACATTTTTGCCCAATTCTGGAATAATTAAAAATCAACGAGAATAGTTGATATTTATTCCGATAGATGGCGCAAGCCATCCGCAACTTTCAGTTGCACGATAAGGAGATGCCTTTTTCTTAACATATTTACATAGTAGCTCGTATTTCTACTTATAAAAGTGCCGAGTTTGTCGACGTAAACCTATTCTCATTTAAGGTATTCAGTAATAGCAAAGATTTTAAACCATGAATTGAAGAATGAATCTGCAATAATAAAGATCATATTTCAAAACCAAACCTTTTCTGTATTTTCCCAAACAGGTGTTGAGGTATATTCTCTTATATAAATTCTGTTCAATTTGCCGTACTGGTTTCGATGCATCTTTGAAAGGTAGAGAGAGAGGTGTTTTTATTGCATATAAATATTATACTTACATACATTTGAAAAACAGGCACTTTTCAAAGTAATACCCATGTAAGATATAAATGTCGATCAGTAAAATTAATATTTTTATCTATCTGAACGCGATTAAAAATGTTTCCGTCAAAGGAAATTAAATATTTTTAATAAAGGCAGTTAACGAAACAGACGATTGAATTAATTCCAAGCAGCCGACCAAATGGAAATCGTTTGGCAATCAATGACAAGGGCTGACAACAACCAATGGAATGGCTTCTTAGAGGAAATCCTCCGAGATTGAAAATATTTGGCTGAGATTTCAGACGAACTCTTTATTCCACTCTCTTTCATCTATATCTTTATATTTACATATTATGATGCATTAGCGCGCCATCTGTTATCAAAATTCTAAACTATTATAGTTTATATTGTTGAAAATAGAGCAATCTATAAATAAATCTTTTAATAAAGAGGCATTTATTGGATCAAAATATCATTAGGGGGTCGGTGGAAGGCTGGTTAAACCGTTTGGTTTTCGACCACTACGACCCGGGTTCGATTCCCGCATTGGTAACTTTTTTTTCTGATTAAAAAAAATGCTACAATGGCCCCCGATTCTTGCAAAAGTCCAACCTCACCAGCGAGTGCAAGTAACCAAACGGGGCTCTGGCACATTTGTAAGTGAAAAGTCGAACTGCTTTTCACATGTGTAGACATGTGGTGCGCTTATAGTAAAAGCAGTCGCTAACTACCCACCATGATTATCATGGCCTGTACCACGTGTACTAGGGATAATTTAAAAAAATATATATATATATCATTTATATTACCAATATTTTAGTTGGCTGAACGCCAACCTTTATCAAGGTATTAAAACATTTTAAAGTGTGTCAACAACAAACTCAGTGCCACATAACGTCAATAGAATTAAGTTTTAAATATTGAATATAAGCAAAAATATTTTAAAAACTTAATTCTATTGACGTTATGTGGCGCTGAGTTTGTTATTGACACACATTAAATATGTTATAACACCTTGATAAAGGTTGGCGTTCAGCCAACTGAAATATTGGTAAAATAAATGATTTTTTGATCTAATATATGTCTTTTTATTTTATATTTTATATTATATTATAATTTTTCCATTACAATAAGGGCAGTAGAAATTGTTTAATTTTTTTTTTTTTTGCTTATCCCTAGTACACGTGGTACAGGCCATGATAATCATGGTGGGTAGTTAGCGACTGCTTTTTTTTTTACTGTAAGCGCACCACATGTCTACACATGTGAAAGCAGTTCGACTTTGCACTTACAAATGTGCCAGAGCCCCGTTTGGTTACTTGCACTCGCTGGTGGGGTTGGACTTTTGCAAGAATCGGGGGGCCATTGGAGCATTTTTTTTTCAAAACAGAAAAAAGTGTCCAATGCGGGGATCGAACCCGGGTCGTAGTGGTCGTAAACCAAACGGTTTAACCAGCCTTCCACCGACCCCCTTGTTTAATTTTTAATGGAATCAAACACGTCTATAATAGCTTCGAAATTTCATAAATTCATATGTTTATATATGATTAAATACAATATTATATATTCCACAACATATAATATTGTAGCGTAGAAATCAAGTCTTTGTATATCTGGATGTAAAAGTATTTATTGATAACGTCAGTACGACTAGTCGACAATTATTAACAAATCAACCAAAACTATCTACAGCTAGAGAATATCGAGCAAGTAAGCTAGGTAACATATATGATGTTTTTACAAATAATAAATCTGTTTCCAAATATAAACGCCTTACCAAATGCTTTATTTTTATTTCTCCAGATGAAGACAAAATATATTTGTTAAAACATTGAGAAAATAAAACTTTAATTGGCCGAAGTGTATCTTATTTTTTTTAAGAACAATGAATGCCGGCCAGGTAACCTCTATATTCAAGATAATGGTATTTCATTTATAGAAAGACGTCCTCGTTGACGTTCTGTTCGAAAATTTTGAAATTTGTTTTATAAAAATTATTTTTATTTATTTCAACACATACTGTTATAATACAATATAAGGCGGCTTATAATTGTAAAACGACATTTGAAAATTATCCCGCATGTTGTTTCTTTTGAACGAAAAATCGAAATTTATTTTAAGGAGAAATAACGATTATTTCTAACCTTAGGGATGAAGTATGAAAGGATGAATTGTGAAGAATAATGATAAACGGATGAATTCCCATCCCTAAACACTTTATTTTTCCGTTTATCATTACTCTTCACAATTCATCCTTTCATACTTCATCCCTAAGGTTGGAAATAATCGTTATTTCTCCTTAAAATAAATTTCGATTTTTCGTTCAAAAGAAACACATGCGGGATAATTATCAAATGTCTTTTTACATATTGTTATACTAACATGAAAAACGAAGAAAATAATATTTTCTTAAGCTTTTTTTTACCAAGAAATCGCTAAATACTTCCGTCCAAATTTTTATAATACTCAATTTGCTACAAACCACGGAAATTTCAAAAGTTTTTTTAAATAGAATAAAGGCAGTGGAGGATTCAAGTTGCTTTTGTGTTATTGAGGAACAAACCTCAAGACATCTACTGATCGATTGCCCAGCATTTCAAGATTATAGAATGAAGAATGAACTAGTTGTTTGTGAACTTAACGATTTGATTTCCGATAAAAAATCATATTTTAAAGTTAAATTCATTTTGTAAATACATTCAAAACCTTCTACAAAGTCTGGATCTCTAATGTTTTTATCCGTTGAATAATGTAAATAACTTATGTAAATAAACTTTTCTCTTTGTTTGGCGCAAGTATCCCGTGCGGGATATAGCGCTTTGGAAATAAAATAATTGTTATACTAACATGGTGCATTAGCGCTCCATCTGTTAATAAATTGTTAAAATAAATTAAAACTATTTTTGACGCCTATGTTTCTTACAGAATTAAAACAATTTTCTACTGCCCTTACTACAATGATAAAATAATGGGAGGCGAAACCAATGGGAGGGTTCACCAGTAATAAACTAGGCATTCCCATTGTTTTATCATTGCAATGTAAGGGGGCAGTAGACAGTACACAGCAAAACTTCGTTACAACCAGGCTATCCTGGTTTCTAGTTCAAAGTCATACGAGGTAAAAAATTCACATATCGTTATGATCCATAATTAAAGGTAGAGAAGCCTCTTCAGTACATATATCTTATATTCGGAGGGAGAGAATAAAAAAAGTAATAAATTATTAAGTAAATTGAAGAAGAAACAAAATTTAACGGCGACAAGTTTCTTTTATTAAAGCTGTAAATTCGCCAAGCTTTCAGACTTTGACATCCTTCAACAGGCAAACTTTTCAAGAAACTGAAAGATAATATTTATATATATTGTAAATATTTTATCTTTTATCTTTTAGTTTCTTGGAAAGTTGCCTGTTGAAGGATGTCAAAGTCTGAAAGCTTGCTGATTATACAACACAAATAAAAGAAACACGTCGCAGTTAACTTTTGTTCCTTCTTCAAATGATATCAGGCGATTCTTTCTCTTGTATTAGGTAAATGTTTAGATTGATGAATGCAAATTTTACTTACAAAAGAAAAAAGAATGAAATATCAATTGTTAGCAAATATTCTTATTTTTTTTTCAACAAATTAACTATATAATATTTTTGGCAAATGAATTTATAAAAAAAAAATTAACCGACCTAAAAGAAAAAAAAACGAAACTATATATAGCAGAACAAAAATAATAATTTAAAAAAGCTTTTTGTTTTTTGGTCAAATTAGAAAAAATATTTATATATTTAAAAAAAATTAAATTGAATATAACATTAATATGTGAAAAATAAGAACAAAAATGATTAGGCTCTGATATTAAGAACAAAATTGGCATTTCCTGAACGCTCATATGAGTATTTTAGATTACAGAACGCCATCTAGTGGAATATAAATTAACTAAACGTTGATTTAGCTTGTTCCAAAGATATTTGGCCAACAAATATACGAGGGCCATCCAATAAATAAGTTTTCCTATTTTTTTTCTGCGAACGAAACGTTGTAAAAATTAGTTAGTATGATGAAATGGTCACTAGGATGCGTTGGAAGCTGGTGACCTTCAAAATCACGCTACTCGTACGCGCAAGTCCGTAGCGCTTCAGTTTCCATGGAGCTACCACTGGTGAACGTGTCCACTTGCGAACTCCGTTCTGTAATTCGTTTTTTCACGGCGAAAAATGAAACTGCGGTCAATATTCATCGCAATTCAGTGTCAGTGTATGGTGAAGAATGTATGAGCATCCAAATTGTTCGCCGATGGCGTTCATGGTTCTTAGAAGGATGGCAAAACGTGCATGATGACGAGCTAAGCGGCAGCCCCGTTACTGCTACGGACAATGCAGCCGTTGCTGTTGTTCGGAATGTGGTGGAAGCAGATCGCCGCGTCACCATTGACGAAATAATAATTCGACTGCCTCCTGGAATCGAAATTAGACGCTCTTCGATTGGAACAATCATGTCAGATGTTTTGGATTTTCGCAAAGTCTGCGCAAGATGGGTCGCAAGATTGCTCTTGGAAAATCACAAGCAACAACGGATGGAGGTAGCCCGAGTTTTCCTGGAAATGCATCAAAGAGATGGAGATCAACTGTTTTCCCGTATTGTCACTGGATATGAAAGCTGGGTGCATCATTCAACTTCAGAAACAAAACGACAAAGCATGGTGTGGAAGAAGCCTGAGGAAAGTGCACCAAAAAAGTCGAAGGTCACAATCTCTGCAGGCAAAGTTATGGCTATGGAAAACTTTAAATGGGAAATTTTCACACATCCACCTCATTCTCCGGAACTTGCCCCAAGCGACTTCCATCTTTATCCAGCACTCAAGTGGCACCTTGGAGGCAAGCACTTTGCGGATGATGACGAAGTGCAGGCGGAGGCGAACCACTGGCTACTAAGACAGGACACGGCTTGGTACAACAGTGGTATCTAAAAATTGCTACAACGGTACCAAAAATGTTTGAACAGAAATGGTGATTATTTAGAGAAGTAGTCTATGAGTTGTATAATCAAAATAAAATAACTGCATAATTGTAAATAATGTGGTTTATTTGTTAAAAAAATAGGGAAACTTATTTATTGGATGCCCCTCAGAAATAGCTTGTGTTCCAGAATAGATATTCTATATGGAGATACGTGGTAGTAACACGCCGCTACGTGTCGAGGAGAATTACAAAAAGGGAACAAATTACATTTGCTAAAAATAACAGTTGGATGAAGCAAATTATTTTTTTAAATGAGATTTTTCTCTTTTGGGACTTTTCGTTAAATTTCGTTTGTTACTAAAACGGTTACCATTAATGGTAGTTGAGAGGGATGGATTCAAATATTGTTTATCCTGAAAGGAATGGGTTTGTGAGAGTGTATTGAAATTGATTCTTGAATGCCAAAAATACAAGGGGTGTAAAATATAAAAATTTTCACATAAATAATTATTCTAGATATATACCCTATTCAGCAAAGTGTCGTGCGCAAATTCAGGACGTTTGCATTATATAACTGCTTAATATTTCTTAACCATTGACCTTAACTTAATTCTTTTATAATTTTCGCCATTATCAACCATACAACATAAGGTTGCGCGAGTTAAATTTTCACGTACCATAAGAGGTGTTGGATTTATTGTCAAATATTATTTTTATTCTATGATTGTAATATTCTGTGACTTAATACTCTGTGGTGCCAGGAATGTATATATATGTAACGTTTCTATGATGATCTGTACACGCCAATATGCAGATGATATTGTTTTGCGTAAAGAAAAGAGAACAATCAACCATCTGACTAACTAACTTTATTTCAATAACGCGCCTTTTATTTATAGTTACAAATGTTTACATTATTCCTGACAGCGTAAATATTTACATCTATTATTAATTTATAAGCAGAATGTGACATATATATATATGAAAAACAATAGAAAAAAAAAGATAAGTGGGTCAGGTGTTGATATTAAAAATAAAGAAGGCATCTCGTGACCACGAGCACATGTGCTTTTTAGATGGCAGAGCGCTATCTAGTGGAGCAAAAATAAACTAAACGTTTATTTAGCTTGCTCCGTGATATTTGGCCAACCCAATTTCTTGATAAATCAAGAAAAGCCATCCACGAACGCGTTTCGCGCTGTTGGCGCTCGTCAGCGTGGAGAAGGCTGTAACCACCGCGATCAAAAATATTTTTTGGTCCCAATGGCTTCCCGAAAAATCAAGAAATGGGTATTTAAGGCCAAATTTGCGTAAAGACGCTTAACACATGAAAAAAACAATAGAAAAAAAAAGATAAGTGGGTCAGGTGTTGATATTAAAAATAAAGAAGGCATCTCCTGACCACGAGCACATGTGCTTTTTAGATGGCAAAGCGTCTTTACGCAAATTTGGCCTTAAATACCCATTTCTTGATTTTTCGGGAAGCCATTGGGACCAAAAAATATTTTTGATCGCGGTGGTTACAGCCTTCTCCACGCTGACGAGCGCCAACAGCGCGAAACGCGTTCGTGGATGGCTTTTCTTGATTTATCAAGAAATTGGGTTGGCCAAATATCACGGAGCAAGCTAAATAAACGTTTAGTTTATTTTTGCTCCACTAGATGGCGCTCTGCCATCTAAAAAGCACATGTGCTCGTGGTCAGGAGATGCCTTCTTTATTTTTAATATATATATATATATATATATGAGAGTTAATAGAGATGTGTGGTTAGAGAGATTTTATCTTACTAGTAATGTTTACTTAAATATATTTAGTAATTTATGTTCCTTATATTTGTACCTTCAATAAAGAAGATTTATATTTTAGAAATAGAAGTAATTATTGAGATCCACCACCAAAAAGAGACACCTCTCCTTTTAATTTTACATCAAAACGATGCACTTGTTCATCATAATAATAAAAGACTTTACTAGTGATGATAAAGAATGAGCCACAACACCAGTTTCAGCAAATTCAGACAAAAGCCAACAACCTGTATGCCATGGTTTCGGGATTTGGCCCTCATCAGTACAGGGGCGGCTTAGATTTCATATTATCCATAAAATCATTCCTTGACCCACAGAAAAATAAACTTACTTTTAAAGAAATAGAAACAAGAGCCAAAACAAAAATGAACAAGAACTGGAGGATCCCACCTGAACACAGTTGGTACAGTGGAGTGAACCCAGAAGGAGCTCTGAACATCAGAAATTGACAGCATCAAACAACACTAACAAGAACAGGCCATCTCAAGCCATTGAAGATAGAAAATAATAACAAAATCTACCCCACTTGCCCAAAATGTAGCTTGGCACCTGCAGCTCCAGAACACATTTTGGCTTGCATTAGATGCACTAAACAGGACCTTTGGAAGAGGCCTCTGCTCATCATAAAACAGCTCGAGGAGAATGAACTCATGGAATTCGTGTAATCTTTACACAAGGGGCTAAGAAACAACCACAACATTCCTTAACCATCTGAACCACCTGTTGGATAAATTCGACCGATTTCATAATTCTCTCGTAATTAAATGGAAGCCGCCCCTGTACTGATGAAGGCCAAATACAGAAACCATGGTATATAGGTTGGATTTTTGTCTGAATTTGCCAAAACTGGTATTGTAGCTCATTCTTGAAAATCACTAGGCTGATAGTAACCTGTTAGGGCTCCTGATATAGGGATACAGGATGAGCAGCATTTGTACTCCATGTTAGGAGCGGCTGTGCACATGGTGTCTGTTCCTCATGTCAGAGGCAGCCATTTCTTTTGGAGCTAAGTCGGCCTACCACTAGGTAGTGCTCCCAGTCTTAATAACAAAAGCATACGCATTCTACTTCACCCAGTGTGGAGATTAGAAAGAAAGAGAACTAATAAAGGTTTTTAGTACAGTGATGAACAAACGCAATATTCTGATGTATAATAAAAAGGAAAGGTGTCTCTTATGGTACCTTATCAACTATATTATCAATTAACAACACATATCTAAGAGCTAAAAGATCATTATCATCAATTTCACGTCTATCTACTTCAAGGCAATCAAGATGACGATCCTAAGAAGAATTTGCTGAACAATGAAAAAGTCTGGACAAAGCTAGTTAGGCTAAGGAGTCATCAAATCCTCCAGTTTTACGGCAATCTTCTCTCTAGCTAGTTAATTGCTCAATAATCCTGAAACCTCCAAGTCTTTAATTACTTCTGGGCTCTTTTTACACAATTACTTGCCTCGGGAAATTCTATCCAATGTGCTGGGGACCTTTAGAATACTAAACTTTGAAAACTATTTTCTCACCTTATTTAGATATTAGAAATTCGCGATATACTTTTATAAAAATACCTTACGCAATAGTTAAAGTCTTTAATTAAAGAAACTTGTATACTTATAAGAAGATTATATTTTACGCACATCCTATTTTAAGGACTATATACCTTCTAAATGATTTTTTCGACCTTGAAAGCTGTTTATTTATAATTAATAAATATAGATCTTAATGATTATTATTCAATAGTCTACGAATCCTCTTAAAATGCAAAATATATGTATACTTTGCATACACAGATAAATTACGTAAAATTACAATATTGAAATGAATGAGATGAATGACGCTTGGGTTCTTCCCGAGTGAATTCTTACCCACAAAAACTTGATTTAACGAAACTTTAATATTATTAATAGTAATAACAATAATAGTAGTAGGCATTGTATATATATACTCCTTTATAGTTAAAACTTAAAGAAGTGGAAATTCTTTAATGTCGCTGGTTATCTATTTTCTATTTTTTCAAAGAGGCAAAGACATTTTGTTCACATTTAGTTATCTTAGTTATCTGTGTGTCTTCAATAAAGGTCACTGTAATATCTTTCAGAGTTATTGTCTGAATTCCGATATACATGGAAAAAGGTACAACTTCCTCAAGTTTTGTCTATGAGTATATATTTCAGAGTTATTGTCTGAATCCCGATATACATGCTGAAAGGTACAACTTCCTTAATAATTGTCCATGAGTGGATATTATAAAGAATTGCAAGAGAATTCACATTATAATATATTATAACCATGATCCTTTATACCCCGATATCAGGGAATATTTGCATATCCCTTCCGAGGAGTTCGGAGAATATAATTCTAATAATAATACAGTTAAACCTGTCTATAGCGCCCCCCTCTTGGGACTCACCAAAATAGGGAGCTATAGAGAGGGGGTGCTATAGACAGGTCACTTTTAATGTAAATCGCATCGTACTACATATTTAAAATCGGGCGCTATAAGAGAGGGAGGCGCTATTTAGAGGGGCGATATAGACAGGTTTAACTGTACATTAATAGATTCCTATATATCATTAATTCTACTACAACTACTACGCTAATAATAATAGTTATCATAATTATAATAATTTTTTATTAAAGAAATATTTTACTTCCGAGACCTTCCAGACCTAACCCATATATCATCCCGATGTATAAGTCCAATATGATTTTACATATGTAAGACAAATAAATCCACAGAGAAATCCACATTTTTATTTCATATTAAACTTAATATTTATCAAAATGGTGGCTTATAAGAATCCCTAAATAAATTTTATTAATTTGTTCTCCATGTAAAATCAAAATCTGAGCTAAACTATTTCGGAGAGACAAAGTTTCCTCATTTTAAATTTAAATGTTGTCTTGCGCAGACGAGATTTAAAATAGCGTCTGTTTAAACCAGTGGTGCCAAATCAATCTTCTGGCCCATCATTAACTTAATTCTCTAATTAACATCTAATTAAAAGCAACGAACTTGAAACTTTGAGCAAGGTCTATTATCCAATATGTAGATAGAAACCTCATCCAAGATTCAAGAGATAAGTAAAAGATTCAAGTGATCCTTTAGCTTTCTCTTGTAAGAATAATTTAATTATGCAAATATGGTTTTTCGTACTCAGAAGATTTCAAGCGCATTGGGAAATTGTATCTTATAGCTTATTTAATGTTCAAACTCTTAAACCGTGGTAAGAGTTAAGACCTATTCATAAGTATTCTTCTTTGAGCTTGAAAACTATTCTATAATATTTAATGATTAAGAGGAAGGCTTCAAAACTATGTTAAAGATATATTACGAGAACATGATGAGAAGGCGTTAAAAGTAATAATGCCTTTAGGAATTTACCCAAAATCTTCGACTTACTCTCATAGACAAAACTTAATGAAGTTTTAGCATGTATATCGGTATTTAGACAATAACTCTGAAAGATATTATAGTGACCTTTATTGAAAACACACGAGATAATCAAGTGTGAACAAAATTGCTTATGTCTCCTTTGTAATGAACACTTCAGTATTAAATGTGAAAGCTTGACAGTTCAAAGATCCATACTAGAGACCGGATGTAAGCAATTTTAACTATTATTTTAATTTTATTTCAATTTAAAGCGCTATGTCCCCCTAGGGACACTTGCGCTGTCATACATGTATGCCTTTACATTTGTCTATACATATATGTAGTAAGGTAGTCGATCCTGTAGAATGACTGTAGTGTGTTGGTTAAATGCAGTCGTTGTGGCCTCAATGTTAGAGTGGGTTCAGGCGTGAATGTATTGCACAAAAGAACGAGACATGGTAGATGTCACCACGGAGATGGCGAGAGAGTGAGTGAAGCCGACACCGGTCAGAGGAGAACTGTCAATCGTGTCTCAAAGCGGACTAATCTGTTTGCGTAATAAGGGGACATACCCGACTTGTTTTTCGGACCTTTTTCCGGCTTTCCGGCGCCGACTGTAACTCACTCGATTATATTTGGCACTTTGGCAATTACATATACATCTAAGTAATAGATTTAAAGCGAACGAGGATGCGTGTCTTTTAGGTTTTAATAAGGACGAGCTTTCGGGCCAATAACCCTTCTACAGGACATCATACCTAAATAAATGTGCATCTTATATACGTATCAAAAACTAGGAAAATTAGCATATATTCAATAAAAATAAACGTATTAGCATATATGTAAGAAAAGTAATAGTAAGATATATCTGCAAGTTTTGAGTATGCTAAGTAGGGAAATCAAAAGGAGCTTCACGATTATGATACAATTCAATTAAGGCTGCATGAGTGAAACAATCCAAAATAAAACAAACTGGCAATGGTCAACTATGGTACACTATGGTAATATTGCTTTGTATGCGTCTGGGATGTCTATGTGTCTATTAATACTATTGTGTTTTAAAGAGAGCAACGCCTCGACGACCAATCTTTTGAATTTGCTCTTGATTCCTGAGTAATATGCCTGTGGGTGAGAGGTATCAAAAGAATGTCCTGTCTGTCTAATATGTTGCACAATGCGGGACCTGGGTTCACTATTTCTGATGTTTCTGTGGTGTTCGTCCATCCTATCCTTGATTCTTCGGCCTGTCTCTCCTATATACAAACTATTGCAATCTGAGCATTTTAACGAATACACGGAGTTTGTAAGAAATGGTAGGGCAACGGGGAAAACTATTTCTGGTGATGGGATTTCTAACTATTGTTTCCAATTTAGGAGTGTTGGTATAATAGGTGCGGATACCGTACTTGTTTTTTAAGAATCTAGAGATGCTGACACTATGGGTAGAGTATGGGATGATGCAAGTAGATCTAAAAGTTTGACTGTTTAGCTGCTGTTGGGGATTATAAAAGTGTCTGAGGATGAAGTTTCTGGGGTAACCAGAGTTCATTAGGTGTTCGACCACATTTTGGGTCTCTGTTTGTCTGGAATCTGACGATGAACAGTGAGTAAAAATACGTTTCGAGAGGGTTTTGACAGTGTTAATTTTATGGCTAAGGGGGCAATATGATGAGTAGTGTATATTCTTCACATATACATCTATACAATACATGGAGACATAGATATATATTGGAATATATTACAACATATATATACAATTATTTTAGGCCGTAAATAGAATAGTCATATGATGTTAACAATGAGAAGGAGAGAAAAAAACGAGAAAAGACCTGTGTACAAAGAAGTGTCTGGCAATTTTAACTATTATTGAAATCAGAGAAAGAACATTGCCACATTAACCTATAGTTTAACTCCCGACATTTCTGTGAATTCCTATCACTCTCTTCAGGGGAATGAAAATCAATCAAAAAATAAGAAAAGATCAAATATTTGAAATAAACTCTGAGAGAAAACTGACAAAAACTATAACAAGACTTAGAACAAAACACTATAAAGGAATGACAATATATCCAGATGGCACAAGAACTTATAAAGCATGTAACAACTGTCCTGGTGTGGAACTAACACCTACTCACATATTCTCATGTCCAGCAATGGCCGCAGCCTTGTAGAAAATTGACTTAGACCCAGAGCAGCAGCTTTACACACCCAAGATAGTGGATATTGTTGCTGCTGTGATGGAGATGCATGGAGACATCTGAGACTCTTCTTTGGATACGACAACACCAACAACAGGAGAATGAAGAGTGAAGTAAATCAACTTCCAACCAACAAGTAAACTTTTATATTTGAGTCAAAAGACGATCCATCAATTAAGATTATATAAAAGGGCGAACCTGAATCTGTAAAGAAAAAAAAAACAATTCTTATTTTAAGAAAAAAATTGTTTTTTTTTTCTTTACAGATCCAGGTACGCCCTTTTATATAAACTTCTATATATTATTGAAATATCATTAAATATTCAACACTGTAAACATACCTCTTTTATTTTATTAATTTGCTGTGCGCACACCTTGAATAGATTGCCGTGTTTTTATAAAGTTTGACTTTTCTACTTTCTACTTGGTGTGAAGGGGCATTGTGGATTCAAGTGAACAAAATATTTCACAAACTTTCGGTTCCCCTCACTACTTATCATTATCAATACAAATATCTTTTATCATCTCACTTGATGTATAGATAAGACTTTGTTTTATATCGGTTTACCTTTCACACATTATGGATTGATTTGTTGAAACATTTAAAGATTTTCTTGAAAATAGAGGTTTCCTGGCCGGCATTCATATTTGTATGAAAAATAGACACTTCGGCCAGTTAGAGTTTTTTATTTTTCTCAACGTTTCGGCAAAAATCTTTTGTCTTCGTCAGGAGAAGTAAATAAAATAAAGCATTTGGCAAGACGTTAAAAATTGTTCTATTAGATTATTCGCCATGTAAAAGCAAAATCAGAGCTAAACTATTTCTGAGAGACAAAGTTTCCTCATTTTAAATTTATATGTTTTCTCGCAGACACTTTTTAACGCCTTGCCAAATGCTTTATTTTTATTTACTTCTCCTGACGAAGACAAAAGATTTTTGTCGAAACGTTGAGAAAAATAAAAAAAAACTCTAAATGGCCGAAGTGTCTATTTTTCATAGAAAAACATTTAAAGATTGGCTATATGATATCTGAAGTTGATACATTTACTGAAATTTTAAAAGAAATTCAAAATATATATTTTTCGAAAACTTTATAAAACTTTTTAATTTGTCGATAAATATAACAAGTCAGTTTCTTTGTTCTTAGAGTTTTAAAGTTATTCTCAGCTAGATTCCCCATAAATATATTACTTTGAAGAATTAATCACTTTAGAAAGTCAACTATAAATGGAAAAGTAGAAAGATTCTTTTAGATATTTCTTCCTTTTTGTGTTCTCAATTTCAGTATCTTAATGCATTTTCTTTGACAATGGAATCGCATTGTGACCACACCGATTTTCATTGGAACAGTTATATGTTATATCACATTCTATTTGTTGTTACTTTAGCAGTTTACAAATATCACAAAATATACTTTAAATTACATTTGACATACATTAATAGGTTATAATACCTTAATAAAGGTAATCCAACTGAAATATTGGTAAAATAAATGATATTTTGATCCAATATATGCCTTTTTAATTAAACATTTATTTATGGATTGCTCTATTTTCAAAACGATACTTTAAATATAACATTCCAGGATATTTTAAAAAATATTTAATATGTAGGATATATATTAGGATATAGATGGAAAATTTACCGGGAGGAAATTAATCCATGGAAGCAATGGTCGCCTCTCCCGTCAAAATAAACGTCAGAAACTGACGCCATCTATTCACCGTCGCCGCAACTAGCGGCATCGGGTCGGTGACAAAGCCACAACACCAACTTTGGCAAACTGATAAGCGTCCACCTAGAGACCATGGTTTCGGGCTAATGGCCCTCGTCAGTCTAGGGCGGACTTTATTCCATGAGATCCACACGGGATCTAATGGAATCCTCACAATCTACCAAAGAGGTGTTTTGCTGGCAATGTGGCTGGGCCAAATCTATTGACAAAACATAGATGGAAAATTTGCCGGGAGGAAATTAATCCATGGAAGCAATGGTCGCCTCTCCCGTCAAAAGATGGCGTCAGTTTCTGACGTTTATTTTGACGGGAGAGGCGACCATTGCTTCCTTATTAGGATATATATATATTAAAATAAATAAAGGCAAATCCTGACCAGGCTCACATGAGTATTTCTAGATGGCAGAGCGCCATCTAGTGGAGCAAGTTAAACAAACTAAACGTTTTTTTAACTTCTTTCGTGATATTTGGCCAATTTTAGTTTATTTTTGTTTCAATAGATGGCGCTCTGCCATCAAGAAATGCTCATGTGAACCTGGTCAGGATTTGCCTTCTTTTATTTTAATATCAACACCTGACCCTCTTTTCATTATATTATATTATATATATACTTTTTTCAAATTATTATAACTGATCACTTTATAATTGAAATCATATTTATCTTTTATTAGCCATTCTCTGAATATTTAAATCTATTATTTTAAATAAGTAGTGTTTAATTTTTTTAAATTATACTAAATTAATCTTTAAAAACATCAGCTTTGGTTTTTAAAATTTATTAAAGTCAACTTTTAAAAAAATTAGACTTTCAACTTAACTCTCTTAAATAGAACTTGGAAAAAATCTTGTACAGTGGGTCAAGTAGGCGGTAGGGAATTGAAGAGTTTTCCTTGACGGAAACCGAAGAATGTTTCCTGGATATGAAAAGAATTGAAAAATCTCGGATCTGTGTTTTTAGTAAATACGCTTTTATTAAGAGTTCCATAAAATGTGTGCATTATAAAAGCCATTCAGCTTAATACAATATTATTGTGTTTATATATATGCTATGAATAAAAATGAGATGTCTGTTGTATTTAATTATCTTGAGGATTAAGCTATGTCAATGAAGTCGTGGTAAAATATCTTGAAAATATAATAATAAAAATAGTAAAGATTAGGAAATTTATTTAATTGAACTTATGGGATATATATTTAAAAAAACATAATTTGATTAGAGTAATGCCTGGTTTAAGGTGTAAGAATCTAAAAAATGAAAAACTTATTTACATAATGTGCAAAAGATTTGAGCCGGCCATCGGCAAACAACAGCAATGAGTTTTTATAGGGGAAGCGTGACCTCTTACGGTCGATTTAGCAGAGTATTTGAATATATGAAATATAATTTTAAATTAAATAATATTTGAATATAACATATATATAAATCCCTCTCTTTTTTTTCATTGATAAAATAATAATCTATAATATTATATATAATTATTAGCTGTATATATACTGAAGGTAATATTTAAATCAAAGATACAATTCTTTCATTGACCTTGTAGAACGAGAGTGGTGTACGCGTTCTCATATGTTTTAGTTAAAAATACAAACATCCTCGATAAAGAGAGGTGAGTTGCCCCTCTAAATATTGGAACATTAAAATAATTACAAATCCAATATATGCATCTTTTTAAAAAATATATATTGTTAGGCAAAAATATCATCCAAGTATGTATTTCTTGTCTTGATTTCTTCTTATATGATATATACAAGGAATTATTATAGTTAACAAGTATGTTCTGTTAAATAACGGTTCGTAAAATATCTACAGATTTTGAAAGAGCTAACGGTAAATTTTACACAATCCAGTTAATAGAACAATTATTAAGTTAATATCAATTACACTCATAGATAAAACTAAAGGAAGTTGTACCTTTTAGCATGTATATCGGGATTCAGACAATAACTCTGAAAGATATTACAGTGACCTTTATTGAAGATACACGAGGCAACTAAGTGTGAACAAAATTGCCACTGTCTACTTAAAAGAAAAACATCAGTATCTTTCAGTTTCGCAATCTGAAAAATAGTTTTTCTTTAATAACCACAAGATCCCAGTACAATTTCACTATTGTGTGCTATTTATTGAACTATTATTTTATAATAATAGATATATGGGCGTAAATCTACCCAAACCTGTTGACACTAAAATTATTTTTATCATTATATTAAAAAAAAAAAGCTTCATTTCAGAATTATATTTATATATCTCATAGACAAAACCTAAGGAAATTGTACCTTTTAGCATGTATATCGGGATTCAGACAATAGCTCTGAAAGATATTACAGTGACCTTTATTGAAGACACACTAGATAACCAATATACACTCATGGAGACAAAATTCAAGGAAGTTGCATTTTTCAGCTTGTATATCGGTATTCAGAAAATAACTCTGAAAGATATTACAGTGATCTTTATTGAAAACACACAAGATAACCAAGTGTGAACAAAATTGCTTATGTCTCCTTTGTGATGAACACTTCAGTATTAAATTTGAAAGTTTTCTAGTTCAAAGATCCATACTAGAGACTGGATGCAGGCAATTTTAACTATTATTGATATCAGAGAAAAACATCATATAGTTTAACCTATAGTTTAACTCCCGACATTTCAGTGTGATATCTTGTCACCCTCTTCAAGGGAATGGTTACGCTTCATTCCCCTTAAGAGAGTGACAGGAAGTTACTGAAACATTGGGAGTTAACTATAGGTTAATATGGCTGTGTTCTTTCTCTGAATCAACTTCCAACCAACCAATGAACTTCGCTATATCATTGAAATATCATTAAATATTCAACACTGTAAACTTTCCTCTTTTATTTTATATGTCCTACTTTGCGCGCGCCTCAAATAAATTGCTATGTTATTATGAAGTTGGACATTTCTACTCTACGTAGTGGGAATGGGAATTGTGGAATCAAGTGAGAAAATATTTCACAAACTTTCGGTTCCACTCTCTACCTAACATTATCAATACAAATATCTTTTATCATCTCACTTCATATAGATAAGACTTTGTTTTATATCGGTTTGCCTTTCACACATCATGGATTCATAGTTCTTCAAATAAAAGACACTTCGACCAGTAAATCTTTTTATTACCTCGACGTTTCGACAAAATTCTTTTGTCCTCGTCAGGAGCGAACAAAAATTAAAACATTTGGCAAAGCGTTAGAAATTATAAGAATAATTATTAGAATAATTTCTAACGTTTTGCCAAATGTTTTAATTTTTGTTCGCTCCCGACGAGAATTTTGTCGAAACGTCGAGACAATAAAAAAGATTACTGGCCGAAGTATCTTTAATTTGAAGAACTATGAATGCCGGCCAGGCAGCCTCTATCTTTACGATCATGGATTCATTTATTGAATTATTTAAAGATTGTCTATATGGTATCTAAAGTTGATACATTTACTGAAATTTTAAAAGAAATTCAAAATAATTTTTTTTAGAAAACTTTATAAAACCTTTTCAACTTGTCGATAAATATCAAGTAGTTTCTTTGTTCTTAGAGTTTTATCTCAGCTATATTCCCCATAAATATATTACTTTGAAGAATTAATCACTTAGAAAGACAGCTATAAATGGAAGAATAGAAAGATTCTCTTAGATATTTCTTCCTTTTTGTATTTTATTCTCAATTTCAGTATCTTAATGCATTTTCTTTGACAATAGAATCGCATTGTGACCACACCGATTTTAATTGGAACAGTTATAAGTTATATCACATTCTATTTGTTGTTACTTTAGCAGTTTACAAATATCACAAAATATACTTTAAATTACTTTTGACATACATTAATAGGTTATAATACCTTAATAAAGGTAATCCAACTGAAATATTGGTGAAATAAATTATATTTTGATCCAATATATGCCTTTTTAATTAAAGATTTATCTATGGATTGCTCTGTTTTCAAAACGATACTTTAAATATAACATTTCAGGACATTTTTAAAAATATTTAATATGTAGGATATATATTAGGATATAGATGGAAAATTTACCGGGAGTAAATTAATCCTTGGAAGCAATGGTCGCCTCTCCCGTCAAAATAAACGTCAGAAACTGACGCCATCCATTGACCGTCGCCGCAACTAGCGGCATCGGGTCGGTGACAAAGCCACAACACCAACTTTGGCAAACTGATAAGCGTCCACCTAGAGACCATGGTTTCGGGCTAATGGCCCTCGTCAGTCTAGTGCGGACTTTATTCCATGAGATCCACACGGGATCTAATGGAATCCTCACAATCTACCAAAGAGGTGTTTTGCTGGCAATGTGTCTGGGCCAAATCTATTGGCAAAACATAGATGGAAAATTTGCCGGGAGGAAATTAATCCATGGAAGCAATGGTCGCCTCTCCCGTCAAAAGATGGCGTCAGTTTCTGACGTTTATTTTGACGGGAGAGGCGACCATTGCTTCCATATTAGGATATATATATATTAAAATAAATAAAGGCAAATCCTGACCAGGCTCACATGAGTATTTCTAGATGGCAGAGCGCCATCTAGTGGAGCAAGTTAAATAAACTAAACGTTTTTTTAACTTCTTCCGTGATATTTGGCCAATTTTAGTTTATTTTTGTTCCAATAGATGGCGCTCTGCCATCAGGAAAAGCTCATGTGAGACTGGTCAGGATTTGCCTTCTTTTATTTTAATATCAACACCTGACCCTCTTTATATTATATTATATTATATATATACTTTTTTCAAATTATTATAACTGATCACTTTATAATTGAAATCATATTTATCTTTTTATTAGCCATTCTCTGAATATTTAAATATATTATCTTAATTAACGAATTGTTTAATTTTTTTAAATTATACTGAATTAATCTTTAAAAACATCAGATTTGGTTTTTTTAAATTTATTAAAGTCAACTTTCAAAAAAATTTGACTTTCAACTTAACTCTCTTAAATAGAACTTGGAAAAAATCTTGTACAGTGGGTCAAGTAGGCGGTAGGGAATTGAAGAGTTTTCCTTGACGGAAACCGAAGAATGCTTTCTGGATATGAAAAGAATTGAAAAAATCTCAGATCTGTGTTTTTAGTAAATACGCTTTTATTAAGAGTTCCATAAAATGTGTACATTATAAAAGCCATTCAGCTTAATACAATATTATCATGTTTATATATATGTTATAAATAAAAATCAGATTTCTGTTGTATTTAATTATCTTGAGGATTAAGCTAGGTCAATGAAGTCGTGGCAAAATATCTTGAAAATATAATAATAAAAATAGTAAAGATTAGGAAATTTATTTAATTGAGCTTATGGGATATATATATAAAAAAACATAATTTGATGAAAGTAATGTCTGGCTTAAGGTGTAAGAATCTAAAAATGAAAAACTTATTTACATAATGTGCAAAGGATTTGAGCCGGCCATCGGGAAACAACAACAATAATTTTTTATAGGGGAAGCGTGACCTCTGACGGTCAATTTAGCAGAGTATTTTAATCTATGAAATATAATTTTAAATAAAATAATATTTTAATATAACATATATATATATAAATCCCTCTCTTGTTTTCATTGATAAAATAATAATCTATAATATGATATATAATTATTAGCTGTATATATACTGAAGGTAATATTTAAATCAAAGATACAATTCTTTCATTAATCTTGTAGAACGAGAGTGGTGTACGCGTTCTCGCATGTTTCAGTGAAAAACACAAACATCCTCGATAAGGAGTTGCGAGTTGCCCCTCGAAATATTGGAACAATTAAATAATTACAAATCCAATATATGCAACTTTTTTAAATATATATATTGTTAGGCAAAATATCATCCAAGTATGTATTTCTTGTCTTGATTTCTTCTTAATATTGATATATACAAGGAATTATTATATTTAACAAGTATGTTCTGTTAAATAACCGGTTCGTAAAATATCTACAGATTTTGAAAGAGCTAACGGTAAAGTTTACACAATCCAGTTAATAGAACAATTATGAAGTTAACATTAATTACACTCATAGATAAAACTTAAGGAAGTTGTACCTTTTAGCATGTATATCGGGATTCAGACAATAACTCTGAAAGATATTATAGTGACCTTTATTGAAGATACACGAGGCAACTAAGTGTGAACAAAATTGCCACTGTCTACTTTAAAAAAAACCATCAGTATCTTTCAGTTTCGCAATCTGAAAAATAGTTTATCTTTAATAACCTAAAGATCCCAGTACAATTTCACTATTGTGTGCTATCTATTGAACTATTATTTTATAATAATAGATATATGGGCGTAAATCTACCCAAACCTGTTGACACTAAAATTATTTTTATCATTATATTAAAAAAAAAAAGCTTCATTTCAGAATTATATTTATGTATCTCATAGACAAAACCTAAGGAAATTGTACCTTTTAGCATGTATATCGGGATTCAGACAATAACTCTGAAAGATATTACAGTGACCTTTATTGAAGACACACTAGATAACCAATATACACTCATGGAGACAAAATTCAAGGAAGTTGCACTTTTCAGCATGTATATTGGGATTCAGACAATAACTCCGAAAGATATTACAGTGATCTTTATTGAAAACACACAAGATAACCAAGTGTGAACAAAATTGCTTATGTCTCCTTTGTGATGAACACTTCAGTATTAAATTTGAAAGTTTTCTAGTTCAAAGATCCATACTAGAGACTGGATGCAGGCAATTTTAACTATTATTGATATCAGAGAAAAACATCATATAGTTTAACCTATAGTTTAACTCCCGACATTTCATTGATATCTTGTCACCCTCTTCAAGGGAATGGTTACGCTTCATTCCCCTTAAGAGAGTGGCAGGAAGTTACTGAAACATTGGGAGTTGAACTATAGGTTAATATGGCTGTGTTCTTTCTCTGAATCAACTTCCAACCAACCAATGAACTTCGCTATATCATTGAAATATCATTAAATATTCAACACTGTAAACTTTCCTCTTTTATTTTATATGTCCTACTTTGCGCGCGCCTCAAATAAATTGCTATGTTATTATGAAGTTGGACATTTCTACTCTACGTAGTGGGAATGGGAATTATGGAATCAAGTGAGAAAATATTTCACAAACTTTCGGTTCCACTCTCTACCTAACATTATCAATACAAATATCTTTTATCATCTCACTTCATATAGATAAGACTTTGTTTTATATCGGTTTGCCTTTCACACATCATGGATTCATAGTTCTTCAAATAAAAGACACTTCGACCAGGAAATCTTTTTATTACCTCGACGTTTCGACAAAATCTTTTGTCCTCGTCAGGAGCGATAAAAAATTAAAAAATTGGGCAAAGCGTTAGAAATTATAAGAATAATTATTAGAATAATTCTAACGTTTTGCCAAATGTTTTAATTTTTGTTCGCTCCCGACGAGAATTTTGTCGAAACTTCGAGACAATAAAAAATATTACTGGCCGAATTATCTTTAATTTGAAGAACTATGAATGCCGGCCAGGCAGCCTCTATCTTTACGATCATGGATTCATTTATTGAATTATTTAAAGGTTGTCTATATGGTATCTAAAGTTGATACATTTACTGAAATTTTAAAAGAAATTCAAAATAATTATTTTTCGAAAACTTTATAAAACCTTTTCAACTTGTCGATAAATAGATCAAGTCAGTTTCTTTGTTCTTAGAGTTTTGAAGTTATTCTCAGCTAGATTCCCCATAAATATATTACTTTGAAGAATTAATCACTTAGAAAGTCAGCTATAAATGGAAAAGTAGAAAGCTTCTCTTAGATATTTCTTTCTTTTTGTATTTTATTCTCAATTTCAGTATCTTAATGCATTTTCTTTGACAATGGAATCGCATTGTGACCACACCGATTTTCAATGGGAACAGTTATATGTTATATCACATTCTATTTGTTGTTACTTTAGCAGTTTACAAATATCACAAAATATACTTTAAATCACTTTTGACATACATGAATAGGTTATAATACCTTAATAAAGGTCAGCCAACTGAAATATTGGTAACATAAATGATATTTTGATCCAATATATGCCTTTTAATTAACGATTTATTTATGGATTGCTCTATTTTCAAAACGATACTTTAAATATAACATTCCAGGATATTTATAAAAATATTTAATATTTAGGATATATATATATAAGCCGAATGACCCGGGCAACGCCCGTGTGTTACCCGACTGTAGATGTTACAACGGTGATCCTTAGGTCGCTGGTTCAAATCCGGCTCGAGGGTTTTTTTTATTTTTACTTTTATTGGCTGCCGGCGAGCACGTGACCTCCCTGTGCGCGCGCATCCGTGACAGAGGCCGATGAGGAAAGACGGTCGTGACTATATATAAGAATATATTGGTATATTAAAATAAAAGAAGACATATCCTGACCAGGCTCACATGAGCCTTTCTAGATGGCAGAGCGCCATCTAGTGGAACAAGTTAAATAAACGTTTAGTTTATTTAACTTCTTCCGTGATATTTGGCCAAATTTATTTTTGTTCCTTGTATATGTGCCAAAGAAGGACATATCAAATATGGATAAAATCTGTGTACCTCAATAAATTTACATCCTTTTCACATTATTATTATATAGAGCTCACCAATTTTCAGAAAATACACATAAGTATTTCTAGATGTAGTGATTTTTTTGTGGCCAGTATATATAACATGGCAGAGTGTCATCTAGTTAAACCAAAATAAACTAAACGTTTATTTAACTTGTTCCCTGATACTTGGCCAACCCTTAGAGGTACAGTCTGCACCACGTTGACGAGGGCCAACAGCCCGAAACCCTTTCGTGGTTGACTTTTCTTGATTTATCAAGAAATTGGGTTGGGAAAGTATCACGGAGCAAGTTAAATAAACGTTTAGTTTATTTTTGTTTCAATAGATGGCGCTCTGCCATCAATAAATGCTCATGTGAACCTGGTCAGGATTTGCCTTCTTTTTATTTTAATATCAACACCTGACCCTCTATATATTATATTATATTATATATATACTTTTTTAAAATTATTATAACTGATCACTTTATAATTGAAATCATATTTATCTTTTTATTAGCCATTCTCTGAATATTTAAAAATAGTTTTTCTATTATACGTAGAGTTTAATTTTTTTAAATTATATTGAATTAATCTTTAGAAACATCGGCTTTGGTTTTTTAAAATTTATTTAAGTCAACTTTCAAAAAATTAGACTTTCAACTTAACTCTCTTAAATAGAACTTAGAAAAAATCTTATACAGTGGGTCAAGTAGGCGGTAGGGAATTGAAGAGTTTTCCTTGACGGAAACCGAAGAATGTTTTCTGGATATGAAAAGAATTGAAAAGAATCTCAGATCTGTGTTTTTAGTAAATACGCTTTTATTAAGAGTTCCATAAAATGTGTGCATTATAAAAGCCATTCAGCTTAATACAATATTATTGTGTTTATATATATGCTATGAATAAAAATGAGATGTCTGTTGTATTTAATTATCTTGAGGATTAAGCTATGTCAATGAAGTCGTGGTAAAAATATTGAAAATATAATAATAAAAATAGTAAAGATTAGGAAATTTATTTAATTGAACTTATGGGATATATATAAAATAAACATAATTTGATAAAGTAATGCCTGGCTTAAGGTGTAAGAATCTAAAAATGAAAAACTTATTTACATAATGTGCAAAAGATTTGAGCCGGCCATCGGGAAACAACAACAATGTGTTTTTATAGGGGAAGCATGACCTCTGACGGTCGATTTAGCAGAGTATTTGAATATATGAAATATAATTTTTTTTTTAAATGAAATAATATTTGAATATAACATATATATATATATATATATGAAAAAATAGTACAAATTTAACATTGTACTGGGATAAGGTGCATAAATTAAGAAAAAGGCATCTACTTATCGTGCAACTGAAAGTTGCTGATGGATGGCGCCATCTATCGGAATAAATATCAACTATTCTCGTAGATTTTTAATTATTCCAGAATTGGCCAAATACCCATTCTTGATTAATCAAGAAAAGCTAACCACGGACGCGTTTCGGGCTGTTGGCCCTCATCAGCGTGGTGCAAGCTGTACCTCAACGACCAAAAAATTGGTCATTAAGGCATCCTGAAAAATCATGAAACGGGTAGTTAAGACCAGAATTGCGTGAGGACGCTACACAATGTGAAAAAATAGTACAAATTTAACATTGTACTGGGATAAGGTGCATAAATTAAGAAAAAGGCATCTCCTTATCGTGCAACTGAAAGTTGCGCTATCTACCCGTTTCATGATTTTTCAGGATGCCTTAATGACCAATTTTTTGGTCGTTGAGGTACAGCTTGCACCACGCTGATGAGGGCCAACAGCCCGAAACGCGTCCGTGGTTAGCTTTTCTTGATTAATCAAGAATGGGTATTTGGCCAATTCTGGAATAATTAAAAATCAACGAGAATAGTTGATATTTATTCCGATAGATGGCGCCAGCCATCAGCAACTTTCAGTTGCACGATAAGGAGATGCCTTTTTCTTAATTTATGCACCTTATCCCAGTACAATGTTAAATTTGTACTATTTCTTCACATTGTGTAGCGTCCTCACGCAATTCTGGTCTTAACTACACATTTCATGATTTTTCAGGATGCCTTAATGACCAATTTTTTGGTCGTTGAGGTACAGCTTGCACCACGCTGATGAGGGCCAACAGCCCGAAACGCGTCCGTGGTCAGCTTTTCTTGATTAATCAAGAATGGGTATTTGGCCAATTCTGGAATAATTAAAAATCAACGAGAATAGTTGATATTTATTCCGATAGATGGCGCCAGCCATCAGCAACTTTCAGTTGCACGATAAGGAGATGCCTTTTTCTTAATATATATATATATATATATATATATATATATATATATATATCCCTCTCTTGTTTTCCATTGATAAAATAATAATCTATAATATTATATATAATTATTATCTGCATAAATACTAAAATTAATATTTAAATCACAGATACGATTCTTTTAATGGCCTTGTAGAACGAGAGTGGTGTACGCGTTCTCATATGTTTTAGTTAAAAACACAAACATCCTCAATAAAGAGAGGCGAGTTGCCCCTCTAAATATTGGAACAATATAATAATTACAAATCCAATATATGCATCTTTTTTAAATATATATATTGTAAAACGACATTTGAAAATTATCAGGCATGTGTTTCTTTTAAACGAAAAATCAAAATTTATTTTTAAGGAGAAATAACGATTATTTCAAACCTTAGAGATGAAGTATGAAAGGATGAATTGTGAAGAGTAATGATAAACGATAAAATAAAAGTGTCCAGGTATGGGAATTGTATTATAAATTGCCTAATATATATATTGTTTGGAAAAATATCATCCAAGTATGTATTTCTTGTCTTGATTTTTTCTTAATAGTGAGACAAGGGATTAATTTATTGAACAAGTATGTTTTGTTAAATAACCGTTCGAAAAAGATCTACTGATTTGGAAAGAGCTAACAGTAAAGTTTACACAATCCAGTTAATAGAACAATTACTAAGTAAAACTTAATTACACTAATGGATAAAACTAAAGGAAGTTGTACCTTTTAGCATGAATATCTGGATTCAGACAATAACCCTGAAAGATATTACAGTGACCTTTATTGAAGATACACGAGGTAACTAAGTGTGAACAAAATTGCCACTGTCTACTTTAAAAAAAACCATCAGTATCTTTCAGTTTCGCAATCTGAAAAATAGTTTATCTTTAATAACCTAAAGATCCCAGTACAATTTCACTATTGTGTGCTATCTATTGAACTATTATTTTATAATAATAGATATATGGGCGTAAATCTACCCAAACCTGTTGCCGCTAAAACTATTTTTGTCATTCTATTAAAAAAACTTTATTTCAGAATTATATTCATGGATTTCATAGACAAAACTTAAGGAAATTGTACCGTTTAGCATGTATATCGAGATTCAGACAATAACTCTGAAAGAGATTACAGTGATCTTTATTGAAGACACACTAGATAACCAATATACACTCATGGAGAAAAAATTTAAGGAAGTTGTACCTTTTAGCATGTATATTGGGATTCAGACAATAACTCTGAAAGAGATTACAGTGATCATTATTGAAAACACACGAGATAAACAATATACACTCATGGAGATAATATTTAAGGAAGTTGTACCTTAAGCATGTATAACGGGATTCAGACAATAACCCTGAAAGATATTACAGTGACCTTTATTAAAGACACACGAGATAACCAATATACACTCATGGAGATAATATTTAAGGAAGTTGTACCTTTTACCATGTATAACGGGATTCAGACAATAACCCTGAAAGATATTACAGTGACCTTTATTGAAGACACACTAGATAACCAATATACACTCATGGAGACAAAATTCAAGGAAGTTGCATTTTTCAGCTTGTATATCGGTATTCAGAAAATAACTCTGAAAGATATTACAGTGACCTTTATTGA
>CP092868.1:34229065-34264441 GCA_030710605.1 Cordylochernes scorpioides | reverse complement strand
TATATTCCTTCCCATTTAAAAACACATCCTATCATATTTAAGTAATTAAAATAGAAGAGATATCTCTGGAATATCATCAATGATTTCATTATTTTTAAGCATATAGATTATTTTTATTACCGTATATGGACCCTCTGTTTTCTATTTTTATTGCCTGATGAAGCACACAATCATAAATTGACGTGGTATATTATAGAAAATTGATAGAAATTTATGAAATGTGAAACAAATATAATAGACTGAGAAAAGAAAAGGACACACATATATACATTTAAAATAAATTAGGCATATCCTTACCACTAACAAGAACGTTTTATAGATGGCAGAGCGCCATCTAGTGAAACAGAAATCAACTAAACATTGATTTAACCTGTTCCTTGATATTTGTCCAACCCATTTTCTTGATAAATCAAGAAAAGCCATCCACAAACGCGTTCGTTGGAACATGGCTCATTGGAAATATCAGATGACAAGCAACATCGATGATTTTAAACTTCCTTAAGTTTTGTCAATGAGTGAAAATGTAAATTTTGCTGAAGGATATTTTGATATATGAAAAGAAAGGAATAAAAGCTAACAGAGACGAGATTCCTTCATAGAAATGATATCATTAGATTTCTTCTATTGCAATTTGGATACAAAAGAAAGGAAACCTTTCCCGTCATAAGCGGTTGCTGTTACATTGTCAACGACCCAAGTCAGCTAGGTTTAGGAGACAGTCAATAGATCTCTCTATTCATGATAAAATTGTGAAAAAAGTTTTAAAATTACAAAATATTTTCTCACAATGAGTTTCTTTTTATTAAATGGCACTACAAAAACATTAAGAACAAATATCAACGGTTACTCCTAGAATCTTTCATTTCTAATGAATATAACAGCATAAACAGGAAGATACTATCACAATACCTTAGATATCTCAGAAGAAATCAATAGATCAATTTTATAGGTTCTGGATGCCCTAAAAATGTAAATAGACATATTCCATATAATTGTTAAATTACATACCAATTTTAAAAATTTCAGTTATAAATATCCACGCTGCGCGCGTATGTTTTTGTAAATATTTCTGGTGGGATAAAGTCGATGTTTTATTAAGTCCGTTGAAGAGCGATTATCACTTGAAAGCTAGCGTTTTGTAATAAAAAGAAACTCATTGTGAGAAAATATTTTGTAATTTTAAAAGCTGTCTCTAAGCTTTTGCGTTTTATTCTGACGGGAGAGGTGTCTTTTATTTTAATAGATTTGACAAATTCAGTTCCGAAATAATTTCCTGCGAGATAAACACTATGTAGAAAAGTCAAAGGTTTCCAATAACAATCCATGTAAGGATCAATAGCTCAGTGATATTGTAACCTAGCAGCCGTCAACACAAGATTCCCTCTGTGTTCTCTACCTATATTGATTAACAACTACATCCCCTAACTTTGAAATTAACGTAGTGTAGACGGTCTTGGTCTACTATATCATGTTGTTAACAATATCAAGTACAAACTATATTGATGCATAATTGAATAGAAATATCGACGATTCTTACAAACAATTGGTAACAATAGTATTGATTAAAGAAATATTAGTATGATGCATAGCTAAGTCGGCCTGCCACTGAGTAGTGCTCCCAGTCTTAATGACAAAGGTAGACGCATACTACTTCACCTAGTCATGATGGTTGTCAAAACTTGATATCCTAATATGATTGAGTGGAGATAAGAAAGAAGAAGAGTATGATGCATTAGAGCGATCATCTGTTATAATAAATGTAAATTATTTTATACGCATGATTATTTTTGAATTGAAACAATTTACTGAAATAATAAAATAATGGAATATCATTGAAGTAAGTGAAGAACAAAATTGTCTCAATTCAAAAAGAATCATATACGTAGAAAATAGTTTATACCCTGTGACTGGTAGGGATTTTTTTTATCATACATTATCAATAAATTTATAATTGATAAACGGCTAATTGTGAGTTTATTTTTTATTTTTGATATAACATGCTCGGTTGACTATTGCTTAAAATCCTTTTATTAACGCTTATATAATTTATAGTTAGTTAAAGAGAAATATAAAGGAACACGATGACTGAATAAAAATATAACAAAATAATAATAGGAGTTTTTAGTATGATTTAATTATACTTATTGAGAATGAAAACTGAAGTTTTATTAAGAAATAGTCTAGTGTTTCAATGTTTTAAGTATTCCGCATATACATATAATATATAGGTGTGTAATAATGTAATATAATATATACACTGGACCGCAAAATTAAAGAAACAACATATTTTTTTCATTTATCTCAAATTTTATTGAACATTTATCAATGAAATTTTATACACAAATTTATGATTCCATTATTGATTAAAATACCCGAAATAAAAAATCTAACACGTATTTTATACAAATTAGCAGGTCAAGCAATGATCTTGAATATTGTTGTTAATATGGGGTGTGTTTTAACTGATAGACAGGCTCGGCGACCCATACTAAGAATTAGGGAGTTTATTAGCTCCTGTGGAATCAACGCTCATTCTTGTGTTAAGGCTGTTTCTAGTTCATGAGTGTTTCTAGGAGGGGGTTGGAGGGATGATATCCACCGTCCTAGGTTGTCCAATACATACTTAATGGTATTTAGGCCTGGAGATCAAGCTGGCCAATTCATCCGAGCAATTGCATGGTTTTGGAGAAAGGTGTCGACTACACCAGCCCTATGTGGACGCTTATTTTAATTCGTCATTTTTCTTGTATTATAGACATATATAAACAACACACACCATCACACAAAACACAGTGTATTACACACAATATAGGATTGTCTTTACTTGACAAGAATGACAGTGAGTTACTAACACGTATAAAGTATAAATAAAATGATAATTATTGAAGTAACTATTCAATACTATATATATGTTATATTAAAATTTTATTTTATTTAAATTATAATTTCATAGATACAAATACTCTGTTAAAACGACCGCCAGAGGTCATGCTTCCCCTATAAAAACTCGTTGTTTTTCTTTCCCGATGGCCGGCTCAAAACCTTTGTACATTATGTAAATAAGCTTTTGTTTTTTTATTCTTTCGCCTTAAGCCAGGCAGTACTTTTACCAAATTATGTCTTTTATACATTCCTTAGCTCAATTAAAGCAATATCTGATCAAGACTATTTTTATTATTATTCTTTCAAGAATTTTAACCACGACTGCATTACCATAACATTACTCAACATGATCAAAAATCAAGCAGAAAATATTATCTCTTTTTAAAAAAATATATAATATATATATTCAACCCCTGACATAGTGTTTTCCCCTAGAATGACACGTAAGGTCTAGACAACTGTCTATGTGTTATTATCTTTGTCTCGATGAATAATACACACCGTGGGGGTAGTAATCAAGAGAGAGCGTGTATAACTAAATACTTTATTCATATACTTTTATATATTTTAGTATGCTGTGTCTAGTTCCTTCTTCACTATTTTTGTTGTTGTTGCTTTTATTCCTCAAGTCGTTTAAAAAAAGGCATAAAAGTCGGTGGACAAGTGGGTAACACCTTCGATTCCCGACAGTCATGAACCGGGATTGAATCCCGTGTTAACCTTTTGTTTAATATATGAATAACTCACATAGTATTCACTGTTTCAATTATCATAAACTAGGTTGCTCTTGTTGAGCGGTACCTAATAAAGTGATTTTGGAACCAAACCGAAGTCCTTTAAACGATCTCTATAAGGTTCCATTATCTCAGCTTTTCTATTATAGTCCTGAGGTTTTCCCAGAGGTTTTTTTTTAAAGGATTCCATGATGTCTGTTTTTGTTTTAAAGGACATTTGGGGTCTTACGCTCAAATATAAATATATCATTTCTTTCTTAATTATCTAAATTTAAAAAAAATGAATTAAAATTTTTGTATAATATGTTTATAACGGCTCCTGTTTAAAAATGTAAATCGACGCAATTATCCCTAGTCGGGATATCGCGTTTTGTGTGTTGGAATGAAATAAAAAAATCTAAATATAGTTCTTATAATTAAAGATACTTCGGCCAGTAAATCTTTTTTATTATCTCGACGTTTCGACTCGTCAGGAGCGAACAGAAATGAAAACATTTGGCAAAGCGTTAAAACGTTTGAATGCTTTGAAGAGGACAAAAGATTTTTGTCAAAACGTCGAGATAATAAAAATATTTACTGGCCGAAGTATCTTCTTCTTTCTTATCTGCGCTCAATCATATTAGGGTATCAAACTTGTAAAGCTTGAGACTTTTAATGGTGTCTGCCGGGGATGAGTAAAGCTCATCAATGGATGAGTCAATACAGTCAATAATTTGACAACCATCATGATTGGGTGAAGTAGAATGCGTCTGCCTTTATCATTAAGACTGAGAGCACTACTCAGTAGCAAGCCGACTTAGCTCCAAAAGAAATGGCCGCCTCTGACATGAGGAACAGACGCCATGTGCAGCTGCTCCTAACATGGAGTACAAACGCTGCTCATCCTGTATCTCTGGATTAGGAGCCCTTACAGGGTACTATCAGCCGGGCCAGCTGAGCCCAGGATTTTTAGTGAGCTTGTTACTGCTCCTCCTCCTCCTTTTTAATCCGGGCTTGGGACCGGCGAAGTATCTTTAATCTCAAGAACTATGAATGCCGGCCAGGCAGCCTCTACCTTTACGATATGTAAATGTAAACTATATATTTATATAGATAGATGAAACCTTGTTAATACCATTCTTCTCTTTGTTTCAGATCTTTCAAGAATTTTCTCTACGCTCTTGTGGATTACTACGATCATTCTACATACGCTGATATTCAGGTAGGTTCCTTTTATTCCTTATACACGTCGTACAGGCTATGATAATCATTGTAGGTAGTTGTTAGCAACTTCTTTTACTGCAAATACACCACATGTCTATATATATAGAAAGCAATACGAATTTTACATTAACAAATGTACAATATTATATAATGCGGCTTGTGATTGTAAAACGACATTTGAAAACCATCCCGCATGTGTTTCTTTTCAATGAAAAATTAAAACTTATTTTTAAAGAGAAATAACGATTATTTCTTACCTTAAATATGAGGTATGAAAGGATGAATTGTGAAGAGTTAGTTACACTAACAAATGTATTAGAGGTTCGTTTGATTAATTGCAATTATTGGTGTGATTGAACTTTTGAAAGAATAAAAGTCCATTGAAGAAATTGCTTCTTTAGAAAAAGTGACCAATGAGAAAGTTTATACTACTCGTATACTAGCTTCCATTGGACTTTCTTTCTGTTATTTTATCTAATAATTTTGGACTCTTAATAAGTTTACCTCTCTTCTCGTTGGTAATAAAATGATTAAAATTCTAAATGTAGTGCAATATTATACTTTCAAGTTACTTCTCATTCAAGCTTTAAATGCTTTTATTTTTTATATAAATATTAAAGATTCTTCCCTGATTATTTACATTTTGATATAATAAATAGGAATCAAGGTTTTGTTTTCTTTCACACAAAGTGTTATAATTGGCTAGAAGTGTTACTCAGGATCTTCGTGTTAAAGGGAATGCTAACCCGAAAGCTCGAGAAATAAAAGAAATATGAAAAGAAACCAAAACTTAGATTCCTCATTGATTATGTCAATTTTTTTATATATTGCCACGTGGAAAATTAGGGAAGACAAAAACTTCAGGAGGAGACAACAATTTATTTCAGGCAAGAACAAAATAAGAATGGTAAACAAAAGATAAGCCACGAGGTAAATTTACAGAGTAGTAAAATATAAACATAAAAATGACCACTCTGTTAATAAAATTAATAAATACTATGTTACAATATATATGGATAGAGCGTTTTTTATTTCCTAATAATTACTTATCATTGTTTATATAACACACTACACGTTTATGTATGCAAGTAATAGTTACCCAGAAATTATTTGAATGAGTAAAACTATTTGAATAAATCAATAAGGAATCTAGAGAAAATGAAACCAAACCATACATTACTTATTCAATAAGTCAAAGTTTAAAAAGCAGGGAAGAATCTTTAAGGAAAATTATGGGCAAAAATAGAGTTGCTTTATATACAGTAGAACCTCCTTGTAAAGAATACCTAATTGCAGATACAAATTGTCCTTTAGGAAGAGGTGTTCTCTTACAGGAGAGTTGCTAAATAGTAAAAATGGTAATTTTGTAAATGAAAACTGTTCTTTATTGAGACATGTCAGCTAGCGGGGTTTCCGCTAAAAGGAGGTTCTACTGTATTTTGAAATGTTGCAAACTCTTTCGAGAAGATTTTGCTCTTCAACGGTCAAATCTAAAAATAAAGTGAAAACTAAAATCTAAATATTTTACTAAGTACAAAAATACATTTCAGGCCAATTATATCGGTATGTTGAAATAGAGATGAAGGTATGAAAATGAATCGTTGTAAGTTCTATTTTTTACCTCTTTTATTATTTAAAGGATTGGCTATAAGGGTCGATTTAAACGATTTTAATATTCATTGTGAAGTAGAACTTTCGTCTGCAAGCGATTTTTTTAAAAAATGGCGGGACCAAACGAAAATTTATTCAAGTAGATTGGGCGCGAAATTGACTTCATTGATTTTCGTTAGGCGAGCTTTATTGGATTTTGACCACAATTGGTAGGTTTTGTCGAGGACGCTTTTATTTGAGTTGTTCTCTTCTGCTTGAGAACATTTTCACGTCTGTTCCATTTTTTTTGGTAAATATTTACTCTGTTTTCTTTTAATTTGTCACTGAAACTATATGTTTTTTTCTATATTTGTGTTTATATAATATTTTATAGATAGTAATACAATTCAAATAATATTTTTAAAAATGATAATATTATATTTTTATATGTAAATATCGTTCTGAAAATAGAGCAATCCATACCTAAATCATTAGATAGTAAAAAGGCATATATTGGATTGAATAAAAGATTGAACAAAAGGCGGCGCTGAGTTTGTGTAAACAAAAATGTAATGCCTCGATAAAGGTTGGCGTTCAGCCAGCCGAAATATTGGCAAATAAATCTTTTATTTAATCCAATATATGCCTTTTTACTATCTAATATATAAATATATATATATATATTTTTTTTAAACCAGCAATACTTATCATATTATAAATGATAAATATATTTCTCAAATCTTATGAAAATACATTAAAATATATAACTCGCATTTTACTTCTCACTTCCATTTGTTATTTTAATGAACAGAATAAATGTTTAAAAATATCATATAGCGTAGCTTCAAATACTTTAGCGTAAATACAAGCAGGAAAATAAATTCATATTTCTTTAATAAGACTTTAACAATGTTCAAAAATCGATTTTAATATATTAAATATATTGTTATTAGAGGGGTTTTCATAATCATACAAAATTGATATTCCATCCTTCAGTGCTGCGTATATAAGCAGAATCGTCCAATACAGTATTAGAGTTCTGAGAAGCGGTCTGGTGGATTAAATTGGCGAAACCGCTGGGAGGGTTCACCACTAATGAGCCAAGCCCTCCCAATATATTTTATCATCGCAGTAAGGGCAGTAGAAGTTTGTATTATGTATAAAAGAAACATTCCTGTTTTTAAATCCTTTCATTTTATATGTATAGATGGCGCGTTATTGCTCTTTGTTTTAATATAAATCTGTGAGAAAATATATTCACAAATGTATTCTTCAAATATATTTTGCTATATACACTCATTGACAATACTTAAAGAAGTTGTACCTTTTAGCATGTATATCGGTATTCAGATTAAAACTCTGAAGGATATCACAGTGAACATTATTGAAGACACACGAGATAATCAAGTGTGAACAAAATTGCCTCTGTCTTCTAAATAATAATAATAATAATAATAAAACAGACGACCAGAAACATCAAAGAAATTCCACTTCCATAAGTTTTGTGTCCATGGGTGTGAATACTATACATATCTGATGTATCCACTCAACGTTTGCAATGATACAATCGAGAGAACCGCCAAGAAAACAATAAAACCTCCAGGACGCTCTTAGCACGCACGCAACGACGGAAAAAATGAAATGACAACATGCATGCGTCAACGTCTATTGAACGCTTTCAATACCAACAGACGGCGCTAAAGCGTAGAAAAGGACGATCAGCAAATATAATCCCATTAAATATATATAGCTAAAGCTTTTAAGTCGTATAAATATAATATAGGGATATTAAATATAAATTAATGCCGTTGTTAGAGTCCATCAAATCGAGAGATCGACCTTTGATGACTTTATGAACAAACATTCTCCAATTAGATTAGATATTGTTGCACCAAGTTGCAGCTTTGCAGGGTCGTCGACCTTGGTTTCTTCCTTCTTGGTGTTATACACGTCTCCCGAATGGATTTCCATACTCAAAGCAAATAAATAAAAGTAAATAAATAAAATTAAATAAAAATAAATTACCTTTTTAAGTTATTGCGTTTATTTATTCGTTGTCTTCCTCGTAGGTCGTGATCCGCATTCTTCGTCTAGGTCCTCTCTCGCTCCAATAACCAATCAAGATATATGTACCATAAAATATTACAAAAGGAATGAAACTATAAAAAGGAATGATGATAATCTAAATAATCTGTTTTAAATAAATATTAAATATCATAGAATATTTTGAATAAATGTAGGGCGCATTCAAATTGATGCAACAATAATTTGTTTATATAGAGAGTTTTTCTAGCTGAGCTTGAAAATTAAGTGGTTTGCCAATGCATATTTTTGTTTATGCTGTTGGCCAAATATATTAGGATCTTTAACCTTTTGGAACGATTTCTTCCCGCAAGGACAAGAGAGTGTTCTTCTTTGTTACAATAAATGAAGTTTAAATCTTATCATGGCTTTCATTCGATCATATTTTGTGGTAGCTATCCAATCAGGATGTTGTCTGCCCTTTACCAGAGTTGTGTTCACACTGGGAGATACAAATAGAGGTTTTCCTTTCATTGGAATTGAGACTAAATTACATTTCTTAAAACCCTTCAATACCGTTAGAGTACACTAATTAATACTATTTTTCTAAATAACCAAATTTTATTTGATACCAAATATCAGACACTATATTCTAAAATATTAAAATAAATTAAATATATCCTAATATTTCAAGTCAAAAGGTAATCCATCAATTAAGAGAAAATAAAAGGGCCTTCTGGATCTGTAAAGAAAAAAAAAACATATTTTTTTCTCAGAATATTTTGAGAGATTGTTTCTATTTTTTATTTCCTTTTATTTTGTTTTTAAAAAACATTATATAAAATACTGCATTACTAATTTTACAAAAGCCTTTAATTTTCATAAAAATTTTATATTATTATTATTATTTACAATTTTCATCTTATCGAAGAGTCACTAGGGGAGGCCATAGAAAGACTGCTGGAGAGCTGCAGGACATCAGGGGACCATAACGGCAAGGGCCACAGCACTGACCAGGAGTCAAGATAGCAAATGTAAATATCTTTGTTTACTTTTACTGTTGTCATTTATTGAAGTTGTAAATAAAAATATGTAAATAGACTGACCATTTGCTACACTTTTTAGATAAAAACTTGTAACCTTTTTGAAAAATAAATTTACAATTTTATTTTTAATGTATTATTATCATTAATTATTTTTGACCAATGACAATGTTGTTTCCATGTGATTTACAAGAATTTGTAAATTAAGTTTACTATGAAATAAATTGATAAAGAGGGATCAATCTCTCGAAATATTTTGAGAAATAATTGTTTTTTTTTTTTTTACTTTACAGATCCAGGTACGTCCTTTTATATAAACATATCCGAATACGTTTTTCAATATTTGGTAAAAAAGGACCAAGGCATTTATTTAAGTCATTAAAAAACATTTTTTTTCTTCAAATTTTAATTGAAATTAAAGCCGAATGAAAAAGAAAAAAAAAAATCTTAATTTTTCTCTATCAAGTTTTTTTTCAACCTCAGAGTCAATTTAAAAGCTTTTTAAATTCACTAATTATTTAAATTCGAAAAATTAGCATATAAATAACTTACTCATTGCATAATAAGTTTGAGAATATACTTTTATTTATTCGATTTTTCACATATATAGGGTAAATTATATTTATATACATTATATTTTAAATATATTTTATAAAGCCACGTTCTATTACAAACCTATATAATTTGTATTTATTTGAATTTCATCTTATTTAATTTTTTTTTTATTTTTGAAATCATTTTTCTTTTAAATCCATAATATACAGGGTGTACCAGGTAAATTGGGAATTTCAACAATGGTATTTTAACTGAAATTTTTTGCAAGTAAAAATTAAAATATCCGAATGAAATTTGACACAGTAGTAGATAAAAGAATATAGTTTTTATTTATTCAATGTAGTTTCCATTATTAGCTACAACAGTCTCGAGGCGAGTGCGGAATGAAGCACAGGCCTTGGCGACGATGACCTTGTCCATTTGGGTCATCACCGTGTGAACTGCTTTCTTGACAGACTGGATGGTGGTATGAGGAGCTTTGTTGACATCTCTCTCAACAACGCCCCATACATAGTAGTCGAGGGGATTGCAATCTGGAGAATTAGGGGGCCAAATATCAGGACCCCAGTGACTAGGGACGTTAAGTGTCAGCCACAATTGTGTCTTTTTTGCCTTATGGGCTGGAGCTGAGTCCTGTTGGAAGACATACTTCCTTCCTGCGGCCACCATGTCCATCCAAGGCTTCACAACGGTCTCCAGAACATTGATGTAGGTGTCAGCGTCATCCTAAGGCCCTTCTCAAAGAAATGGGGAGGCATGATATCACCTTCACTGCTGATAACGCCAAGGACCATTACGGAGGCAGGAAATTTCGTGTGCATCACGACAGGTATCTCTGAGGGGTCTTTACAGATCCAGCGATCATTCCTGGGATTTACCTTTTGGTCCACGTCAAAGTTCTTTTCGTCAGAGAAGAACCTTAGCATGCCAATAGAGTCGTGTTTCAGGTTGTTGAGGAGGGCAGCAGCCTTTCCTTTTCTGTTATTCTTCATATTCTCAGTCAGCAACTGACCTTTCCGAAGGGCATAAGACTTGAGACCAAGGTCCTCATGGATAGTTCTGACAATTGTCATAGAGCCAACGTCCATTTCCTTGGCTATGGCCCTCATGCTCTTCCCAGGGTTTCCATCAATCTTCTCCTTGACATTTTTGACAAATTCTTCGCCTCTTACCCTGTCCGATCGACGCGAGTGCTTTTTCCTTGTAGCTATCCCCTCTTTGTTACTGTCGGCCTCATCAAACTGCTTCTTGACACGATAAATAGTGGTTTTGGGCAACTTAAGAAAATCCACTATCTCTTTGGGGCTCCTTCCGGCGCGCAGAGCAACGATGATGGCAGCTCGATTTTCAAATTCTCGGTTACTCTTCATCACTACACTGCGCACACATTTACTGTTGCATTTTATATGAATATGGCTACGTAATGAAAAAAAAAACAAGTTTTTAATCTCAAGTAGTTTTTGTTTTATGGACTGTCAAAGTTAGTCCCAATTTACCTGGTACACCCTGTATATACAGGTAAAAAAACAGGTCATTTATTTATTACAAAACACAAACTATATCCTATGTAGATATTTGCGTGCAAATATTTAATCTATGTTATATACATAGTTTTTAAATATATATATATTATTCATAGTTTTAGAGAGATAGAATGAAAGTTATTTAAATTTACATCTTAAAGCAATAAATTATACAAGTAACAAAGATTATTTACATACATATTATCAAAAGTCCAATATATCTTCAGACTTACAACCACTAAACCAATGGCACAAATATAGAACATTCCAAAACAATAACATAAATAATAAAAAGGTCATTTTAAATATATTATAGAACTATTTTCAATAATATTATAATAAAGAATCATAAAATATATATATGGCAGAGCACCATCTAAAATTTTCTTATGAGCGTTCAGGATATACCATTTTTATTTTTAATATTAACACCTGACCATTATTTTATATTTTTAATGCACATTTCAAAAAATAAATATAGGTATAATTTCAAATCTATCTCTCTCTCAAAAATATTCAGGATAAAATGAAAATATTATATCAGAAAATAATAATATAAAATATCAAATTTTAATTAAAGTACACGAAATGATTCTTTATATTTAAAATTTAAACGTGTAATTTTTATATTTTAAAGCCTTCAAACATAATAAAAGTGCAATATAAAATAAAAAATAATATCGTAAATAAATTTAAATAATAATTAAAATTACAAATTTGAGTGTGTTTTAATTTTTAAATATATTCCATAAATTTAAAGACTCTCTATATAACATGTCATCAAAAATCTATTTATTCGAAAAAAGTCTCAGAAATAAAAAAAAATGGCGTCCGCACTTATTGATTTTATCATCATGGATTTATTATGTAAAATATAAACTATCCCTCATTTTAAAATCAGACGATGTCTCTTCTAAATATTTCTTTTGTAAATATATATATATTTCCAAATAATATAAATACTTTGATATTTTTACTATAAAATATTAATATTTGAAGTATCAATTGTTTTAAAACTTTAAATTTATGTACAAGTTTTAATATCAAAAGAAATTTTTTCAACTATTGGGATCCTGATTTGATTTTTAAAAATTGTTTCTTAACTTCTCTATAAAATAAATTCGGTGAGGAATTTATTTTAAATTTAGAGGAATACACGTTTTAAATAATTATTTGCTAAAATATTAATTATTCCAAAATTATAATAAACATTTATATTAATTTTTTTTTTTTTTTAATTAAAAGTCATTTATTTTACTAATATTTCAGTTGGCCCAACGCCCACCTTTATCGGGTGTTATAACATTTTAAAGTCATATATATATACTTGTTTGATTTCACAATAAGGATTCATAATATTTTATTATGAACCTTTTTTTCAGTAAGTACATTTTAACAATAATTGTTGTACATGCAAAAGGTATGATCAAAATGTTCTCGTAATGGCCTAATAAAACAAAAAAAAAACGTAGAGTAAAAAAAATAATAACACGACTATTAAAAAGAGGAACGAATTTAACACCAGGTTCACGTAAAGGTTTGCGCGTGCGCCTATAATTATTTCAAATAACTCTATTTTTTAGAATATATAATGGTAACACAGCGCGGCTAAATTAAAATGGGTGTTAAAATGGAATAATGTGTGTTTTTTTTTGTTGGAAATTCTGTTTCCGAATAGGTAAATCACCCAGTGTAAACTTTGATTTGTTAAGAAAATCATTTGGAAAAGACTCTTTTAAAAGAATAACTGCATTTGAGCTTGAATAAAATTGACATGGACCCAGAGCTGGAGCTTTACAAACCCAAGATAGTGGACATTGCGACTGCTGTGATAGAGATGCATGGAGACATCTGAGGCTCTTCATTGGACACGACAACAACAATAATACAGTATACACACCCAAGATAGTGGACATTTCTACTGCTGTGATAAAGATACATGGGGACATCTGAGGCTCTTCATTGGACACGACAACAACAACAATACAGTATACACACCCAAGATAGAGAACATTGAAACTGCTGTGATATAGATGTATGGAGATATCTGAGGCTCTTCGTTGAACACGACAACAACAATAACTGCATTTGAGAGTGGTTTAAAAAATTTAAAGATGGCCGAACTTCCGTGTGGATAACCAAAAAACGGTGAATGTTTTTAAAAATGTAGAAAAATATTAAAGGCCTTTTGGTGTTTCCAAATCGGAAAAGAACAACCAGAGAAGAATCCGAAGAAACCAGAGTGTCATTTGGTATATGCTATTTCAGTATCCATGATGATCTAGGCCTAAAAAGACGATATTGCAAGTTTGTCCCTCGGATAATACCTCTGGAGAAGAAAGAGGTACCCAAAGATATTAGAGAAAACTTGCTTAAATTGGCCGTGCATGACCAAATGTGCCAACATAAGGTGATAACAGGAGACGAAAAATGGGTCTTCGACTACGATCCTGAAACAAAACGCCAATCAAGTCAATGGTTGGTAGATGACGAAAAAACACCCAAAAAAGTGAGGATGGAAAAGTTAAACTTGAAGATTCTTCTCGTCACTTTCTTCGACCGCAAAGAACTGTATTTCATGAATTCACACCAACTGAGATAACAATTAACCAAGAATCTATATTAAATAAAAATATTAAATAGAAAACTTCCATCATTGCTTAATATACTGTAAATAACTACCTTGCTATTTCTTTTATCTGCTTATATTGTTGCTTATTTGTTTAATGTGTGTGTTTATTTAATGCTCTTTTTCTTAATTGTTTATTTTCTTTTAGTTAATTCTGTTACCTACTCTACTACAATATGAATTATTGTAAATAGTTTCACGCGCAATTATCCAGATCGGATATAGCGTGTCTTATTCGCAACTGGAAAAAATAAATAAAATAAATGAGTTCACTTTCTATCAAATTCAAACCTTTTTTTCAGCAACTCTCTACCAAGCGCTCAACCTCTATTAAACATCCAATTTTGCCATTCTTGGATCTAGTACATTTGAAATCTTTTTTGAGTAGTTTTTTTCCGTGTGCGTGTGATTAATAAAGCTAAATCTCTAATAGAAAGTATTTATTTAATACAATCATTTTATCGGTAATCAATATAGGATAATATATCAAAATTCGAAACTATTTTAAACGCGTAAGATTCTTTTTGATATTAAACAATTTCTACTGTCCTTACTGCAATGGAAAAATTAATGCGAGGGCCTGGCTCATCAGTGGTGAACCCTCCCAGCGGGTTCGCCAGTTTAATCTACCATTCCATTGCAGTAAGGGCAGTAGAAATTGTTTAATTTCAAAAAATCTTACGCGTTTAAAATAGTTTCGAATTTTGATAACAGATGGTGCGCTAGTGCATCATAGGATAATATATACTTGATAAATAAAATGTTTCCTCTTCCCTCTCCTCTTGTTGATGTGTAAATACGGCGAATCCTGTATGGGGCGGAATGCCCTAAATAAAGGCTTTTGTTGTTGTTGTTGTACTTGATAAATAAGTTTTTAATGCCAAGCCAAAAACCTTTGTCCAGAAAAATGTCGATACCACTAACGGTTTTAAATTTAAGACTTGAAGCAGAGGAGAAACAACTTTCTAGAATAAACCCGTTTTTGCAGCTCCCACAAAAATATGGCGGCTAAAGTTTAAATTTATTTTTTTTATAAAGAAGACAGAGTTCTCTAAGTTTTGTGATGTATCTGGTAAGAGAAAGTAGGCTAGCCAAATATTCACAGTATTTAAAGTGAATGATGTCATTTAAATATACCTATCATTATTTAGAGAGCTGTATTTTAGTGGAAATATATAAATATTGTGAAAAAATAGTACAAATGTATTATTGTACTGGGATAAGGTGCATAAATTATGAAAAAGGGCATCTCCTTATCGTGCAACTGAAAGTTGCTGATGGCTTGCGCCATCTATCGGAATAAATATAAACTATTCTCGTTGATTTTTAATTATTCCAGAATTGACCAAATACTCATTATTGATTAATCAAGTACGTGGTTAGCTCTTTTTTCATTAAACAAGAATGGGTATTTGGCCAATTCTGGAATAATTAGAAATTAACGAGAATAGTTGATATTTATTCCGATAGATGGCGCAAGCCATAAGCAAGTTTGCCTTTTTAATAATATAAATATTGGTAAATATTTTATAAATTAGTATTAATATAACGGATCTTTTAGAGGTAAATGTTATTTACGAATAGAGAGACATGTTAAATATATAAATAAATTATGTTTTTAAAAGAGAGGTATTAAAGAAAATATTCAGTGTGATGAGTAAAGATATTATGAGAAGTTCATTTGAAAAAGGGATAAATTTATATTTATTCATAAGCACAGTGAGACCTTCACACACATATATCTGTGAATCCAATTACTATATTCCTGCTAGGTAATAATTATTATTCCAAATAATTAGAGACTCACAAACTTCCCATTTATTTTAATTGTTATATATTCCTTGTAAAGATTTAATTACAATTTACAATTATTATATTTCCAAAGCGCTATATCCCGCAAGGGATACTTGCGCCAAACAAGGAGAAAAGTTTATTTACATAAGTTATTTACATTATTCAACGCATGAAAACATTAGAGATCCAGATTTTGTAGAAAGTTTAGAATGTATTTACAAAATGAATTGAACTTTAAATATGATTTTTTGCATACTATTCTTCACCGCTAGACAACAGACAATAAATAATGTTGTATATCTATATCAATTTGTAAATAGCAGAGAGAAATATCATAAGTTTAACTATTTTTGTAAATATATTTATGATTATCTTTCTAACCTGAAAGGTTCAGGTTCCTAATACAGAAGTGTTCGCAGCTTGGAAAGTCCGATGCAGGGAGATAGCCAAGAAGAAGGGGAAGCACATAGAACACATGAAAAAAATTCACGTTCGAAAAATAAAGTTCTAACGGACGTTTGAAATCGTTTCATTTGAAAGGAAACACCCTCCGTATATATTATTGTTTCTCTTTTTATTTTGATTACTTTTTCTTATATAATATGTTTATAACTGTTTCTGTTTGAAAAAGTGTAAATCGACGCAAATATCCCTAGCCGGGATATCGCGTTTTGTGTGTTGAAATAAAATAAATCGGAAATCAAATTGTTAAGTTCACAAACAACTAGTTCATTCTTCATTCTATAATATTGATACAATATAGTCTCTAGATATATTGAGATGATAACATTAATGAATTGACAGTTAGAGAAAGAGTAAAATATAAGTTATATTCGAGTGTAAACATGGGAACCAAGGCTAGTTAATGTTATCAGGAACGTTCAATGTTGCTAAGTCAGATATTTCCTAAATAAATCCGTGTGGAAATTTGAAATTCCGCTCAGCAACACAGAGTTAATGGAATTCAAAAATAGTTTTCTATCCCGGTCCATCGTGGTTCCAGACCCTCTGCTCTCCTGAGGAAACCAAAGGGTGTAAGGAAGATTATCAAAAGTACAAAATGGTGAGACGAAAAGTCTCTTGTAACTTCTTTTCTTTACTTATCCTTTTATTAGTCTAAATTAGACAAGATATTGAAGGTCATGCTCATAAAGAAGTTCAAGAACTAATTCTTGGTTCTCTATACAGGGATCATTTGTCCTTTCCAATACAATTTAGTATATAATTTTAAAATTATAAACATTTTCTCACAATGAGTTTCTTTTATTAAAATAAAGTCGGTTTTACGGGCGAAGATTTTACGTGACAACGGTAGAATATTTATTGATATGAATATAATTAAATTGCACAATAGGAACAAGGAATTGAATGAAAATAAGAATTGCACAAATTTTAACTATAGAAATATATTTGTTTACTAAAACATTGTACATGTAAACTTAAACTTAACTAATTCCTATTTGAGTGATTTTGTTGAGGATAGGACGATGATAGGAGAAATATGAAATGAAAGGAAGTGTTTCTGCTGTAATGTGTCTTGCGAAAGTCAAGTCGATAGTTGTTCCTTTTAACGTAGTTGACTTAGAAACGTTTGATACGCAATCAAGATTATACGTATTTTTCATGATATTAAGAAACGAGTTGTCAGGCTTTACGTTTTTGTTAAAATCACCACACAGAAGAATCGGTATACTAGAATCAACTTGCACGAACGGTGGCACGTACTGGCTGTTGTGAATGTACGGACCGAGTCCTTGCCATAGTAACATTCCAATATCCTGCATACTAGCTCCTGGATGAATATATACAGCACCGAGTATAAACTTGAAGCTAGTATTAGCGGCGAAGCAAGTAACTTCAGTCATGCACATGTCACCCTTGGTTTTAATGACACGAGTTACGTCTGTAATCGCAACTTGGAACACTTCCGCCGTAGATGTCGATGATAATTTACGATAGATCGCCACTCCACCAGCCGCGTTGGTATTTGAAAATCAAAACACTTATTCAGATCGAAGGTTCAAATTTTTGCTAAATAAATTTGAAATTAAATAAAATTTGTAATTGTAAATGATGAAGTTGAAAATTAAAACATTTACTTAAATTAGATGTTAAAATTCTTGCTCAACACAGGTTAAATAAAGTTTTCTTATATCTGCCACTTTTTCTTAATATTTGTAATTTTAAAGAATCAATTCGAAAATCAAAACATTTATTCAGATCGAAGGTTCAAATATTTGCTAAATAAATTTGAAACTATTTAAAATTTGTAAAATAATAATTAATTAATTAATTAATTTTAAACTAATAATTTACTTAACACTATCAACATTTATCAATAGTATGACATAACCTATAAACTCAGTTTCTCAACTTTTGTGTCAATCTAACAATTAATCAATCAATCATAGTTTACGATAATGAAATATCAGTGTACAATTATTTACCTTTATTGTTGTAGTTGTTGTAAATGACGAATCTAAGCACTCCACATTTTCACTACAGACACAGCTGACGATACTTTAACCACACGTGTGAACTTGTATTATGACGCTTTCTTGTTTTTCCAACGCCAAGAACGTTCGAGAAAGACAAAGACAGAGACAAGCATGCGCCGATTCAATGCGCCTAATTCTCTAGCGCTGCGCGCGCAGCTGCGCGCGCAGCACTCTCGTTCGGTGACTCATCGTAACGTTACCGGGCGTTACACTTTTTCATAAGTGACTCCCAGCCGCAACCTAATTTAAGACGTTGTCACGTCAAAACGCTAGCTTTCAAGCGATAATCGTTCTTCAACGGGCTTTATCGGATTATCACTTGAAAGCTAGCGTTTTTAAATAAAAAGAAACTCATTGTGAGAAAATATTTGTAATTTTAAAACATTTTTTCACAATTTTATTATGAATAGAAATTTAGTATATGCTGGGGAGTGGCATCTTCGGTTTTGCTCCTAGTGCATATGGGGAAGTTTTTTTATTTATCCGAGTTTTGAGAATTTCTGCCCTTCAACAGGATTCTCAAGGTTAGCTCTACCGTATCTGACTTCAACTGTACACTTTAAAGTCAATAAAATTCGTACTGGTGAGTATATTTTTGAGTGACTCTTCATGTCAATGAATCTACTTTGAATCTTCATTAAATTGATATATTTCTATTATAGAGTGAAGATTAATAGTGAAAGTTATTTTATATGTTATAAGAAATTGCACTTTATATATTTAGATATCTTTAAAAGATAAATAAAAGATACGCACCTTTATGCTACTATAATTATTTTATTATTTCACAATTCTTGCACACATACACATTATAAACAAAGCCTTGTATAATGATGATAATATAAGTTCGATTCGTTTCGAATCAAAACAGAGTAAAGTAATAATATATCACTGATATATTATCTTTAAACAAAACAGATCAATATAGTCAACAATGATAATGTAGAACAACAATGAAAATTTAGACAACAATGGGAATGTAAACAACAATTTAAATATGATGCACTAGCGCGCCATCTGTTATCAAAATTCGAAACTATTTTAAAGGCGTAAGATTCTTTTTTTAAATTAAACAATTTCTACTGCCCTTACTGCAATGGAAATATTATTGGGAGGGCCTGGGTATTACCCATTCGAAGTGTCTAGCATCAGTATCACTATAAAAGGAAGTTCCAAAAATGCAATATAACAGTGGTATGGTAGATTAAACTGGCGAAACCGCTGAGAAGGTTCACCACTGATGAGCCAGGCCCTCCCAATAATTTTTCCATTGCAGTAAGGACAGTAGAAATTGTTTAATTTAAAAAAGAATCTTACGCCTTTAAAATAGTTTCGAATTTTTAACGATTTAAATGTAGTCAACAAAGGAAACGTAGGCAACCACAAATGATATGGACAAATTTGCTGATCATCAAATAGAAAGAAGCATTATTGTGAAATAAACATAGAAGGATATTTAATAATAATAACGTATAAGAGGATAAATTGTTTTGTATATATCTTCACATTAATATATCACTACAAAGCAATAACGCTCCATCTATATATAGAAAATAATACCTTAACTGGTTTCTCCTTATTGTTTACGGAGGATCATTGCTTGATGCAAATATATATATTGTATATTTTAAACTGTATAATAATGACACTTTCTATTTACTACCACCCGATGCTTTGTATATAAACTATTTGTATTTTGAGCGCCTTTTTGTATATAAACTAAAATTGGTGACGTCAAAATAAAGATCCAAAGAGAGAGCGGTCAGCTGTTGGCAGGGACAGAGGGGAGGAAAATGCCAACGCCCATGTGGGGCCGGTCCCGAGGGACATTCTTATAGAGACCCCCCTGTAAACAGGACAAGTTTTGGCACACAGGCTCTCCCTCCATGTCTCGGGGATAAGCATCCAAGTTTGTGTCATGGCCTCTGTCCCGTGGGCTGTTTCCGATCACTCTTGGTGCTAACATCCAGCCCTGCCTCTGCTTCTTGTTGTCCGCGTGTGGGAAGAACATCAACACTTGCCTCACGTACACGACTGCCAGCTTATCCATAAATCGACATTTGCAACAATATTACATATATATATAATTTCACTGTCTTAAAAGTTTATGACCACAGTTTGACTGAATACTATTTCTGATATTCTACCCTTCAGTGTATCGTATATAAGCAGAATCGTTCAATAAAGTGTTAGAGATATGGGAAGCGGTTTGGTGGATTAAATTGACGAAATCGCTTATAAGGTTCACCACTGATAAGCCAAGGCCTCTCAATATATTTTTCATCGCAGTAAGTATAGTAGAAGTTTGCAAAACAACACTTGAAGTTACACCGCATGAGTTTCTTTTCAATGAAAAATCAAAATTTATTTCAAGGTGAAATATTGACCATTTCCAACCTTTTTGGATGAGGTATGAAAGGGTGAATTATGAAGAGTAATAATGAACGGAAAAATAAAACCTACCCTGGACACTTTTATTTTTCCGTTTATCATTACTCTTCATAATTCACCCTTTCATACCTCATCCAAAAAGGTTAGAAATAGTCAATATTTCACCTTGAAATAAATTTTGATTTTTCATTGAAAAGAAATTATGCGGTGTAACTTCAAGTGTTGTTTTGCAATCACAAGCCAAAGTGTATTATATTGTATAGTAGAAGTTTGTTTTGTGTATAAAAGAAACATATATTCGTGCCTAAATTATTTCCTACATTTATATATAATTCAAAAATTACTGTAGAAGGGAAGAAATGCCTGAAAGCTCTGATGAATATAAAAATTTACAAGAAATTCTTCATTTATCGAATTTGTACTTTTGATAATATACAGGTGTGATTATCCAACTTATATAAGGATGAATAGGCTCTTCCTTTATATGTAAATGCACCTTAATAGAATGGCCTATAAGGATATATTATGCATGATTAATCTTTTTTGATGGGCTTTATAAATACCTATCTTCACAAGACTTCTTATAGGAAACAAATAGCAATGGTTAGGTAAATATTGAGACCATTCATTGAAATGATATTACTATCCTTATTGTAAACATTGGTGACTCTTGTATCTTTGAGAGTGTATAAATAAAGTACGAAGTCAGGTGTGACAAAAATTTAAGCCAATACCTTTAATACTTTAGGGGGTATATACATTATAGATTCGATAAATCTAAAGTTCCATGGCATACTTCTAAAGAATATATTAATAACATTGGTATATATTGAATCTGAAAATCTGAAAGATCTATCGAGACAAATTCTAAAATTCGATATTTTACGAATACTCTGTCTAAAGACTTATACAAAATACATTTAAACATCATTTAACAACGAATTTAATTCTAAGTTATCATTTGTTTGTTGTTTTGTTTGTTTTCTCTGTAATAGCCGCTGATATTTCAATTTGGCGCATGGTTGATTAATAAATAAAGATGATTAAAAAAACAATGAGAATTCGAGGATAAAAACGGTCTAAAAGTCAAACGATGAAAAGCAGACGAGAGGCTGGCGATGAAAGAGGTCGATGCACTAACCCTCCGGAAATTGACGCCATTAACCCTCACTTAATCCTGGGATTAATCCAGCGATCCATTGTTTTCTGGAGCCTTGGTTTATGGACTCCTTTATAGAGGGGGTCCTATTGTAGCCGCGGGTTATTGTAGGGGATTTATATGTATATATCCTTCCAGTTTAGTACCATATATATTGGATTTTGTTTAATCTTCATTTTACTGACCTGGCGAATCTAGTTGATTAACGACATGTTTACATCGCTTATATGTGCGCGAGATAAAGGTTCGAAGATATATCTAAGCTGATTACATTTCTGTGAAACGAAACGTGCGCACATACGCACACAAACGCACACATGCGCACCCACACGAACGCCCACACACAAAATCAAGCACACACACACATGCACACGCACGCACACATATACACACATACGCATGCGCACCCACACGAACGCATACACAAACTCACGCACAGTGTATTAGTGCATTTATTTCGTTTTAAAATTGTATTTTGATTCGACTACAGTAAATCTAAACACACACAATTAATTTTGAAACAAAAATTTGAATGAAACCCAATACACATCCATACAAAAAAATATATATAATTCATATAATAAAATACACACACCATATTTATACAAGACATTTCTATGATATATCAAATCTATCCAATCCACAATATCTCTATCAAGATGAGGGAAATAATAAAAAAGAAATAAAAGGAAAATCTTGGAGCTCACTTAACCAGGCAGGCAGCAGGCCAGATGGCGTGGGGATCCATAAAACGTAATCTGGGGAGAAATAAATGCTGGGGAGGAGGTAGAGAGGTTTTAACTAATTGGATCATAGAACACTTACTTTTATCCTCAATTCTTTGAATTCTCTAACATCATACTGTTGTGATATGTTAAATAACATGTTACGTATTATATTTATTATCTATTATTGACTATGCAAAATCATGCCAATTGTCAATTGTTTTAAAAACTTATGTAAACTATTTCCTTTTTATCTCTATCTTGTCTAAAAGGAGATTACTAGATTAAATAAACATTCAGTTCAACTTGTAAGCCGGAGCGAGTCTTATTCAGATAACACTTAACCATTACAACACATACTATCAACTTACACTAATTGCATAAATGTCACATTTGCATAATGTATATTTGAAATAAATACTAATATAAATAAAGCTTCCAGGGCTCAAGTTTCTTGTTAAACCTTTTATTTTCAATCTTTCGGACTTTTCAGTCCTTCAACAGGAGTATCATATTACAAGAGAAGGAATCGCCTGACATCATCTTGAAGAAGGAACAAAAGTTAACGGCGACGTGTTTATTTTATTAATGCTGTAAATTCGGCAAGCTTTCTGACTTTGACGTCCTTTAACAGGCAACTTTTCAAGTAACTGAAAGATAATATTTATATACAGGTAAATATTTACATAATTAGAACTTTTCTTAGCGTATTTTTTTGATTATTATACAAATCCTTTCTTCTTTATCTATGTAAACAAATTGTTCTAAGAAAAGGATGACTACCTAAGGATGCAGGGAAAGGCAAAAAACTATCTGAAACCCCTCAGACAAAAAGTGTTAGAAACTTGGGAGGTTTGATTTTTTCAAGGTGAGGGAACAGATTGGGTACTATTGGGTACTATCCTATTAATAAATTAAAGATATATTTATCATTGATTTGTTAATGTAATACTCCTGTTGAAGGATTGACAAGTCCGAAAGATTGAAAATAAAAGGTTGAACAAGAAACTTAGCCCTGGAAGCTTTATTTGTTTTATATTATATTCTAAATCAGGGAAGAAAGTTTTTATAAATACTAATATGTGTTAAATAAGTCAAAAACATATATTTTTATGATACATCAGCGCGCCATCTGTTATCAAAATTAGAAACTATTATAGACGCGTATGATTATTTTTTAAAAATAAACAATAGTTCATCTAAAATACCCATTCCAAGAGTCTAGAATCAGTATCACTATGAAAGGACGATCGAAAAAAATGCAATATAACAGCGGTATGGTAGATTAAACTGACCTAACCGCTGGGAGGGTTCACCACTGATGAATCAGGCCCTCCCATTAAATTTTTACATTGCAGTAAGGACAGTAGAAATTGTTTATTTAAAAAAAAAAATAATCATACGCGTCTATAATAGTTTTGATATATTTTGATATTTATTCTCTGTATATTTTAACTTGTGTGAAAATTCTTGAAAATAGAGGTTCCTGACACTATAACATTCATAGGTATTAAAATTAAGAGACTTCGGCCAGAAGATTTTCTCTCTTAATTGTAAAATTTCATCAAACTCCTGATTTGTGTAAATGTTATACTTGTTAAAGTCTGTTTACTATGTAAATAGGTTTCCACTCATTTCCTCTTTAAGTAAGTTTTTCTCGAAATATCGATAGCTGTACATAAGCGAGTCCACTATCACCAGTCCTCTTATCAACACGCGAGAAGGAAACATTTTCATCTGATCTTACTTTGAAATGTTTATTGTTGATTTTTATGGTTAAACTCTAAAACACCACTTACCCATTGCCTTTTTCCTAAAACAACACTTTTTCAATCACGAATTTCTTATATAAATAAGACAAAATATTTACTGTTCATACTGCCATGAAAATAGTGGAAAGATTTGCCTCATCTGTGGTGAACCCTCACAGCGGTTTCGTCAATTTAATCCACCAGACAGCTTTTTAGATCTTTAATACTGTATTGTGTGATTCTGGTTATAATATGTGACATTGGAAGGATGGAATTCTAGATATGGTATTTTTAGGAAACTATGGATATAAGAGTTTTTAGGACAGAAGAATTACATATACATACTTCTTCAAGTGTTTTGGCGACACTTACTCTAAAAACCCTTACCACTCACCCATTGTCATTTTTCGTAAAACAGCACTTCTCCAATCACGAAATTATTATATAAATAAGACAACATTTTTACTGTCCTTATTGCAATGAAAATAGTGAGAAGGCTTGTTGGCTCATCGGTGATGAATTCTCCAAACGTTTTCGTCAATTTAATCCACCAGACAGCTTTTTAGATCTTTAATACTGTATTGTGTGATTCTGGTTATAATTGGCAATATTGAAGGATAGAATTCCAAGTATGTTATTTTAGGAAACTATGAATATAAGTTTTTAGGACAGTAGAATTACATATACATACTTATTCAAGTGTTGGCGACAATTATTCTAACAAGAACGTTGCATACAGATAGTGAAAAAATATTATTATATAGTTTAAACATTTGTTATACAGTTAAACCTGTATATAACACCCCCTCTTGGGACTCACCAAAATATGGTGCTATAGAGAGGGGGCGCTATAGACAGGTCACTTTTAATGTAAATCGCATCGTACTACTTATTTAAAATCGGGCTCTATAGAGAGGAAGGCGCTATTTAGAGGGGGCACTATAGACAGGTTTAACTGTATAGTTTATGAAAATATTTAACTATTTTAACACGTATAATTCTTTCTGGAATAAAACGATTTTCTACTTTCTCACTGCATATTATAAAATGATGAAAGGACCTCTACTTGTAGTAAGGACAGTAGAAATTATTTTTATATCAAAAAGAATCATAAGTGTCAAAAAGGGTTAAAATTTCTTACAACATATGGCGCGTTAACACATCATATCTTATAGATTACTATAACATGCCCTCTGACTAATCAAATTGTATGCAAATACTCTGAAACATTACCAAATTCTCTTTGTGTATATACTCTATCTTATGAGAACTTTGTTAAGTTTAGAACTATTTGTACAATAATTTACAAAACACTACTAATCCATCGTGTAAAAAATTAATCATATATATGTAAATAATACTAACACAGCACAATAGTCCTTTGGACTTCGTGCTTTTGTAACAATAAATGAAATAATGATATATATCACTAATATTTCCATAACATACGTATGCTAATATCCAAGTATCTAATAGCTTCATAGTTTCTATGGATAAGGAGAGATGAATTAATTCTAACAAATCATTTTAGAAGCAGTTTCTACAATATTCTTACATTAATATTAATCTATAAAACGATATACATCAATCACACACACACAAAAGCCTTTATTAGTGACTTGCCCCATACAGATTCTCCCAATTAGGTAAGGTAATAATCATCTTGTGTTATTTACATAGAAATTGAACTGGCTTTACTCTTCGTCTCAAATTCATTCAATTGTTGACTGGTCCTCTCTTACATAATAATGATCTAAAACTGTTTCGCAAATTCCTACAATATATATAGAGGTGAAAAAAAAAACAAATGTGATATTGTACTTTGCCTTTTTCTTAATATATAGAGGTGTAGAAGGTATTTTTACATATTTACACTTGAAAAAAGTTCAACAAAATCTCTGAGAAATACCTTAAATATATATATATTCTAAATCTATACCTTAAATATTTTTCTATAATAAATTTAATATATTTTGAAAAAAAAACAGTAATAATATTTCAGAAATTTTCTATCTAAAATTATTTAAATATTTTCTTTAGAGAAAAGGAATAAATATACTATATAATATTCACAATATATTTCAAAAATATTCTTTTGGTAATTTATTTTTGTTATAAACACATATATATTTCGTAAACACGCCTAAGTATTATTTATGATTCCTATATAGAATAAAATACTTACTTTTATTCACGTATATAAATATTTTACTTATATCTGGCTATAAAATATTAGGAATAATCACAGAGAGAAGATTGATTTGTAAAATGGCATCTGGCACTAATGGTGCCTATCCATTTAACGCGTTGTTTGCAGACGAGATTTTGTGAGCGCCATTTAGCTAAGTTGATGTCCTTTATTTATTCCTAGCTAGACAATAGAGCTAGCCTCTTATAAGATAAATGTTCCATGGTTAAATGCTTCTCATTATTTCGTCTAGCATTTACTTGAAATCATTGATGAAAACTTTATCAATTTTATTATATTTAAAACTAAAGTTTTCACCGATGATTTCAAGTAAATGCTAGACGAAATAATGAGAAACATTTAACCAACAACAACAACAAACAACAAAACCCTTTATTAAGACACTATTGTCTTACAAGGGGATTCCCCTAAAAGGTTATATATGTACATGAGTGAGGAGGAAAAGCAATTTAGAGGGGAGGGGGACCAATCAGCCGTTGTCTGTGGGGTTGAGCACTTCTTCCCTCATTTTATCAATCGCCTTGAAATATTTAAAATATTTATAAACAAATGTTTTATCCAGCAGGAGAGTAGTGAAGATTTTATATACATGTTGTTCATTGTAGTGAGTTAGCCCCGAAATTTCGCAAATTTCCTGTCTCTTTTCATGTAGGAATGGGCAATGGAATAGATAGTGGACCAAATTGTAGAAGCATTTAACCATGGAACATTTATCTTATCTTCTCAAATGAATAGTATTTTGTTAATAAAAACAATGGCCATGAATTTTTAAAAGCAAATTTTATCTATCCGTGGGCCAAAAGAGTTAAGAAACACTTTTTTAATTAATCTTTATCAATTTTATTATATTTAAAACTAAAGAATAATTTAAAAAGTGTTTCTTAACTCTTTTGGCCCACGGATAGGTAAAATTTGCTTTTAAAAATTCATGGCCATTGTTTTTTTAACAAAATACTATTCATTTGGTATTGAATAATTGTTATTTACTAAAAAATTATTTGTTAAAATGTTTTGATAGTTAGGAGTTTGTTCAAAAATGATATAGGTACATTAAGCGTTTTTTAATCATTTACTTCCCAAGGTTTCGATGACTTGTAACTTTCCTCAGGGGAATAAAAAACCTATGATCAGGTTAATATAGCTTTAAATTTTTAAATCATTGTTTTATATAAATCCCCCCCCCCCCTTAAGCTTATACGATCTTTTTCTTATATATATAAACTTTTGCCCCGACTTGTTTTCCTTCTTCTATAAGCAAATTGCATTGTTTTAATACATGTTTGAAGGGATAGGTTCCTCTTTTGATACTCCCTCAACTTTATATCGTATAAAATATCATATACAAGTATGTATAGTTGTACATATACTTGCATATATAGTTTGACCTAGCGTGAGTATAAAAGACGTTTCAAGATCATAAAATAAAAAATAACTCTCTTTTATCCAATATATTTTCCTGTTACTAACATACATTAGAACTAATATGAGTTGTATTTACCTCGGTTCTACAAATATGTTTTTTAGTATACCTTTTGAAAGGAATACAGTGTTTGTGTAAAAATACCATATATTCCTTTAATAATTAAAAATATTCTGAAAAAGGGAGTAGTGAGCTTTGGAAGTATAGTAAGTATTATATTGAATTATTTTGTAAATAGGAGAGGAGGATACCCTTGGCTCATCAACCATCTATTTTTGTAATAACCTTTTATTTTTTCATTTAGGAAATTTGCTATATAGGTATCCCCCCTATCTCTATGCAACACCTCCATATATCATTTATTTTTAATCAACAACAACAAAAAAAGGCTTTTATTAGGGCCCATTGCCCTGTATGGATCGGCCATACAACAACAAAATAATACAGTCATTTTTTCCTTCTTTTTCTCATGTGCACGTGAGCCTTTGTTTGAAAAGGGATTTATTTACACATCTGTTTTAAGACTTTCCTCACCACCTCTTTTGTGTATGAATCTATTTACAATTGATCTGTAGAAATTATAGAGTTCTTTTGCTATATTTTTCTTTTCTGAAATATTTGCATTCTGTGATATAGTGGGAGATTTCATCAGATATCATATTTCCACAAATCCTGAAGTGAAGGTTTTCCTTTTTGATGATGAGAATATGACTTTCTCTATCTAGAGTTGAAGTAATTCTAGTACGTGCAATGAAGGCTATTATCTTCGATGACAGATTCCATGACAAGTATCGTTCTGGCATAAATGCATGTATTTTTAATTCTAGCTGCTTGTATGAAAATGATGTCTGTGACATCCCTAGATACAAATGGAAGTTCTACTGCCAGGTTCACTGTAATCTTTTCACTTCTGCACACTGTTTATTCTTCAATGTAATGAAAATTGTACAGACTTGAATTCCAAAATTAAATTAAGCTTTGTGTGTATAAAAACATGAAAGAGGAAGGTTCAAATTCCGTAAACACAAATTATTACATTTTTTAAATCCGCTTAATTATTTTCAACATGGCTCTCTAGATTCTACTTGAGACATCATCATCAATAGACGACTATTGAAGAGCATCCATATATTGTAAGTATAGAATTTAAGAGAGATTTTTCCGTTTATCATTACTCTTCACAATCCATCCTTTCATACTTCATCCCTAAGGTTAGAAATAATCGTTATTTCTCCTTAAAATAAATTTCGATTTTTCGTTCAAAAGAAACACATGCGGGATAAATTTAAAATATCGTTCTACAATTATAAGTCGCATTATATTGTATTAAAGAGAGATGTTCAAGAAACAGCTATAGACACCAAGACAGAACCAGAGAATGCTCAGTTACGCAAGTCCCATTCCTCCAATTTCGATATTTTAAGAAAATCTTCTTGGCACAACTATTGAACCACAGCGCCAAGATTCTTAATTTAAAATTAAAGTTTTTTTTCTATTTCTTGATTTCAATACGTTGACTTATAAAATGCCTAATTTTCCAAGTTTAAAAAATATCTTCTAACGGTAACAGTTATTTTTCGTTTATTAAAGGATATGTTGTTTTTACTTTAGAAACCTTGTTATATTTATTGAGTATATTTGTTTGTGTGAATCCAATGTTTTAAACTTTTCTGGTGTTGAAAGATCCCTTTATGAAAATATATATTTGAAACATTTAAATATATAATGTTGTCGTGTCCAATGAAGAGCCTCAGATGTCTCCATGCATCTTTATCATAGCAATCACAATGCCCTCTATCTTGGGTGTGTATACTGTATTGTTGTTGTTGTCGTGTCCAATGAAGAACCTCAGATGTCTCCATACATTTCTATCACAGTAGTCGCAATGCCCTCTATCTTTGGTGCTTATACCCTATTGTTGTTGTCGTGTCCAATGAAGAGCCTCAGATGTCTCCATACATCTCTATCATAACAATTAAATGTCCACTATCTTGGATGAAATGCCTAAATGAAATATATCTAAGTTTTTGGTTGTAATATATTTCGTATATAATATTTCTGATTTTAAATATTTTAATAATGAAAGTGTTGAAAAAAAGAGTACAGCAGTAAAATTGTACTTGGATCAGGTAGATAAAAAAAAGAAAAAAAAAACGATAACATTAAATATATAACTAATTATATTTAACATATGAAAAATAATGCAAAAGTGGAATTGTACTGAAAGCAGATAAATAAATAAATGAATGAAAGACATCTCCTTGATCGTACAACTAAAGGTTTCTGATAGCTTGCGCCATCTGTTGAAATAGATATAAACTAATCGTTGATTTTTTTTTATATTCCATTATATTGACCGAATAACCTTATGGAATAACTTTATGGAATTCTTGAACAATAAAAACACATTCAGTTGCACCATCAGGTGATGCCTTTTACTATATATATGTGACAACATAATAAGGTGGGGAAAGAGAAATAAGGACACCACAAGTTTGGAAGAGGCATCTCGGACAACCAGAGAGAGAGACGGGCCCGGCAAAGCCGGGCGGACGTTCGCGTCGCACACAATCCCAAACTGTCTTAGAAGTCCCGAGGTGTTAACTGACGGACCCCATTTGTTGCCTCTTGGAATGTCGCTGATGTCTGAGGTGACCGGTCCTTATCCTCCCGTCTCTCTCTCTGGGTTGACTCTAGGTTTGCTTTAATATTCCTGGAAGAGTATATATTATGACATATATATAATATTGTAACAAAGTATTTATTAATTTTATTATTTTTATTAACAGAGTGGTCATTTTTATGTTTATATTTTGCTATTCTGTAAATTTCCCTCGTGGCTTATCTTTTGTTTACCATTCATAGTTTGTCCTTGCCTGAAATAAATTGCTGTCTCATCCTGAAGTTTGTCTCCCCTAATTTTCCACGTGGTAATATGTTTTGGATATGGCTAAATCAAATGAAAAATATTTGGTTATATTTTACATTAAATATCGATTTATTTTATATCATAAAATATCATCCCAATATACTTTCCTATTTCAATTCGATATACATTATATGTACAATCGATGGTCAATAATTTAAATCATAAAACTTTATATCAATTTAAAAACTTTTTACCATAGTATTATAACGAAAATATTAGCCATAAGGTTGTCTCTAAAGTTCGTGTGTTTCTTAAAACGTTGTTTTTCTTATTACTTGACGAATATTATTATATATATATATATACATATATCTATATATATAAAAATGGAGGTTTGTTGGTCCGTTGGTCCGTCCGTCCGTCCATCCGTTGGTCCGTCCGTTCGTCAGTGATAATCTTCTACATCGCTCAACCAATCGTGATGAAACTTTGGGAAGATGTTTAGTATACTACCGGGATGGTTTCTGGCTAATTACTCTTTAGAAATAACCTTTCGTTGCATATTTATTTACAATAAAACGTAAATTCACTCGCAATCAGCGCCCCCTCGCGGCAGACGTATGGCCTGAAATAGCATCGCATGAGCTTATTTGTAACGTCAAGCTTAGCCTATAGGTTAGGTACACAGCTTCGTACCCCCGCAACCTAGGTTCGAGGCTCAGCGTGGGTGTTTTTTCCTTTCTTTTATATTATTGTAGCAAATTATTAAAAATATTATTTTATTTAAAATGTAGGCTTTTTAAAATAAAAATTAACATAAACAATTTTTTAATAGCGTGGGTGTTTTTTTTTTAAATTTCTTTTTTATTTTTGTAGAAAATTATTTAAAATATTATTTTATTTAAAATGTAGGCTTTTTAAAATAAAAATTAACATAAACAATTTTTTAATAATATTTGTAACGAACCTAGGTAAGAGGCTCAGCGTGGGTGTCTTTTTTTATTTTCATATCTTTTATATTATTGTAGCAAGGTCTGTTTTTACAGCATTATTATATTTTGATTGGTTTATTTTAAATATGTTTGTTATGCAGGCTCTATGTGATACTATTTAGAGCACATTTTACATTTTACACACCTAAGCCCCCCTCTTTTTAATATTGTAGCAAAGTATTAAAAGTATTATTTTATTTTAGATGTTTGCCATGAAACTTTGGGAAGTTGTTTAGTATACTATCAGGACGATTTCTGGCGATTTATTTTAGAATAATATTTATAACAATAATTATAGCGAAATTAAGACATAGTGATTATATTCTGTGTTTGTGCATATATAAATATTTTACAGAAAATGTGAGTACGTTCTATTAGAATATCTCGAAAACAAAAAAACAATACATATAAACGAGTTCACTGACATTTATTAATGCAGTAATTATAATCAACGATTACAATGAAGGGCTATATTATCTATATATATAAAAATCACTTTCAAATTTTAACGTAGCGTTCCATTCTCAATCCCGTAGGGCTTTAGATCGGCTAAAACATTTTTATCTTTATAAGTGAATATTAACTTTGCTGTACTGAATAGTTTAGTATGATGTTAATTTAACATATTACAATTTAGCCACAGCAACGCGTGGCCGGGTTCGCTAGTATATATATATATTTTTGCTTATCCCTAGTAAACGTGGTGCAGGCTATGATAATCATGGTGGGTAGTTAGCGACTGCTTTTACTGTAAGTACACTACATGTCTAGACATGTGAAAAGCAGTTCGACTTTGCACTTACAAATGTGCCAGAGCCCTGTTTGGTTACTTGCACTCGCTGGTGGGGTTGGACCTTTGCAAGAATCGGGGGCCATTGGAGCATTTTTTTTAAACAGAAAAAAGTGTCCAATGCGGGATTCGAACCCGGGTCGTAGTGGTCGAAACCCAAACGGTTTAACCAGCCTTCCACCCACCCCCAATAATAATAAATAATACAATTACTTTAAACATAATACAAATACATTATACATAACGGCGAATAAAATTACGCCGAATAATATTTGTATTTCAATTTTTTGTAAGTGTTTACGAACTTTAGGGATAACGTTGTATATATATTTACCTTATATACATAATGCAGTAATTGTCTTCTTTGATAGTAGAATTACTCAACGGTACAGGGGACATTAAGAACACTTTCTATTCACGCGGCGGAAGCCATGATGTTTATTTAACAAGTAAATCCATGAATAGCTAATTAAATGACACCCTTTTGTCAGAATTAGCTCTGAATTTTATTGAGGCTATAAGAAAGGTGTGCTAATCTCTTAGAATTTATTTATAAAAATGGAAAGTTCAAGCACTTCACTATTTTTATCCTAAAGGATATATATTTATGTAAGATAAAATCATATATATAGATATATGAAAAAAAAATGGTACAAATGTGATATTGTACTGGGATAAGGTGCATAAATTATGAAAAAGGCATCTCCTTATCGTGCAACTGAAAGTTGCTGAAGTTTTTTGGTCGTTGAGGTACAGCTTGCACCACGCTGATGAGGGCCAACAGCGCGAAACGCGTCCGTGGTTAGCTTTTCTTGATTAATCACACACACACAAAGCCTTTATTAAGACGTTAGTCTTATACAGATTCTCCGTACAAGGTGCAATATCAGGAAAAGAGCAGCACAGGAAACCAGTAGTTCCGCAACTATATACAATTATTAGTAATAAGGAAAAGTAAGACTTAATATGAAAGGTCGACGCCATCGCCCCAAGTCTTCAATTCCATAAGCGCGGAGCAGAAATAGGGACTAAGTTATTTAGTTCGCCATAAATATAGAATCCAGACACAAAAAAGGAGGTTTACTCCAGCACAGCCATCCATATTACCAGCTCCGCAATCTCATCGTCGACCAACACGATGGCCCCTCGATGTTTCGTCATCATTCTGAGGTGTAAGAACAATAGCTTCCAAGTTCTCTTTTCTCCCTCTTTACACCTACTGCCTTGTAAAAATTATATAGGGCCTGTGTGTGTGAGCAACTACTCTGCTTGTTTGGGCACTGGTTAACATCATTTGGATTGACCTAAGTTGGCTGGTTTTCTTTATTAATCAAGAATGGGTATTTGGCCAATTCTGGAATAATTAAAAATCAACGAGAATAGTTTATATTTATTCCGATTGATGGCGCAAGCCATCAGCAGCCATTCAGTTGCACGATAAGGAGATGCCTTTTTATATGTGTTATATATCAAATAATTTCATTTATATTTAGAATTATATTTTCTAGAACAACTCTGTAAAGTCAACCACCAGATAATGCGGCTTTATACTAAGTATATAAATGATTGTTGTTGTTTTTCTTTTGCCGGCACAGAAATTTTGTTAATATGTAAATACGTCACTTGAAGTTACACCGCATGAGTTTTTTTAAACGAAAAATCAAAACTTTATTTCAAGGTGAAATATCGACTATTTCTATCCATTTTGGATGAGGTATGAAAGGGTGAATTATGAAGAGTAATGACGAACGGAAAAATAAAAGTGTCCAGGGATGGGAATCGAACCCACAATGTTCCGCTTACCGGGCAGATGCCATGTCCACTAGGCTACCCTGGACGTATTTATAAAAGGTTAGAAATAGTCGATATTTCACCTTGAAATAAAGTTTTGATTTTTCGTTTAAAAGAAACTCATGCGGTGCAACTTCAAGTGTCGTTTTAGAATCACAGGCCGCATGTATTATCAGTTACTTTATGTAAATAGGTATTCAGTTTTTTTCTTCACGTCTAAAGTCAGATATTGTTTTCTTAAATTATATGTGTGTGTCTTATATAGGTCTATCAGAGCTTAATTATATCAAATTATGATTCAAAGTTATTTTATCATATATTTACAAGATGTAGGTTACACACAACTTACCTGTGTCTTACGCCCAACACCACTATTGAACCTGCGGAAAGGTACAATTTCCTTCTTTGCCATGACATTCATCAGGTATCACTGAGCACGACGAAGGGACATATGCTTGATAACCTGAGCAGTTTCGCATGGTTTTTTGCCTTTTCCTAGCATCCTTAGGTAGTCATCCTTTTCTTAGAACAAAATTTGTTTACATAGATAAAGAGGAAATAAATTTTGTATAAAAATCAAAAATTCGCTTAGAAAAGTTCTTATTATGTAAATATTTACCTGTATATAAACATTATCTTTCAGTTTCTTGAAAAGTTGCCTGTTGAAGGACGACCAAGTCCGAAAGCTTGCCGAATTTACAGCATTAATAGAAGAAACTGGTCGCCGTTAACTTTTGTTTATTCTTCAAATGATGTCAGGCGATTCCTTTTCTTGTAACGTCTTTATAGTATTCTCTGGTTTATG
>CP092868.1:34122186-34228965 GCA_030710605.1 Cordylochernes scorpioides | reverse complement strand
TCCATAGAGACTAGATGCAAGCAATTTTAACTATTATTTTAATTTTATTTCAATTTAAAGCGCTATGTCCCCCTAGGGATACTTGCGCTGTATACATGTATGCCTTTACATTTGTCTATACATATATGCAGTAAGGTAGTCGATCCTGTAGGATGACTGTAGTGTGTTGGTTAAATGCAGTCGTTGTGGCCTCAATGTTCGAGTGGGTTCAGGCGTGAATGTATTGCATCAAAGAACGAGACATGTTAGATGTCACCACGGAGATGGCGAGAGAGTGAGTGTAGCCGACACCGGTCAGGGGAGAACTGTCAATTGTGTCTCAAAGCGGACTAATCTGTTTGCGTAAGAAGGGGCAGACTTGTTTTTCGGACCTTTTTCCGGCTTTCCGGCGCCGACTGTAACTCATTCGATTTTATTTGGCACTTTGGCAATTACATATACATATATACAATACATGGAGACATATATATATTGGAATATATTACAACATATATATACAATTATTTTAGGCCGTGAATAGAATAGTTATATGATGTTAACAATGAGAAAGAGAGAAAAAACGAGAAAAGACCTGTGTACAAAGAAGTGTCTGGCAATTTTAACTATTATTGAAATCAGAGAAAAAACATAGCCACATTAACCTATAGTTTAACTCCCGACGTTTCTGTGAATTCCTATCACACTCTTCAGGGGAATGAAAATCAAACAAGAAATAAGAAAAGATCAAATATGTGAAATAAACTCTGAGAGAAAACTGACAAAAACTATAACAAGACTTAGAACAAAACACTATAAAGGAATGTCAATACATCCAGATGGCACAAAAACTTATAAAGCATGCAACAACTGTCCTGGTGTGGAACTAACACCTACTCACATATTCTCATGTCCAGCAATGGCTGCAGCCTTGCAGAAAATTGACTTAGACCCAGAGCAGCAGCTTTACACACCCAAGATAGTGGATATTGCTGCTGCTGTGATGGAGATGCATGGAGACATCAGAGACTCTTCTTTGGACACGGCAACACCAACAACAGGGGAATGAAGAGTGAAGTAAATCAACTCCCAACCAACAAATGAACTTTTATATTTGAGTCAAAAGGCGATCCATCAATTAAGATTATATAAAAGGGCGTACCTGAATCTGTAAAGAAAAAAAAAAATTAAAAATCTTATTTTAAGAAAAAAATTGTTTTTTTTTTCTTTACAGATCCAGGTACGCCCTTTTATATAAACTTCTATATATTATTGAAATATCATTAAATATTCAACACTGTAAACATACCTCTTTTATTTTATTAATTTGCTGTGCGCACACCTTGAATAGATTGCCGTGTTTTTATAAAGTTTGACTTTTCTACTTTCTACTTGGTGTGAAGGGGCATTGTGGATTCAAGTGAACAAAATATTTCACAAACTTTCGGTTCCCCTCACTACTTATCATTATCAATACAAATATCTTTTATCATCTCACTTGATGTATAGATAAGACTTTGTTTTATATCGGTTTACCTTTCACACATTATGGATTGATTTGTTGAAACATTTAAAGATTATCTTGAAAATAGAGGTTTCCTGGCCGGCATTAATATTTCTATGAAAAATAGACATTTCGGCCAGTTAGAGTTTTGTATTTTTCTCAACGTTTCGACAAAAATCTTTTGTCTTCGTCAGGAGAAGTAAATAAAATAAAGCATTTGGCAAGACGTTAAAAATTGTTCTATTAATTTATTCTCCATGTAAAAGCAAAATCAGAGCTAAACTATTTCTGAGAGACAAAGTTTCCTCATTTTAAATTTAAATGTTGTCTCGCAGATAATTTTTAACGCCTTGCCAAATGCTTTATTTTATTTACTTCTCCTGACGAAGACAAAAGATTTTTGTCGAAACGTTGAGAAAAATACAAAACTCTAACTGGCCGAAATGTCTATTTTTCATAGAAAATAATTTAAAGATTGTCTAAATGATATCTAAAGTTGATACATTCACTGAAATTTTAAAAGAAATTCAAAATATTTTTTTTCGAAAACTTTATAAAACTTTTTAACTTTTCGATAAATATAACAAGTCAGTTACTTTGTTCTTAGAGTTTTAAAGTTATTCTTAGCTAGGTTCCCCATAAATATATTACTTTGAAGAATTAATCACACAAAAGTTCATCTATAAATGTAAGAGTAGAAAGCTTCCCTTAGATATTTCTTTCTTTTTGTATTTTATTCTCAATTTCAGTATCTTAATGCATTTTCTTTGACAATGGAATCGCATTGTGACCACACCGATTTTCATTGGAACAGTTATATGTTATATCACATTCCATTTGTTGTTACTTTAGCAGTTTACAAATATCACAAAATATACTTTAAATTACTTTTGACATACATTAATAGGTTATAATACCTTAATAAAGGTCAGCCAACTGAAATATAGGTAAAATAAATGATATTTTGATCCAATATATGCCTTTTAATTAAAGAATTATTTATGGATTGCTCTATTTTCAAAACGATACTTTGAATATAACATTCCAGGATATTTATAAAAATATTTAATATTTAGGATATCAACATATATAGTCACGACCGTCATGGGCCGGTTCTGTCACGGATGCGCGCGCATCATCATTATGATCATTATCATTATCTAATGATAATAATAATTATTATTATCATTATGATCATTATCATTATCGCCTTAGCTCCGGTAAATATTTATTTTGAAAATTGTTTATATCATAGTTATTATATATTACATATTCAGTTAATTAATAGTTATTGTAATACTACATTATTCTTTGCTAAATCTATTGGATTTTTAAAAATAAACACAATTAAATTTACTACCGCAAACTTTATGCAAAAATTTCATTTTACAAAAATATGCAAATTTACGGCTCTTTATTTTAGATTCTTATACGAAACTAAATAAATGGAATCAGCTGTAGATTCAATTAAATTAAAACTTGATGAAGTTCTTGAATACTTCACAAATAAATTTAAAAGTACTCAGAAAAATTTAACCAAAAATGATCTGACATTTCTTGGCACAAATATAAACCAAATAAAAGATGGTATTTCCTCCATAACAGAAATAAAAAAGGAATTTGAGCTAGAAACAATAACCGAAGCCATCAAAGAGGTAATGGACAGCAGGATTGATAAAATAGAAAAGGATATTTCAGTTCATAGACCTTCTTATGCACAAATTGCAAAAAGAGAAAATGTATCAGATTTGATCGTAAAACATCAGCAAATTCAAAATAGAGAATTCACGCTTATGGCAACACCAGCCAACAATGAATCTACTTCAACCATAATACAGGTTATTTCTAAGGATATAAAGAAAATTAGAGACAGGGGCACAAAGATAAAAATCAACAAAATGTTTAACACAAGAAGCGCAGTAATTATAAAATTGCCTAATATGACAGAGATGAATTCACTTCAAGAGGAATTGAACAAATCTGAGGAATTAAAAACAATAAGCAAAATTTTTGTTCCAAAGCAAAGAGATCCAACAGTGGTGGTGAAAAACGTTTCCAAACTAACCGATACAACCACATTTGTATACACGATTTGCAATATGAATCAGGAGCTGAACGGAATGGAAGATGAAATCAAGATATTATTCGTAATGAAATCTAACACACCAACCCAAAGCATAGTCCTGAGAGTTTCCCCAAAAGCCTATCAACTTATGAAAAGAATGAACAATACATTATATACAGACCTAGAACGTTGTCAGATACAAGATAAAATCCTAGTAAAACAATGCCAAAATTGTTTTCAGTTTAATCCAGACCATAAAACAAAAGAATGTCCAAATGTACAAATATGCTGTATCTGTGGAGCCCAGGGCAATCACGTCTGTACAAAAGAGCTAAGATGTCATAACTGTTCAAAGCATCCAAGACTCAGAAATAGTCCGATTAACCATAAACCAAATACAAATGACTGTCCTCAATATAAATTGCAGGTTGATAGAACAGTGAGAAGAACTCAATATCTCATCGGTTCAGAAGAGGAATGAATAACGAATTTAGTTATTTGTAATCATGGTGATCACTGCTCTACCATATAGAGGAAACATAAAATGTTTACAACAGAATATTAGAAAAAGTATGACAGCTTTAAACGAACTTACAATTTCAACGAATAATAATCCACCCGATATTATATTACTTCAAGAACCATATGTTTTAAATAAACAGGTTATATTTGATTTAGACTCACCAATAATTCATTCAAAGACATCAGAAATTATTTACACAGCAACAATCATTGTAAATAAAAATATAAAATTCAAAAAATTAGATAATTTTACGAATCAATTCTGTACTGCAATATCTGTCATAACCTCAAATTCGTTTGTAGTAATCGCAAATTTTTACTTTCATCCCAATTCCTGTAATGATACTCACTTAGATTTTATAAGAAACTTGATTAATACTTATTCAAATAACCCTATAGTCCTATGCGGAGATTTCAACTCCCGTCATCCAATCTGGTTCGATAAAATAACAAATTCAAATGGTTACAAATTGCAAACAATAATAAATGAAAATCACTTGTACATTCACAACGATAAAACTCCAACATGTAGAGGGGCAAGTATAGTAGATCTAACAATCTCGAATAGACTTTCAATAAATATGATCAGACATTGGACCACCTCATCACTGACGAATATTTCTGATCATTTGGCAATTCAATTTGAAATTCACTCAAAATTTAATTATATAAAAGATAAACAGATTTCTACATGGAAATTCAATGAAAAACACGCCAACTGGACAAATTTCTCCAAAAATCTCAAGTATCAAGAATTTATCAAATTAAAGAATGAGGCAGATATGGTGGAAAATTGCACGGATATTGATAAAGTTGTAAACAAACTTACGGATAACATAATAGAAGCAGCTTACATATCATTAAAAGTAAAATCAAACAACTACGCATACGATGCAGGTATAAAGTGGTGGAATAAAGAACTTGAACAAATGAAAACACATTTTCATTATGTAAGAAACTTATTTTATCACAGTAAGACTATCGATGCAACAAGATTTAAACAAGTCAGAAACAAATTTAATAATATGATAAAGAAAGCAAAGAGAAATAGTTTGAAAAATTTCATCGAAGAAAATGAATCAAATGATCCTTTTGGTAACGCATATAAAATTTTCAAAAAGCTCAAATCCTCAAACAAGCAAAAAGGACTTCCCATAATAGACAACAATCAAGAATCGGAAAAAGAAAAACGCATTACAGACATAATAAATGTATTAATTGCTGATGACAGAATTGATCAAGACAACCATCAACAAGAATTGGTTAGAAGTTACGAACCTTTTCTAAGGAATTCAAGCGCTATCCATATTGATACCGAAGAAATAGAATATCTAATTGACAATAGCAATGTTAAAAAGTCACCAGGTCAAGATAATATCAGTAATAACATGATAAAATGCGCAAAGACTCTGATACTTCCTGTGCTACATTCGTTATTAAATAAATGTATTCAGATGGGATATTTTCCAAGGGAATGGAAAACGACAGTTTTAAAAATTCTAATGAAACCAAACAAATCTAACGTCGAATCAATAAAAAGCTATCGACCTATTTCGTTAACATCTAATCTGTCTAAGATCTACGAAAAAGTTATTAAAAAGAAAATTTATGAATATTATATGCAAAACAATTTATTAAGTCCCAAACAGCATGGATTCATCAAGTCAAAATCTACTATTACAGCCTTGAATAATATAATCGATATAATAATGGAACACAAAACCAAAGAACTGACAGCTCTGGTCACAATAGATATTGCGGGAGCCTTTGATAATGCATGGTGGCCTGCGATCTTAAAAATAATAGATGAAGATAACTTGCCGGAAAGTTTAATAAGGACTATTCAATCATATTTCAAATTGAGGAAAACGAAATTTACATATGAGAACTTAACAATAAATAAACAAATTACAAAGGGATGTCCGCAGGGTGGCCCGCTATCTCCACTACTATGGATAATATTACTAAACGATCTTTTGATCAAATATCAAGTTCCTAATAGTGAAGTGGTATGTTATGCGGATGATGTATCAATTATATGCTGGCACAACAATTGCAAAGACCTGAAATTAGTTATAGAAAAGGCATTAAATACGATTGATGTATGGTGTAAGAGTAACAAACTTGAAATAAGTCTAGAAAAAAACTAATATACTTTATTTACATAACAAAGAAAAAATCCCAATCAAATTTAATAATGAAATAATCATACCAACTCTGAAGACCAAAATTTTAGGAATAATAATTGCAAATCACAGAAGAAGAAACAAAATAAATTTTACATACCACATAGAAGAAATAGTAAATCGTACAAAACGTTTTAAAAATTATCTCTTCTCAATTTGCGGGAAATCTTGGGGTCTAAGCACCCAGAAAAGGCTAACTTTATATAAATCCATTTTCAGACCAATACTTACATATGGAGCCGAAATTTGGTTCAAATATTTAAATAAAAAATGTTTACAAAAACTAAATTCAACCCAATATCAAATACTGACATGGTGTATACAAGCCTATAAATCCACATCATATAGCTGTGTTCATAGTTTAGCCAACATTCCTCTGATCTCAGACTTTATCGAATCCAGAATCATGATATCTGATCTGAGAAACTTATCCCCAGATGATCAACAAATTTATGACCCATTTATTCCAGGAATTATAGATACCTTTCTCAAATCAAGAATGAATGTTATGAAAAACGAAGCAAATAATACTTTCTTAAGCTTTTTTCCCCAAGAAATCCCTAAATACTTTCGTCCAAATTTTTATAATACTCAATTTGTTACAAACCACGGAAATTTCAAAAGTTTTCTAAATAGAATAAAGGCAGTGGAGGATTCAAGTTGCTTTTGTGGTATGGAGGAACAAACCTCAAGACATCTACTGATCGATTGCCCAGCATTTCAAGATTATAGAATGAAGAATGAACTAGTTGTTTTTAATTTAAACGATTTGATTTCCGATAAAAAATCATATCTAAAGTTCAATTCATTTTGTAAATACATTCTAAAATTTCTACAAAATCTGAATTTCTAATGTTTTTATTCGTTGAATAATGTAAATAACTTATGTAAACAAACTTCTCTCCTTGTTTGGCGCAAGTATCCCTTGCGGGATATAGCGCTTTGGAAATAAAATAATTATAATTATAATTATAATCATTATCTAATGATAATAATAATAATAATAATTATTATTATTATTATATTATTATTATTATTATTATCCATATATATATAGTCACGACCGTCATGGGCCGGTTCTGTCACGGATGCGCGCGCGCAGGGAGGTCACGTGCTCGCCGGCAGCCAACGCGCGCGCGCCGCCGGCATTACGTCATAGATTATAAACACAAGGTAATAAGGCCAAATAAAAAAATAGTGTGTGATAAGGCACAATTTGGATTATCTACTTATATAATTGCCTTATTCTCTCTGTGTGAAGTTCACTATGTGAAGTTCACGGATAGATTTTGGTCAGAATGGATAAAATAAAAAAAGTGTCAAGGGATGGGAATCGAACCCACGACCTTCCGCTTACCGGGCAGATGCCATGACCACTAGGCTACCCTGGACATATTTTTCCGTTCACATTTTTATTTTTATATTTTCAAGACACACACAGTTTGGGGCGGGACGTTTCACAAGAGAGACATCCACGGCGCCAATTTATAATTGTAACGAATAGTATTTTAATTAAAACATTTTTAAGATATATACGCACTCGGGTAAAACCCGGGCGTTGCCCGGGCCATTCGTCTAGTATATATATATATTGTATATTAAAATAAATAAAAGGCATATCCTGACTAGGCTCACGTGAGTATTTCTAGATGGCAGAGCGCCATCTAGTGGAACAAAAGTTAAATAAACGTTTAGTTTATTTAACTTCTTCCGTGATATTTACTTTACTTTATTTTTATTCCTTGTATATGTGCCAAAGGAGGACATATCAAATATGGATCAAATCTGTGTACCTCAATAAATTTACATCCTTTTCACATTACTAATATATAGAGCTCACCAATTTTCAGAAAATTTAAGTATTTCTAGATGTAGTGATTTTTTTGTGGCCAGTATATATAACATGGTAGAGTGTCATCTAGTGAAACCAAAATAAACTAAACGTTTATTTAACTTGTTCCCTGATACTTGGCCAACCCTTAGAGGTACAGTCTGCACCACGCTGACGAGGGCCAACAGCCCGAAACCCTTTCGTGGTTGACTTTTCTTGATTTATCAAGAAATTGGGTTGGGAAAGTATCACGGAACAAGTTAAATAAACGTTTAGTTTATTTTTGTTTCAATAGATGGCGCTCTGCCATCAAGAAATGCTCATGTGATCCTGGTCAGGATTTGCCTTCTTTTTATTTTAATATCAACACCTGACCCTCTTTATATTATATTATATTATATATATACCTTTTTAAAATTATTATAACTGATCACTTTATAATTGAAATCATATTTATCTTTTTATTAGCCATTCTCTGAATATTTAAAAATAGTTTTTCTATTATACGTAGAGTTTAATTTTTTTAAATTATATTGAATTAATCTTTAGAAACATCGGCTTTGGTTTTTTTAAAATTTATTTAAGTCAACTTTCAAAAAATTAGACTTTCAACTTAACTCTCTTAAATAGAACTTAGAAAAAATCTTATACAGTGGGTCAAGTAGGCGGTAGGGAATTGAAGAGTTTTCCTTGACGGAAACCGAAGAATGTTTTCTGGATATGAAAAGAATTGAAAAGAATCTCAGATCTGTGTTTTTAGTAAATACGCTTTTATTAAGAGTTCCATAAAATGTGTACATTATAAAAAAGCCATTCAGCTTAATACAATATTATTATGTTTATATATATGTTATAAATTAAAATAAAATTTCTGTTGTATTTAATTATCTTGAGGATTAAGCTATGTCAATGAAGTCGTGGTAAAATATCTTGAAAATATAATAATAAAAATAGTAAAGATTAGGAAATTTATTTAATTGAGCTTATGGGATATATAAAAAAAAAACATAATTTGATGAAAGTAATGCCTGGCTTAAGGTGTAAGAATCTAAAAAATGAAAAACTTATTTACATTATGTGCAAAAGATTTGAGCCGGCCATCGGGAAAGAGAAAATATCTTTAATTACGGGCTACTAACCAAAGGCCATCGGGAAACAACAACAATGAGTTTTTATAGGGGAAGCATGACCTCTGACGGTCGATTTAGCAGAGTATTTGAATATATGAAATATAATTTTAAATGAAATAATATTTGAATATAACATATATATATATATTGTGACGAAAAATATTTTATTATTTAATTTAATATTATTCAATGAAAATATATTCAACAGATTATAAAAATATATATTAATCTGTATTTGTGAAATCATCTTTAAAATATTTCTTTGCTTGCTTGCTTAAGATTCTCTAGCTGTAAATAGTTTTGGGGGCTGACCTGTTAATAATTGTCGACTCGTCGCTGTGACGTCATCAATAAATACTTTTACATCTTAGGATATTTCAAGGCTTGATTTCTACGTTACAACTGGTGGAGAGACTGGACCGATACCCATTAAGAAATAAAAGAAAAATTGATTCTGTTGAACCAGAAAAAACTTCTATGAATGTAAAGAAAAAAAAGGAAGGTACTCAGGTAAGCAACTACGTTGTTCAACATCTGCCAAGGAACCCTTCCATTTTCTCCGGGGAGGATGGTGAGGATCTCCAAAAATGGTTAAAAGGGTATGCACGTGTGGCAAGGTACAACCATTGGGACGAAACCCTTTGTCTTACTAAAGTTTATTTTTATCTGTCTGGAACTGCTCTCAAATGGTTTGAGAACGACGAAGAAAGCATACAGACTTGGAAGGAATTCACATCTCAATTAGAGAATGTGTTCGAAAAAAAAAAGAAAATTCAAAATTTCAAGCGGAGAAGAAACTTAAAACACGGGCACAATTAAAAGGTGAAAGTACTGAATGTTACATCCAGGATCTCCTGTGCTTGTGCAAAGAGGTTGATCCTCAAATGAGCGAGGAAGATAAAATCTCCCACCTCATGAAGGGGATAGCTGAGGAGCTTTATCAAGCACTACTACCGAGGGATGTACAGAGCACCGAGCAATTCATTACAGAATGTCGCCGTGTCGAAGCGCTCCGTTGTAGGCGAGTTACCCCAACCAGGTACGAGCGCCTACCAAATGTAGCCTTCTAAACGGTAAAATCTTCCCAATTACATGCGTGGTAAGGACGAAATATTCAGGAGATGAGTTTCTTTCAAAAAAAAAATTGAAAGAAACTCATCTCCTGAATATTTCGTCCTTACCACGCAAATGTAGCCTCTCTCTGTGACCAGGATGACGGAGAAGATCTGTCATCTATAATTAGGCAAATTGTTCATGAGGAGGTACAGCGGGCATTAGGCTCTCCTCGGGAGGAACCAAAAAATGCTACAATCGAAGAAATTGTAAAGGAGGAGATTGGAAGAACCCTGGCGCCAATCTCAAAGTCTAGGAGAAGTCCCCCTCAGAAGGAAAAACCCCGACAGTTTTTAAATACCAGATATGAGGCCGAAACGATAAGACCGCACCCTGAACCTCGATACCCAAAACAAGGAGGAAGACGCGACACCAATGATTGGCTGACAACTGAGGGAAGGCCAATCTGTTTCTACTGCGGACGCCCAGGTCACGTCGTCCGCTATTGCCGTGACAAGAAGAGACACAATGAGGAAAGGAGAAATAAATATTTCCAAAGAAAAGAAGATGCAATGGTATCCTACAACTCTCGAGCTGAATCTCAGGACCCCAATGACGAATCATCTAGGAAAACTTTCACTCGCTACCGAAGCCCTACTTCATATCGCGGTCGAAACAGACAACATTTCTCACCTGCTAGAAGATCTAGCTAGACGCCCCGCAATTAAAACTAGATGATAGACCACATTGGAGGTGAGGCCGCAAAGTTATAAAATCCCCCCTTGCCGACCACAGTAGAAATGAGAAAAAGCTACCTTGACGTAAACATAGACCTACCAAGTCCTCATGAAGAAGATATCTCAACTGAAAGAAGATATCCACCGCAGTCACCTGAAAATATCCCTGGCCATAGTACTAGTTCTTAAGACTGACGACATAAGTCTTCTGCTGAGCATCGGGTCGATGCTCTCTATAGGAGGAGGCTATGTGACGAAGAAATATTTTATTATTTAATTTAATATTATTTAATTTAATATTATTCAATGAAAATATATTCAACAGATTATAAAAATATATATTAATCTGTATTTGTGAAATCATCTTTAAAATATTTCTTTGCTTGCTTGCTTAAGATTCTCTAGCTGTATATAGTTTGGCTGACTTGTTAATAATTGTCGACTCGTCGCTGTGACGTCATCAATAAATACTTTTACATCTTAGGATATTTCAAGGCTTGATTTCTACGCTACAATATATATAAATCCCTCTCTTTTTTTTTTCATTGATAAAATAATAATCTATAATATTATATATAATTATTAGCTGCATATATACTGAGTGTAATATTTAAATCAAAGATAAAATTATTTCATTGGCCTTGTAGAACGAGAGTGGTGTACGCGTTCTCATATGTTTTAGTTAAAAACACAAACATCCTCAATAAAGAGAGGTGAGTTGCCCCTCTGAATATTGTAACAATAAAATAATTACAAATCCAATATATGAATGTAATATATGTCCAAAGTTATTACACTGCAATATTTGATGTATTACACTGTTGTAGAATCCTGTCGACTTAACCGTTCTGTGACAATATCGTTGCGGAATTTCTTGTTGTTCGATTTGAATGGTGAGGATTGGTTGAAACGCAGTCGTTGAGTGGCAAGTGAAGCATACAGTTAGGAATAATCAGGACACGTGATGGGGTTTGAAAATAAAAGGCAACTGGATTGGAGGAAAGAAAGCTTGAGAAGAGCGGAGCGGTTTTGATTGTTAATTATCTGATCACATGGTGGTGATTGTACTTAGCTATGGGATGAGCAGAGGGAGAGAGGTCCAGAGCAGATGTCACCTCGTTGGGAGCGAAGGAGCAACTCTAGGTGTTGTTCCTATGAGAGCCAAAACGTTACTGACTATTCTTGCTTCTCGATTTTACACCAAGACTGAGCTTCTTTCCTATTGGTCGAGGGATGGAACGTGCCCGTTTTTCTATTGGTTGACCTATTTAGGGGATACTTTCTAATTGGACCGGCGGCTTTCTTTGGTGGAAGATACGCTCGGCCTGGTCAGGAAGTATTGGGTGTGTACGACTCTATTTACTTCCGCGGTTATCAAATACGTCCGGTCTTGCCAGGAAATATTGGGCGTCTCTCTACTTTTTATAACTTCTGCGGTCACCAGACACGTCCGGTTCTGTCAGGAAGTATTGACTGTACAAGTTATTAATAATTTGTGCCCGCTTTTAGCCTGCTTCCTATGTCTTGTTGCTACTTTCTTTCCTCCAGTTACCTTATTCTTTATTAAATCTTTGAAAATCATACATTGTACATGCATAGTGGGTCGGGGGTGCATACAATTATATACAAATTATGACAGATGCGCCCCCTACATGTGAAGAATTCAAGAAGGGGTTAGCCTGAGAGAATTCTGTAAAGTAAAAAATAATTTTGTGGGAAAATTAGTTGTGGGTATTGAGAGTCTATATACAAGCATTGGTGGCGATATAAGAAGTAAAATAGAATGGTGTTGATGATATAGGTTGAGTATAATTAATAGAAGTCAAAAATTTTTTTTTAATTGTAAGAAATCAAAATGAATGCTATGGTACACAGTGGATTAAAAAGAAAAGAAAATGCGCCTAACTAATTTCTACTCGAAATTGGAAAAAAAAATCGAGGGAGTCCTATTAGGGCTTTTGAGAAATCAAAAATAATATAAAAATAAAAAGTTGGAAGAAATCAAAGTAAATGCTTGGTTGCATGGTGAGAAAAAAAAATGCTTTGTTGCATGGTGAAAAAAAAATGCCTAATTATTTTTACTCGAAATTGGGAATGGAAATCGAGGGATTTTTATTAGGTCTTTTGAGAAATCAAAAAATAAAAATAAAAATAAAAAGTTGGAAGAAATCAAAGTGAATGCTTGATGCATGGTGAAAAAAAAGGAAAAATGCCTAACCATATTCTTGCTCGAAATTGGGAATGGAAATCGAGGGATTTTATTAGGGCTTTTGAGAAATCAAAAAATAAAAATAAAAATAAAAAGTTGGAAGAAATCAAAGTGAATGCTTGATGCATGGTGAAAAAAAAAAGGAAAAATGCCTAACCATATTCTTGCTCGAAATTGGGAATGGAAATCGAGGGATTTTATTAGGGCTTTTGAGAAATCAAAATAATATAAAGTTGGAAGAAATCAAAGTGAATGCTTGATGCATGGTGGAAAAAAAAAGAAAAATGCCTAACCATATTCTTGCTCGAAATTGGGAAAGGAAATCGAGGGATTTTATTAGGTCTTTTGAGAAATCAAAAAATAAAAATAAAAAGTTGGAAGAAATCAAAGTGAATGCTTGATGCATGGTGAGAAAAAAAAAGGAAAAATGCCTAACCATATTCTTGCTCGAAATTGGGAATGGAAATCGAGGGATTTTTATTAGGTCTTTTGAGAAATCAAAAAATAAAAATAAAAGGTTGGAAGAAATCAAAGTGAATGCTTGGTTGCATGGTGGGAAAAAAAATGTTTTGTTGCATGGTGGAAAAAAAATAAATGTTTTGTTGCATGGTGGAAAAAAAGAATGTTTTTGTAAATCAAAATAAAATATAATATCCAATTTTAAAAGAAAACCAATGAGTTTTCGTTGATTTGAAACTATGATAATATAAACTAATTGGTAAAAAAAAATGATAATTAATGATTAAAAGTGATAATAAGTTGAATAAATTGATAAATTGATTATATATTTAAATTTTAATTGAGAGAAAATAATGAAAATGATTAATATGAACAATAAGGTGTATTGTTTTGAACCCTTTTGTATCTACATGCCCTGATCTAAATGTTTTAATTGCTCAATTATGCCCTATAAATTTTTTGTCTTTGTGTGTGTTGTGAAAAATGTTAGAAGTCTGTAAAGTAATTGATTTGTTATAATAGGGATGGGAACTCATTTAGATGTGTGTCGTCTTGTGGGTGTGGAATTGGATTGTAAAAAACCGATATGTAGTTCGAATTGGGATCCAAGACTGGTGGCATAGAGAGAGGAATCTGTGCGGGGGAGCGGTGACCGATCTAAAAATTACCCTCCCTTGTTTGCAAGTAATTGGATCCGGAAGTGGGGGAACTACGTTTCCTGTCCGCTTAATTGATTTTGTGTGCGACTTGAATCTTCTACTTGGCATTGGTTTTGTCAATTTTCTGGCCTCCTTTATCTGGGAAGAATGATGTAAAATCGTTTTTGTTTGTCGTAGGTGGTGTAATTTCGACGTTATTTGTATTTTGAAAATCCGGACGTTGTATCCATTTATTAAATCGAATGGTCGTTGTGACTTTAGTAAAAAATGCTATTCAGTGATATTAGAGTGGAATTGAGTGAAAATGAGGCTTACGACGTGAACACGTGTTGAGTGGAGACGTGTCACAGGCGTGGTGAAAGGCGTCTGTGGCCTGAAATGAAAAGTTTTGTGGGGTGACCTGTGACACGAATCGAAAAAAAAAATTGTGAATGAAAAGGTGTCACGCGAAGTCCTTGTTTGTACAAAATCTAACCTGTTCTCACTATGAACAACAAATTTATTAAAGTCATATATCGAAATTTCTATTGTTAGTGTATATGGCACCTTTTAAGGTGAACATTTTTTTAGTGTTTTGGGTAGACGAGATGATTGTTACTAACGACGGTGCATGCGTTTGTTGGTTGTTGTCGTCTTTTGGCGCGAGTGTCGCGCTTGTTGGGCGGGTTGTGCGTGTTTGTTAGCGTGACGACGTATGGTCATGTATGGATTTTGTGTGGTAAGTGTGTGAGCTGTACTGACACGTTTTTTTGGGCATGGTGATGGTTGAAGTCGTTGTGGCTTGTATTTGAGGGCATATAGTACTGATAATTGGGTTGAGTGATAAACATGGTGGTGGGGTCAATGAATGCAGGCAAGGGTTGTCCTGTGTGACAAATTTGGTTGCAGTGCGAGTCCTTTCGGACAGGTTTGGCCTAGCCCGTGCGTGCATTCATTGAGTACAAGGTTAGATACATGATTAAAGGGGTATGTAGGTTAGATAGAAGTCCAAAGTCAATTTCTTGACGCCATAGGGTGGGTGCCTACCTCAGTTCAACAGGTCTCCTCTGGGACGTCTTGGTTTGGGGTGGTTGGCTTGGCTCGGGACTGCTCGCACCGTCCGCGAAATTGAAGTGAAGTCCGGTACTGGAATATCGTTTTGGGATCGTTTGTGCTGTCCCGGGTCGCGCGGATTGGTTTCGGGGACGGTGTACGGCATGGCGGTGGATGACTCCTCGGTGGTCGGTGTCCGGCCTCGGTGACACTCGCCTGGGGTTGGCGGGGGTTGTGTCCGTCGTCCTCCCCGGGGAATGGCGCTCCGGAACTCCGTCTCACTTTGCGGGGCGTTGACACGTCGGAGGGCCACGGTCATCTGCCATATGATGGCCGCTAGAAGGCGCCTGGTCGCCTCTCTTCTTGCCCGCTTCTTTCCTCTGGGTTTGTCATTGCCGTTTGATTTGCTGGCGTCTGGGCTAATTTCCATCTTGATCCTGATTAAGCTCCATAATATCTTTATCCTGTCGACTCTATGTAATATATGTCCAAAGTTATTACACTGCAATATTTGATGTATTACACTGTTGTAGAATCCTGTCGACTTAACCGTTCTGTGACAATATCGTTGCGGAATTTCTTGTTGTTCGATTTGAATGGTGAGGATTGGTTGAAACGCAGTCGTTGAGTGGCAAGTGAAGCATACAGTTAGGAATAATCAGGACACGTGATGGGGTTTGAAAATAAAAGGCAACTGGATTGGAGGAAAGAAAGCTTGAGAAGAGCGGAGCGGTTTTGATTGTTAATTATCTGATCACATGGTGGTGATTGTACTTAGCTATGGGATGAGCAGAGGGAGAGAGGTCCAGAGCAGATGTCACCTCGTTGGGAGCGAAGGAGCAACTCTAGGTGTTGTTCCTATGAGAGCCAAAACGTTACTGACTATTCTTGCTTCTCGATTTTACACCAAGACTGAGCTTCTTTCCTATTGGTCGAGGGATGGAACGTGCCCGTTTTTCTATTGGTTGACCTATTTAGGGGATACTTTCTAATTGGACCGGCGGCTTTCTTTGGTGGAAGATACGCTCGGCCTGGTCAGGAAGTATTGGGTGTGTACGACTCTATTTACTTCCGCGGTTATCAAATACGTCCGGTCTTGCCAGGAAATATTGGGCGTCTCTCTACTTTTTATAACTTCTGCGGTCACCAGACACGTCCGGTTCTGTCAGGAAGTATTGACTGTACAAGTTATTAATAATTTGTGCCCGCTTTTAGCCTGCTTCCTATGTCTTGTTGCTACTTTCTTTCCTCCAGTTACCTTATTCTTTATTAAATCTTTGAAAATCATACATTGTACATGCATAGTGGGTCGGGGGTGCATACAATTATATACAAATTATGACATGAATCTTTTTAAAAAATATATATTGTTAGGCAAAAATATCATCCAAGTATGTATTTCTTGTCTTGATTTCTTCTTAAAAAGGAATTATTATAGTTAACAAGTATGTTCTGTTAAATAACCGTTCGTAAAATATCTACAGATTTTGAAAGAGCTAATGGTAAAGTTTACACAATCCAGTTAATAGAACAATTATTAAGTGAACATTAATTACACTCTTGGACAAAACTAAAGGAAGTTATACCTTTTAGCATGTATATCGGGATTCAGACAATAACTCTGAAAGATATTACAGTGACCTTTATTGAAGACACACTATATACACTCATGGACAAAACTTAAGGAAGTTCTACCTTTTAGCATGTATATCGGGATTCAGACAATAACTCTGAAATATATTACAGTGACCTTTATTGAAGACATACTATATACACTCATAGACAAAACTTAAGGAAATTGTACCTTTTAGCATGAATATCTGGATTCAGACAATAACTCTAATAGATATTACAGTGACCTTTATTGAAGATACACGAGGTAACTAAGTGTGCAAATAATTGCCTCTGTATCCTTCAAAAAAAGACCATCAGTATCTTTCAGTTTCGCAATCTGAAAAATAGTTTTTCTTTAATAACCACAAGATCCCAGTACAATTTCACTTTTGTGTGCTATATAATGAACTATCTATATATATATAAAATTGAATGTCTGTGTGTCCTCTATGGATTCGAAAACCATACATCCAATCGCCGTGAAATATTGGGATATTATTAGGTGTATCTCCGGAAAGGTTTACGAAAAATAATATCTTGAATATCTTTAATATCCTTAGAGTTATTTGCAGATTTGTAGCTTTAACTCGCAAGCAGCGCCACCATTGAGACGGAGATAGGCTTTTTCAAGAGGGGGAGTAATGTTAGGAGAGAGGAGCGCGTCTCGAGGCGGGTGCTCACGTGTCACTGTTAAAAACCTATTTGTTTTGGCTACATCTTTTCCCGTGGACTTAACGATAACTTTTCTAAAACTTATTTCAAATTTCATGTATAATTATTTTTACATCATTTAGTTTAGTATAATTATTTACTATAATTTCCTATCGTTCAATTATTATACTTTTTGTTCTTAAAGATTATTTAAGACAATAATCTTTAATTAGAAAGTGCTTTGCCAAAAGTTTGGAGTGGGGCAGACCCCGTGCGAGAATGGATTCGCCCGGCCGCCGGCCGACAGTCAAAGTACCCACCGACCAATCAGGGCAGAGTTGGTGACACAGTTATGCCAAGTAGACAAGAAAAAAAGCCTCGCGGGAGCTTGCCCAAGATGACCTCCGGGAACTTCGTCCATCTTCCATAAACGACCATGAATTTATTCAACCTTATCGAGTATTTTTCAAGGGACCGGGAAAAAATGTTCACTAGATAAAACGATGATTTTGTAATGTAGAAAATTAGGAAAGACAAAATTCAGAATGACACGGCACACAGGGACCGGGAAAAAATGATCACTTTATCAGTTTCAAATTATCAAAATATATCTATAGAGAATTGTTTTAACAAATGTTCGTTAGACAGACCTTTACTCGGGTACCGATTAATATTGAATTTATTCAACTTATCGAGTATTTTTCAAGGGACCGGGAAAAAATGTTCACTTTATCGAGAGATTCGTTAGACAAACCTTTACTCGGGTAAAACACGGGCAAATGTTCGTTAGACAAACCTTTACTCGGGTAAAACCTCGGGCGAAGCCGGGTACGTCCGCTAGTTATTTTATAATAATAGATATATGGGCGTAAATCTACTCAAACCTGTTGCCGCTAAAACTATTTTTGTCATTCTATTTAAAAAAAACTTTATTTCAGAATTATATTTTAGTAAATTAAATTTTATTGCCATCTATCGTTAAAATTTTACACAAATAAATTTACTGGCAATGCGTTTCTTTTAAATATCATCAAATATTATCTCTACAGACCTTACTGCAATGGTATGAGTTATTGAATGAGAGGGCTTGGCTCATCAGTAGTGAACCCTCTCAGCGGTTTCGCCAAATTAATTTGAGATTAATTGAGAGATTAATTTGGCGAAACCGCTGAGAGGGTTCACTACTGATGAGCCAAGCCCTCTCATTCAATAACTCATACCATTGCAGTAAGGTCTGTAGAGATAATATTTGATGATATTTAAAATAAACGCATTGCCAGTAAATTTATTTGTGTAGAATTATATTTATGGATCTCATAGACAAAACTTAAGGGAGTTGTACCTTTTAGCATGTATATCGAGATTCAGATAATTACTCTGAAAGATATTACAGTGATCTTTATTGAAGACACACGAGATAACCAATATACACTCATGGAGACAAAATTTAAGGAAGTTGTACCTTTTAGCATGTATATCCGTATTCAGACAATAACTCTGAAAGATATTACAGTGACCTTTATTGAAGACACACGAGATAACCAGGTATGAACAAAATTGACTCTGTCTCCTTCAAAGACATATATTCCACTTTCTTAAGTATTTTATTGAGGGTTAAATGATAATAGGCTTTAAAAACATTTTTATTATAGAGTGATCTCAGATTCTCAATTTCCTTAGTTGATAATAGTTAATTTTCAGCAAAAAAAATAAAATAGAACGATTTTTTACATTGTCTCTCACATTTTTAGGCTTAATTTTTCATTGTTTCGTCACATATGCACCCACTAATGTTATATAATATTCAAAATATATAAAATATATACTTAAAAAAACATTCAAAAAATTCAAACTCAATCACATATAAGCCACGCTCCAGTTTTTAGATTAAAAAATTGAAGTGAAAAAAAAAATACACACACAAAGGTAAATTAACTTTTAAATAAAAAAAAAGTTAAAATATTTTATGCACGTTTCATTTCCAAACTCAGTTAAATATTTAGATGGCTTCAACTGGAAAAGTTTTTATAGACCTCTTTTCCTATTTTTCGGGGAGCTCCGCCATTTTAAAATACACAGAATAGATAACACAGGGTGACCAGTTTCTTTTTTTCTCCCTAAAGTTTGAAAACTGATTTTTTTTTTAAGATATGAGAAAAATTATTTTAGAAAATATACCAATTTTAGATTTATATTTTATTGTATTATACGAATTTTAACATATATTCTAAAGTTTTATTGATAGAAATAGGTTAAATATTAATGCTAAGATTATTGAAGAATCTTATTCCTTTTATTTCAAATATTTTATAGGTTTCTTTTTATTACAATTTAGATGGAAATGTAGAAAAATGTTATTTGAAAAGCTTTATATTTTTTTACTGTTGTTGTGCATGTAATCTATACTGGCTTACAACTACCAAAGATTTTTTAAATAAACAGTAATAATGAACGCGGCTGTACATAACATTGTTTATATCTATTTTTTCGTTTTTATCATCATTTTCATTATTAATTTCTCATAATTAGTACAGACTGTGCACTTTATACCTGTATTGACAAGATGTCAATAAAAATATGTTATTTGTCACTTGTCTATCTCATTATTTTATATATATAACCTTATATTTTTGAAAATAGAGCAATCCATAAATAATTCTTTTAATAAAAAGGCATATATTGGATCAAAATATCATTTGTAAAAATATATATTGGTAAAAATAAATAATATTTTGATCCAATATATGCTTTTTTATTTAAATAACCTTATATATAATCTTATATGAAAAAAAGTTATAATCCTTTAAAGAGGTTTCAATGTCAATATCTCTCCAAGGATAATTTTCTTACTTTATTTATATCTCCTGTAGGAGGGTTTATAATGACGAAAGCTTGAGAGAATATATAAATAAAACAAGAAATTTATATCTCTCTTATATTTTAGATGATATTTTATCGCTTTCTGGTTTATATAATACTCGAAAGCTTGTGAGAAAATACATATAAAGCAAAATATGTATCCCTTCGGAAGCTTTTTTTAAAATTATAATTTACATTTCAGAGAATTTTATATTTCGTATAGAATTTATTTAATATTATAAACATACATTTATAGAGCGTGAAGTGACTATACAACATTCTATCTTTATCCTAAGATGTAGAGTATAATGAGAAAATTATTGATATGATTTATTAAATAATAAAGGGGGGGTCGGTGGAAGGCTGGTTAAACCGTTTGGTTTTCGAACACTACGACCCGGGTTTGATTCCCGCATTGGAAACTTTTTTCTGTTAAAAAAAAAAAAATTCCAATGGCCCCCGATTCTTGCAAAAGTCCAACCACACCAGCGAGTGCAAGTAATCAAACGGGGCTCTGGCACATTTGTAAGTGCAAAGTCGAACTGCTTTTCACATGTGTAGACATGTGGTGCACTTACAGTAAAAGCAGTCGCTAACTACCCACCATTATTATCATGGCCTGTACTACGTGTACTAGGAATAAGCAAAAAAAATTAAATTATTATTATTATTTAAATTTAAACATGTCGCTAATATCTTAAAGAAAAACAAAGCTTGGATTTAATGTACCGACCCAATACGTATGTATTATAAATAAATTCAAACGTATAACCAAACAGAATTTTATTATTTCAAAATATTTTTATTCCAATAGAGGGATAATAGTAACAGTAATAGTAATGAATAGTAAATATTTTAAATTATTTTATAAATTTAAGAATTTTTTACTTATCTGGTTAAAAAGTAATAAAACAGAATATCTGACAATTAAATAATATTTTTCTGTTTCATGCGCGAAGTCTTTTGAGAAATGAAATTGACTCAGAACGAAAAATAGATTCCTTTTGCCTTTGCTTAAACCTTTTTAAAGATACTGATTTAAAGAAGATTGATCAAACATTATTTTTATTGGTTTAAACACACATGAGATAGAACAAACAAAAAACTTATCTACTACTTACGGTTAGCGCCTATTTTCTTGTGATCTCACACATATACTCTGTGGGAACAATTAATTATATATATAGCCATGTGGAAAATTAGGAAAGACAAACTTCAGGATGACACAGCAATTTATCCAAGGCAAGAACAAACTATGAATGATAAACAAAAGATAAGCAATGAGGGAAGTTTACAGAGTAGCAAAATATAAACATCAAAAATTATACTTTGTTAAAGAAATAATAAACACCTTGCTACAATATGATTAAACTTTAATATTTAAACACATTTTAAAAGGTAAAAGTTAAATGAATTAATACGCTTAATTTCGCCCTAATAATTGTGTTTAAAATTCTGTAAACCAATGTTTAATTTATTCTATTAAATTATGAGATATACGACAAGTTATAATTCGAAGACAAATGAAACAAAAGAACAATTTCAAGATGGCGCCGTGTAATATATCAACAGACGACATGTCAACGCGCGGCTTCTGATAATAAATCAAATTATGGCATTGCCCTGGGCAGAAAAATTATTGATGACGGGCTTCATTAGGATCATTCTTCTATTTAATGGCTTAATTATTCGTTTTGAAGCCGTTAACTGAATTAGATTAACTAATTTAGCTATTTTCTGTCTTCCACAGATACTTTCTTAATTGTCGAATTTATTAACTTAATAGATAAAATAGATGAGTCAAATATGAGCCTTTTCTGACAATTCTTTAGAAATGAAATAATACTTGAGTTTTGATTACAATAATTTATGGTTGTAACCCTTTATTTATATATAGCACGCCTTTAGAATTTATTCCTACTGAGACACCTATACGTTGCTGTATTTGTTTTAGGATTAATTCTCATTTACAATAGCTCTATCTTAAGATAATTATATTTCTATAAATATCTTCCTAATATAGGTTCATTTAATGCGAATAAACCTGATCTATTTATATAAAAAAATTATGTATAGCTTACATTAATCTCAACGTTATTTTTATAACTTGGAAAAGCCCGTATATTGCCTCTTTTAACAGATTAGAGCTACACTCATGGACAGAGCTCAAGGAAGATGTAACTTTTAGCATGTATATCAGGATTGAGACAATAACTCTGAAAGATACATTCATGGACAAAGCTTAAGGAAGGTGTAACTTTTAGCATGTATATCGGTATTCAGACAATAACTCTGAAAGATATACTCATGGAAAAAACTGAAGGAATTTGTACATTTTAGCATGTATATCAGGATTGAGACAATAACTCTGAAAGATGCACTCATGGACAAAACTTAAGGAAGTTGTAACTTTTACCATGTATATCGGGATTCAAGACAATAACTCTGAAAGACATTACAGTGACCTTTATATTAAAGACAAACGAGATAACCAAGTGTAAACAAAAATTATATTTGTCTCTTTAAAAAAAAAAACAGACAACATCAAAGAATTTCCACTTCCCTAAGTTTTTTTCATCAGTGTAATATAATATTAGAAAGATATGAAAAATATATATATATCCATAAATAAAAAGATATCAGATATACAAAATATAAGCAATTCCTGGGCGAATTTTTATTTAATTCAATATTATATTTTAACAAACGATACTCAACTACCCCTACTGCAATGCTAAATTGTTTCTATTTTATAATTGCAGTAAGAGCAGTAGGGAATCACTGATTATCCCTTATATATATATAATATATATATATATATATATATATATATATATATATATATATATATATATATATATATGATAAAATAATAGAAAAAATAAAAAGTAAATGGGTCAGGTGTTGATATGGCGCTCTGCTTTCTGTAAAGCACATGTGCTCGTGGTCAGGATATGCTTTCTTTATTTTTAATATATATATATTTCTTGAATATTGAGCAATCCATATGAAATTATTAATTGAATAGCATATTTTGGATCAAAAATAAAATAAACATTTTATTTAATATAAATGCCAATATTTGAATAGGCTATACGCCTTACTTCGTCAGGGCTTTTCTTGTTTTTGAACTGCTTTGGTTCATCACGTGATGCCTTCACGCGACGATATATAAATATTTGCAACTCTGTGGGGATAAAATTCAAAATATATACACACAAACAAATATTAATAAGAATAGACTATATATGTACAATATAACGCGGCTGATGATTGTAAAACGAAAATTGAAATTATACCGCGAATGTTTCTTTTTTTAAAAATCGAAATTTATTTTCAAAGAGAAATAGAGACATTTCTAACTTTGAGGATGAGGTATGGAAAGGTGAAACATGAAGAGTAATGGCGAACGGAAAAATAAAAAATTTCCCGCCCCTGGACACTTTTTATTTTTCCGTTCGCCATTACTCTTCATGTTTCACCTTTCCATACCTCATCCTCAAAGTTAGAAATGTCTCTATTTCTCTTTGAAAATAAATTTAGATTTTTAAAAAAAGAAACATTCGCGGTATAATTTCAATTTTCGTTTTACTATATATGTACATTTATAAAAATTAAAAAATAATATATGATTCCTAATAAGTATAATTAAAGAATTTTAAATCGATTTGAACTGTAAATAAAACGAAGGTATGTCAATTTTTCTATTAATACTGTTGGTATCTTTCATTGAGGTCCAACTTTCTAAAAAGAGTCTTGAATGTTTATCTTGAATGTTGTTATATATATAATTTCTCTTTTTTCTAAATTTGGTATATGGTTCTGTTTGAGTGCGTGATCTACTAAAGGTGATAATGGGCTATGGTTTTTAAAATCTGTTTTGTGTTGATTTACTCTTTCTTCAAGAGTAACCGGTAAAACTCTTAGTTAGGCGTATAGCCTATTGAAATATTGGCATTTATATTAAATAAAATGTTTATATTATTTTTGATCCAAAATATGCTATTCAATTAATATATATATGAATAAAATAGTACAAATGTGATATTGTACTGGGATAAGGTGCATAAATTATGAAAAAGGCATCTCCTTATCGTGCAACTGAGAGTTGCTGAGTTTAAGAAAAATATTCTTTTATAAAATAGACTCTGATGACTTTTGTTTATTGTTGAGATACAGCATGTATCACGATGAGAGCCAACAGCCCGAAACCCGTACCTGGTTGTCTTTTCTAGTTTTTCAATAAAAAGGTTGATCGAAATTTTGTCATAAATATAAATCAAAATTTAGTTAGTATTTATTCCTATAGAGGTCGCAATCCAAAAACAACATTCAATTCCACATTCAGTGGATGATTTTATCTTAAACCTATTATTTGATTTGAAAAATACTCGCTCTCTCTTCCCTTTTTTTACCACTATAGAATATAATGTATTTCTTGATTTATCAAGAAATTGGGTTGGCCAAATATCACGGAACAGGTTAAATCAATGTTTTTAGTGGTTTCTGTTCCATGAGATGGCGCTCTGCCACCTGAAAAGCACATGAGCTCCTGGTCAGGATATGCCTCTTTATTTTTAATATATATATATGTAGTATTCCAGAAAGAGTTGGAGTAAAAGATCCGCATATAACCTATATAAATAGGGTTTATGATAACAAAATGAAGGATATTTACTGGATAAATCACTAGAACAACAAAGATAAAAGCTACCAAAAGAAAGTTGAAACGGGCAGACGACTGTTGTTCAAAGGTTTGTCGAGACAATATGGCCCCAGGGACATTTCCCATTAGGTAGCTTTGATACCGTCTGAATCGTAAAATCGAACCGGATCTGAAATCAATTCCAACCCTGAAACTTCCTATTTATCTTTTCAACCATTTAATCTGTGAATTTGGTTAAAATCAATAATGGCTCGAGGTCATTTCAATACGCCAAACGATAGTTATCTGTCTTCTGCTTCAATATATAATTCTATTCAAATATATATCTGGGTGGTTAAAACATTTTAATAGATAATATTGAAGATAAAACATTTGGAGACCTTATTTGAATATACCTCTCTTCTCATACACATAGAGAATATAATTTAGAAAATATATATATTGCATTATTATAGAAAATTACAATGCAATAAAACATTTGTAATAAAAATATTTCTAACAAAGGATCTCTAACGATCCATAATTCTATTATTGAACTCCGCACATTTGTAAGTGCAAAGTAGGGATTTGAGACTGCTTTTACTTTATGCCATCACATCTCACATTGCAGCAGTTGGAGTTAGGAATGATTCTCCTAACAATAAGGTAACAAGACCAAGATGGGGGCTCTGGTACATTTGTAAGTGCAAAGTCGAAATGCTTTTCACATGTGTAGACATGTGGTGCACTTACAGTGAAAGCAGTCGTCTACTTCTACCTACCATGATTATCTGAGCCTGTACCACATGTACTAGGGTGAAGCAAAAAATACACTGATAGATAAAACTTAAGGAAGTTGTACCTTATAGCATATATATATCGGGATTCAGAAAATATCTCTCAGAGTTATTTTCTGAATCCCGATATATATATGCTATAAGGTACAACTTCCTTAAGTTTTGTCTATCAGTGATATTATTGAAATCCATTCCTTGGTTCGGTACTGGTTTCAATTCTTCGATGTACTACTGGTATCCGATCCTTGGTTCCGTGCTGGTTTTCTTTCTTTGCTGGTTGTACTGTTAGTATCTGTTCTTTTATATAGTGTTGGTGTTGTTGTACTGATGTCCCTTTCTGTTTCGAGTGCTAGTACTGTTTCTTTTACCGGCACTTGTGTCTATTCCTTGGTCAAGTATTGGTCTCCATTCTTTAAGGTGCACGTATGCGGTTCACTTTAAGATTAATAATTTATGTTTATAGGCTTTCTTATTTGAAATAAATATCGTGTTGGGTTTTAGTTTCAATTTGTGTTCGAGCTTTTCAACTCATCTATTAACTAATCTACTTTCCTTCCTTTGAATAACCCTCTAAATTAACCAAATATGTCTTCAGTTTTGGACTTCTTCGCCATTACATGATCCTAGGTAAGTTTGAAACTTGTTCGACAATATTAACGCGAGATAAAGCATCATGTTGACGTATTTAATTCAATCTTGATTTATCATTGTCTCAATCCAATAGTCAACAAATATATAACTGGATGAATGCAATGATGTTTGATCAAGGTCTTCTTTTTGGTTTATATGAATTCTTGACAAGGACAAAAGCTTTTTGTCGAAACGTCGAGGTAATAAAAAGATTTACTCTGGCCGAAGTATCTTTATTTTCAAAATTTGTTAATTAATATACAACCCGCTTACTACTTGTAGTGCTATCTAGAAGCTTGTCACTTGAATTTCTATAAAAAAGAGAGATATTTTTCAATATATTTCTTCAAATTGCAGACGATATCATAATTGACATCTTATCAAATGTCTGGAAGGATTGATCGTCTGACAGAAAACTTGGAAGATAAATTTATTCATTCTTTCGTTTTTTGGAATTTATTCTCTATTTGTGTGCTAAACATATATAGAATGATTTTTTCAAATATATATTTTACAGTATTTTAAACATATGTGTAAGGATGGTCAAAATTTAAAAAAGCGAATATTATAAATCATATAAATATGTTATATAAATTTTGAGTTAGTATTTGCATGTTTTGAATATAAGAGTATTATGTCAAAGGTATACTCATTCACGGTGTGAATGTTTTAGAAAATTCAGGGTATTTTTGCTTCTTGTAATTCATATTTAATCAAGATGGTTCGCTACTCCATAGAACCAGAGAATACTATAAAGACGTTACAAGAAAAGGAATCGCCTGACATCATTTGAAGAATAAACAAAAGTTAACGGCGACTTGTTTCTTCTATTAATGCTGTAAATGCAGCAAGCTTTCGGACTTTGACGTCCTTCGACAGGCAACTTTTCAAGAAACTGAAAGATAATGTTTATATACAGGTAAATATTTACATAATAAAAACTTTTCTAAGCGAATTTTGATTTTTTATACAAAATTTATTTCCTCTTTATCTATGTAAACAAATTTTGTTCTAAGAAAAGGATGACTACCTAAGGATGCTAGGAAAAGGCAAAAAAAATCATGAGAAACTGCTCAGGTTATCAAGCATATGTCCCTTCGTCGTGCTCAGCGATACCTGATGAATGTCATGGCAAAGAAGGAAATTGTACCTTTCCGCAGGTTCAATGGTAGTGTTAGGCGTAAGGCACAGGTAAGTTGTGTGTAACCTACATCTTTGAAAAAATATATAATAAAAGAACTTTGAATCATAATTTAATTCAATTGAGCTCTGATAGACCTATATAAGACACAGACATAATTTAATAAAACAATATCTGACTTTAGACGTTAAGAAAAAAAAACTTCAATGCGTATTTACATATTAACAAAATTTCTGTGCCGGCAAAAGAAAAACAACAACAATGAGTTTATTTAGTACTAGCGGACGTACCCGGCTTCGCCCGAGGTTATACCCGAGTAAAGGTTTGTCTAACGAATCTCTCGATAAAGTGAACATTTTTTCCCGGTCCCTGTATGCCGTGTCATCCTGAATTTTGTCTTTCATAATTTTCTACATTACAAAATCATCGTTTTATCTAGTGAACATATTTTCCCGGTCCCTTGATAAATACTCGATAAGTTGAATAAAATCATGGTCGTGAATCTCTCGATAAAGTGATTATTTTTTCCCGGTCCCTGTGTGCAGTGTCATCCTGAATTATGTCTTTCCTAATTTTCTACATTACAAAATCATCGTTTTATCTAGTGAACATATTTTCCCGGTCCCTTGAAAAATACTCGATAAGTTGAATAAAATCATGGTCGTTTATGGAAGATGGACGTAGTTCCCGGAGGTCACCCGCCCCCCGCGCGCCAGGACCTCTTGATCCCTCTGATTGGCCGGCGGCCGGACGGGGGGGGGGGGGGAGGGGAGGGGCTCTTGATCCCTCTGATTGGTCGGTGGGAACTTGGACTGTCCAACCAACAGGCCGGCGGCCGGACGGGGGGGGGGGGGAGCGGGGGGTGGGTAGGCAGACCTAAGCCTATCTCCGCTGCTTGCGAGTTAAAGCTACAAATCTGCAAATAATTCTAAGGATATTTAAGGAATTTATTTTTCGTAAACCTTTCCGGGGATACACCTAATAATATTCCAAAGTTTCACGGCGATTGGATGTATGGTTTTTGAATCCATAGAGGACACACACACACACAGACAGACAGACATTCAATTTTATATATATAGATATATCGTCTTGCACAAGTATTTAAACTTTTTAAAATAAAGTACAATACTTAAAATAAAATATGTTGCATAAAGTATAATACTTAAAATAAAACATGTTTCTTATAAATCTAAAATTAGAAAATAAACTTTTAAATCGGTAACCTCAAGGAGATAGCACTAAAGCACTAATATTTGAATTAGTTTTACTTAATATATTAGCCCTGAAAGACTCAAGGTCATCAGGCGTGGACCAAAACCTAAGCCTATCTCGGTCTCAATGGTGGCGTTGCTTGCGAGTTAAAGCTACAAATCTGCAAATAACTCTAAGGATATTAAAGATATTTAAGAAATTATTTTTCGTAAACCTTTCCGGAGATATACCTAATAATATCCCAATATTTCACGGCGATTGGGTGTATGGTTTTTGAATCCATAGAGGACACACACACAGACACACACACAGACATTCGATTTTATATATATAGATAAAGCCGCATTATCTAGCGGTTGACTTTATAGAGTTTGTTCTAGAAAATATAATTCAAAATATAAATGAAATTATTTGATATATAACACATAAAAAAAGGCATCTACTTATCGTGCAACTGAAAGTTGCTGATGGCTTGCGCCATCTATCGGAATAAATATCAACTATTCTCGTTGATTTTTAATTATTCCAGAATTGGCCAAATACCCATTCTTGATTAATCAAGAAAAGCTAACCACGGACGTGTTTCGGGCTGTTGGCCCTCATCAGCGTGGTGCAAGCTGTACCTCAACGACCAAAAAACTTCAACAACTTTCAGTTGCACGATAAGGAGATGCCTTTTTCATAATTTATGCACCTTATCCCAGTACAATATCACATTTGTAGTATTTTTTCATATATCTATATATATATGGTTTTATCTTACATAAATATATAGCCTATAGTATATAAAATAGTGCAGTGTTTGATCTTTCCATTATTATATAAAAATTCTAAGAGATTACCACACCTTCCTTATAGCCTCAATAAAATAAATTCAGAGCTAATTCTGATAAAAGAGTGTCATTTAATTAGCTATTCATGGATTTACTTGTTAAATAAACATCATGGTATCCGCCGAGTGAATAGAAAGTGTTCTTAATGTCCCCTGCACCGTTGAGTAATTCTACTATCAAAGAAGACAATTACTGCATTATGTATATAGGAGAAATATATATACAAGGTTATCCCTAAAGTTCGTAAACACTTGCAAAAATTTGAAATGCCAATATTATTCGCCGTTATTGTCTTTGTCAAATTACGAAACTATTTTAGACGCGTAATATTCTTTTTAAAATAAAACAATTTCTACTGACCTTACTGCAATGCAAAATTTAAAGGGAGGGCCTGGCTCATCAGTTAATTTTTCCATTGCAGTAAGGGCAGGAGAAATTGTTTTATTTTAAAAAGAATATTACGCGTCTAAAATAGTTTCGTAATTTGATAACAGATGGCGCGCTAGTGCATCGTAATATTCTCTTTGTATTATGTATAAAGTAATTGTATTATTTATTATTATGTATTCGCCGTAATAATATTATTCGTCAAGTAATAAGAAAATAAACGTTTTAAGAAACAAACGAACTTTTGGGATAACCTTATGGCTAATATTTTCGTAATAATACTATGGTAAAGTTTTTAAATGATATAAAATTCTATGATTATAAAATGTTAATTATTGACCATCGATTGTACATATAATGTATATCGAATTAAAATAGGAAAGTATATTGGAATTCATATTTTATAATATGAAATAAATCGATATTTAATGTAAAATATAACCAATTATTTTTCATTTGATTTAGCCATATCCAAAATTAGTTGCACGATAAGGAGATGCCTTTTTCTTAATTTATGCACCTTATCCCAGTACAATATTACATTTGTACTATTTTTTCACATTGTGTAGCGTTCTCACGCAATTCTGGCCTTAACTACCCGTTTCATGATTTTTCAGGATGCCTTAATGACCAATTTTTTTGGTCGTTGAGGTACAGCTTGCACCACGCTGATGAGGGCCAACAGCCCGAAACGCGTCCATGGTAAGCTTTTCTTGATTAATCAAGAATGGGTATTTGGCCAATTCTGGAATAATTAAAAATCAACTAGAATAGTTGATATTTATTCCGATAGATGGCGCAAGCCATTAGCAACTTTCAGTTGCACGATAAGGAGATGCCTTTTTCTTAATATTATATATATGTTATATTAAAATATTATTCTATTAAAAATTATATTCCATAGATTCAAATACTCTGTTAAAACGACCGCCAGAGGTCACGCTTCCCCTATAAAAACCCGTTGTTGTTCTTTTCCGATGGCCGTTTCAAATCTTTGTACATTATGTAAATAATCTTTTGTTTTCCTTGTTCTACTCGCCTTGAGCCAGGCAGTACTTTTACCAAATTATGTTTATTATATAAAATCCTAAAGCTCAATTAAAACAATCTCTGATTAAAACTATTTTATTTAATATCATTCTGTTACCACGACTGCAAAACAATATCACATACTCATGAATTCCGGGATCAAGCAAATGACGTATAATTACTCTACAATAATTAATCACATAACAAGAGAAATCTCTTTTTTTTTATTATAATATATATATGTAGTAAAAGGCATCACTTGATTGTGCAAATGAATGTGTTTTTATTATTCAAAAATTCCATAAAAAGAAAAAGGTTGGCGAACATTCTTCAATTAAAAATAATCAACGGTTATTTTATATTTATTCTGACAGATGGGACAAGCTATCAGAGACCTTTAGTTGCGGGATCAAGTAGATGTCTTTAATTTATTTATTTATCTGTTTTCAGTACAATTCCACTTTTGCATTATTTTCCATATGCTAAATATAATTTGTTTTATATTTAATATTATCGTTTTTTTTTATTTATCCACCTGATCCCAGTACAAATTTACTGCTGTACTACTTTTTCAACACTTTTATTATTAAAATATATATCTATATATATATATAAATGAATGTTTGTATGTTTGTTTGTATGTCCGGTATACAAATTCGCAGTAGTTCACTAATTCAAACCAAAATATCCATACATAGGTAAAAAAATACGGGGAAGACGATAGGCTATTTAAAAATAAATATAAATCAATTATTAAAACTATATATTTTTAGTCAGAAAATGATGATGACGATATTGCTGTATCATGTTTGATTATCAGATACAAAATTATATCGGGAAAAATTCCAAAAAGCAGACCACGGGTGAAACCAGTTCATTATTTTGTACACAGGAACAAAATTCTAACAGAAAAACATTCATTCGAGCAGAAAACAAAAGCCAGATCATCTTTCTATAAAAATATCGCTTCTCAGACACAAAGTTTGGAGCGGGACGTTTCACAAGAATGACATCCACGGCGCTTATTTATAATTGTAACGAATAGTATTTGAATAAAAACATTTAATCGGGTAAAACTCGGGTGTTGCCCGGGTTATTCGGCTAGTTTAAAATAAAAATCAGATATCTTATATATTACAACATAATAAGCAGATATATTTTTATTTAGGCTTTTCATTGTATTATGATGCATTAGCGAGCCATCTGTTTTGAAAATTCGAAATTTTTCCATTACAGTAAGGGCAGTAGAAATTGTTTGATTTTTAAATGAATCATACACTTCTATAATAGTTTAGAAATTTCTTTAAATAATTAAATGTTTTAAAGATATATTTACATAAAGGGATCTTTCAACATCAGATATTTCAAAACACTGGATGTACGCCTAAACAACATACTCAATAAATCTAACAAGGTTTGTAATGGGAAAGCAACATATCTTTTAATATACGAAAATTAACTGTTACCGTTAGAAGATATTTGAAAAAAATGAAATTAAGCATTTTATAAGTCAACGTATTGAAATCAAGAAATAGAAAAAAACTTTAATTTTAAATTAAGAATCTTGGCGCTGTGGTTCAATAGTTGTGCCAAGGGGATTTTCTTAAAATATCGAAATTGGAGGAATGGGACTTGCGTAACTGAGTATTCGCTGGTTCTGTCTTGGTTTATATAGCAGTTTCTTGAGGAAGACATCTCATTTAAATTCTATACTTAGATTATATATATGCTCTTCAGTAGCTGTCTGTTCACGATATGGTTCAAGTAGACTCTAGAGAACCCTGTTGAAAATAATTAAACGGATTAAAAAAGGTGAATATAATTTGTTGTTAACGGAATTTGAACCTTCCTCTCCGAATTATTTACACACACAAAGCTTAATTTAATCTAGGAATCCAAGTCTGTACAATTTTCATTACAGTGAAGAATATAAAGTAAGCAAAAGGGGAGAAATTACAGTTGACCTGTCAGCAGAACTTCCCTTTGGGGTCGGTGGAAGAATGGTCTAAACCGTTAGTTTTCTACCGCTACGACCCGGGTTCGATTCCCGCATTGGGCACGTTTTTCTTGATATAATATAAAAATGCTCCAATGGCCCCCGATTCTTGTAAAGGTCCAACCCCACCAGCGAGTGCAAGTAACCAAACGGGGCTCTGGCACATTTGTAAGTGCAAAGTCGAATTGCTTTTCACATGTGCAGACATGTGGTGCACTTACAGTAAAAGCAGTCGCCAACTACCCAGAGATAAGAAAGAAGAAGAGAACTTCCATTTGTATCTAGGGATGTCACAGACATACATTATACAAGCAGCTAGGATATAAATAAATGATATATGGAGGTGTTGCATAGAGATAGGGGGGATACCTATATAGCAAATTTCCTAAATTAAAAAATATATATAAAAAAGGTTTTCACAAAAATAGATGGTTGATGAGCCAAGGGTATTCTCCTCTCCTATTTACAAAATAATTCAATATAATACTTATTATACTTCCAAATCTCACTACTCCCTTTTTCAGAATATGTTTAATTATTAAAGGAATATATGGTATTTTTACACAAACATTGTATTCCTTTAGAAAGGTAATAAAAACATATTTGTAGAACCGAGGTAAATACAACTCATATTAGTTCTAATGTATGTTAGTAACAGGAAAATATATATTGAATAAAAGAGAATTATTTGTTATTTTACGATCTTGAGACGTTTTTATACTCACGCTAGGTTAAACTATATATGCAAGTATATATACAACAAGCATGTCAAACTCAAATCCTAACACGGGCCAAATAAAAAAGTAATAAGATTATGTGGGCCGCAAAAAAAGAAAACAAGTAATTGAATTTTTATAGTAACATTTATATAGGTTTATTTTAAAAAATACTAATAAGAAAAAAGAAAGTAAAGTTAATATTTTCTCCCTGATATTTGGCATCTCTTTTCTGCTACAAATTTTTATTATTATTTTTTTTAATTTATAAAAATATTTTTATTAAAATATATTGTCTGGTGGGCCGCAAATTTATTCGTTGTGGGCCGCATGAGGCCCGCGGGCCGCGAGTTTGACATGCTTGATATACAACAATACATGCTTGTATATGATATTTTATATAATATAAAGTTGCAGGAGTATAAAAAGAGGTGTATGTAAATATGTAAATATTAACTTTCATATTTTCATTATAAGTTTTAATTTGTTTAATAACTATTTAATTCAAATATTAAATTAAATTATCTTCTAAATATATAATGCTCATAAAATATACTTTATTAAAATTATATGAAATTCACATTAATACTATATTAATTGTTGTCATATCAATATAATAAAAATGATTATACATCATTCTAAATATAAATCATAAATCATATAAAATGTAAATATTTATCTATAATATATCAAACACATATATCTATAACATTTTATAATATAGAAATGATATTTGACCACACACACACAAAAGGAACATCAACATGTAGTATACAACAATACTTCTGATAATTTGTATTTGTAGTGTGTCGATTTATTAGTCCAGCGATGGCTCAGAAAGTCTCTCAAAGTTAGCGTTTTATTGGAATTACTTATTAGCTACATTTATATGGGAAGACAAAAAGGACAACACCCTAGAATGCACATTCTGGTCCTCTCTGGTTTCCACCGTTGTACCGCGCAGCGCAGCGGTCGTCATCTCCGATTTCATGGCGCCGCTTGTATGTTTTTGTTGACGGCGTGGTGCGTCATCACAGCAGACTGGAATGAGGTCTCTCAGCCCCCACATATTAAATAAATGTAATTAAAAGTTGATTTTACAATAAATAATTTGTTATCTAACTCCGCCTAGAATTCCATGCCGCCCACATGCAATTTGTTTATAAAAGAATAAACGCAGGTCGGGGAAAAAGTTTATTTATATAAGAAAAGATCGTATAAGCTTAAGGGGGGGGGGATTTATATAAAATAATGATTTAAAAATTTAAAGCTATATTAACCTGATCATAGGTTTTTCATTCCCTTGAGGAAAGTTACAACAAGTCATTGAAACCTTGGGAAGCAAATGAATAAAAAAAAGGTTAATGTACCTATATCATTTTTGAACAAACTTCTAACTAGCAAAACATTTTAACAAATAAAATATTAACCAAAATAACAATTATTCAATACCAAATGAATAGTATTTTGTTAATAAAAACAATGGTCATAATTTTTTTATAGCAAATTTTATCTATCCGTGGGCCAAAAGAGTTAAGAAACACTTTTTTAATTATTCTTTATCAATTTTATTATATTTAAAACTAAAGTTTTCATCAATGATTTCAAGTAAATGCTAGAGGAAATAATGAGAAGCATTTAACCATGGAACATTTATCTTATAAGAGGCTAGTTCTATTGTCTAGCTTGGAATAAATAAAGGACATCAACTTAGCTAAATGGCGCTCACAAAATCTCGTCTGCAAACAACGCGTTAAATGGATAGGCACCATTAGTGCCAGATGCCATTTTACAAATCAATCTTCTCTCTGTGATTATTCCTAATATTTTATAGCCAGATATAAGTAAAATATTTATATACGTGAATAAAAGTAAGTATTTTATTCTATATAGGAATCATAAATAATACTTAGGCGTGTTTACGAAATATATATGTGTTTATAACAAAAATAAATTACCAAAAGAATATTTTTGAAATATATTGTGAATATTATATAGTATATTTATTCCTTTTCTCTAAAGAAAATATTTAAATAATTTTAGATAGAAAATTTCTGAAATATTATCACCGTTTTTTTTTTTTCAAAATATATTAAATTTATGATAGAAAAATATTTAAGGTATAGATTAATATTAATGTGGGAATATTGTAGAAACTGCTTATAAAATTATTTGTTAGCATTAACTTATCTCACCTTATCCATAGTAATTTTGAAGCTATTAGAACACTTGAATATTAGAATACGTATATTATGGAAATATTTGTGATATATAGGTTTTCAACTTTTAATTAGATAATTTTAATTAGTATGTGGCGATCACACTTTGCTTCAGCGAGCGCGAACTGGGACAGAGCTTCACTACACATACGGGAAGTGTGACTGCCTCGGAACCGCGAGCGTCAACCTGACTACGCATTCGTGAGCATCCGAAACTCTGGCCACTCTTATAATTGCATTAAAGAAAGTATTTTTTTTTTATTCCTAAAAGAATCATAGGCGTTAAAAATAGTTATTTTTTTTTTATAAACTATAAGATTTTTTTTTTACTATCTGTATGCAACGTTCTTGTTAGAATAGGTATCGCCAATACTTGAAGAAGTATGTACAGTGGTACCTCGACATACGAGCGCCCCAACATACGAGTTTTTCGAGATACGAGCCGACGAGCAAGTGATTTTTTGCTTTTAGTTACGAGCGAAATTCGAGGTACGAGTTCGGTTCGGTAGTGTTGAAGATATTAATCTGTGATTTTAAATGTTTCTTTTTGACCAGTACTTTTGTTTTGTTTTTGCTTTTCCTAAAATGTTTCTTTCTTCTTCTTCATTATTATTTGTTTTATATGCAAAGCTTTGTTTTTTGAGACTTGAATAAACAAATTCTAGTTTATTATATTTTTGTGTGCTTTTAAAGTTAAAACATAACAGGTAGTAACACGCAGTCGCGCCATCACGATCAGTTAGCAGCGTGCTTCCGATGTGATAAGTTGTGTTTTGTGTTCGCGTTTTGTGTTGCGTTTGCATTTACAGTTTTAGTTCATTTATTTTTATAACCATGGATCGGAAGAAAGTTTGTAAAAAGTCAAGTGCTAAGAAAAAGATGATGAGTATTGAATTAAAACGTGAAATTATAGAAAAACATGAGCAAGGTGTTCGAGTTGTTGACTTGTCGAGGCAGTATGGCCGTAGTACGTCCATGATATGTTCTGTGCTTAAACGGAAGGAGTCGATAACGAGTGTAACGCCGGCTAAGGGCCTTACGATAATTGGTTTTGAGGAGTCAGAGGAGGAGGTTATTTCTACAAGTGAGATAAAGGAGATCTTAGGAATGTGGGAGAGAGTTTCACAGTTCGTGGAAAAAAAAAAACACCCAGAAAAAGTTGCAACAGGTCGTGCATCTGACCTTTTTAATGACACTTGCCTAACTCATTTCCGGAACATTCTGAGAGGGAGGAAGAAACAACCCTCCTTGGACATGTTTTTTCTAAACGGCCTACAGGTGAAAGCGAGAAAAATGTAGCGAAAAAGGCAAAGACCAGTGAGGATATCTAATTTATTTCTTTACATTCTCTTTTTTGTTTTTGTGCAATAAACATTTGATATTTATAAATACGTTTTTATTATTTAAAACCACGTAACAAAAATAACTGGGGTGACATTTTGGAGGTTGGAACGGATTAATGGTAGTTCAATTGTTTTGTATGGGGAAATTTGCTTCGAGATACGAGTAATTCAAGATACGAGCAAGGTTGCGGAACGAATTAAACTCGTATGTCGAGGTACCACTGTATATGTAATTCTACTGTCATAAAAACTTATATCCTTAGTTTCCTGAAATACCATACGTAGGATTCCATCCTTCCAATGTCGCATATTATAAGCAGAATCACATAATACAGTATTAAAGATCTAAAAAGCTGTCTGGTGTATTAAATTGACGAAAACGTTTGGAGAATTCATCACTGATGAGCCAACAAGCCTTCTCCCTATTTTCATGGCAGTAAGGACAGTAAAAAATTGTCTTATTTTTATAATAAATGCGTGATTATAGAAGTGTTGTTTTTACAAAAAAGGCAATGGGTGAGTGGTAAGGTTTTTTAGAGTAAGTGTGTCCAACACTTGAAGAAGTATGTATATGTAATTCTTCTGTCCTAAAAACTTATATCCATAGTTTCCTAAAATACCATACCTATAATTCCATACTTCAATGTCGTATATTATAAAAAGAATTGTATAATACAGTATTAGAGATCTTAAAAGCGGCCTTGTGGGATAAGTTGACGAAACCGCTTGGAGAATTCACCACAGATGAGCCAAGTCTTTCCAGTATTTTCATGGCAGTAGGGACAGTAGATTTTGCCTTATTTATAAAAGAAATTCATGATTGGAGAGGTTTTTCTGAAATTAAAAAGGCAATGGGCGAGTGGTAAGGTGTCTTTGAGAGAGTATAATTATATAAATCAACAATAAACTATTTATACTAAAGTAAAATAAGATTTTTGAAAGTTATCTTCCTCACATGTTGATGAGTAGACTGGCGATAGAGGACTCACTTATGTACAGCCAGCGATATTTCGAGAAAAAAATTCCGAGAAAAAAAGAGGGAGGCAGTAAACAGTCATAGTAAACAGATCTTTAACAAGCATAACATTTACACAAATCAGGAGTTTAATTTTTTTTTTTTTGCTTATCCCTAGTACACGTGGTACAGGCTATGATAACCATAGTGGGTAGTTAACGACTGCTTTTTACTGTAAGTGCACCACATGTCTACACATGTGAAAAGCAGTTCGACTTTGCACTTACAAATGTGCCCCGTTTGGTTACTTGCACTCGCTGGTGGGGTTGGACTTTTGCAAGAATCGGGGGGACATTGGAGCATTTTAATTTCTAACATAAAAAAAGTGTCCAATGCGGGAATCGAACCCGGGTCGTAGTGGTCGAAAACCAAACGGTTTAACCAGCCTTCCCTCTACCCCCAGGAGTTTTAATGAATTTGCCAATTAAGAGAGAAACTCCTCTGGCCGAAGTGTTTCTTAATTTTAAGAACTATGAATGAGCTAGTCAGGACCACATCTTCAAGAATTTTCACAAGTTAAAATATACAGAGAATAAATATTAATCAAAATTGGAAAATATTATAGACAGGTATGATTCTTTTTTTTTAATAAACAATTTCTATTGCCCTTACTGCAATGGAAAAATTAATGGGAGGGCCTGGTTCATCAGTGGTGAATCCTCCCAGCGGTTTCACCAGTTTAATCTACCATACCGCTGTTATATTGCATTTTTTTATCTTCCTTTTATAGTGATACTGATTCTAGACTCTTAGAATGGGTATTTTAGATGAACTATTGTTTATTTTTAAAAAATAATCATACGCGTCTATAACAATTTCCAATTTTGATAACAGATGGCGCGCTAATGTATCATAAAAAAATATATGTTTTTGACTTATTTAACACATATTAGTATTTAGAAATAAACTTTCTTCCCTTATTTATAATATAATAAAATAAATATAGCTTCCAGGGTTAAGTTTCTTGTTCAACCTTTTATTTTCAATCTTTCGGACTTGTCAATCCTTCAACAGGAGTATTACATTAACAAATCAATGATAAATATATCTTTAATTTATTAATAGGATAGTACCCAATCTGTTCCCTCACCTTGAAAAAATCAAACCTCCCAAGTTTCTAACACTTTTTGTCTGAGGGGTTTCAAATGGTTTTTTGCCTTTCCCTGCATCCTAAGATAGTCATCCTTTTCTTAGAACAAAATTTTGTTTACATAGATAAAGAGGAAAGAATTTTGTATAATATATATAATAAAATATTTCGCTAAGAAAAGTTCTAATTATTATCTTTCAGTTTCTTGAAAAGTTGCCTGTCGAAAGACGTCAAAGTCCGAAAGCTTGCAGAATTTACATCATTAATAAAAGAAACACGTCTCCGTTAACTTTTGTTCCTTCTTCAAGATGATGTCAGGAGATTCATTCTCTTGTAATATGATACTCCTGTTGAAGGACTGAAAAGTCCGAAAGATTGAAAATAAAAGGTTTAACAAGAAACTTAACCCTGGAAGCTTTATATTATTATATTAGCATTTATTTCAAATATACATTATGCAAAATGTGACATGTATGTATATTAGTTTAAGTTGATAGTATAATGATAGAGAATTCAAAGAATTGAGGATAAAAGTAAGTGTTCTATGGTCCAATTAGTTAAAACCTCTCTACCTCCACCCCAGCATTTATTTCTCCCCAGATTACGTTTTATGGATCCCCCACGCCATCTGGCCTGCAGCCTGCCTGGTTAAGTGAGCTCTAAGATTTTCCTTTTATTTCTTTTTTATTATTTCCCTCATCTTGATAAAGATATGGTGGATTGGGTAGATTTGATATATCATAGAAATTGTATAAATATGCTGTGTGTATTTTATTATATAAATTATATTTTTGTATGGATGTGTGTTGGGTTTTATTCAAAGTTTTGTTTCAAAATTAATTGTCAAAATTCGAAACTATTATAGACACGTATGATTATTTTTAAAAATAAACAATTTTTACTGTGCTTACTGCAATGGAAAAATTAATGGAAGGGTCTATACACGTCTATAATAGTTTCGAATTTTGTTAACAGATGGCGCGCTAATTCATCATAATATAAAATTAATTGTGTTAAGATTTACTGTATAGTCACAGTCAAAATATAATTTTTGAACTAAATAAATAACAAACACACTGTGCGTGGGTTAAGGTATGTCCGCGCGTGTGCGCGTATGTGAGTGCGTGATTTTGTTTGTGTGCGTTTTATGGGTGCACCTTCGTGAGTATGTGTGTGCGTGTGTGTATGTATATTTGTGTGTGCGTACGTTTGCATGTGAGTGTGTGCGTCAATTTGTGTGTATGCCTTCTTGTGGGTGCACATAAGTCTGTTTGTGTGCATGTGTGCGTTTGTGTGCGCGCCTTTGTTTCACAGAAATTTAATCAGCTTAGATATATCTTCTAACCTTTATCTCACGCACATATATAAGCAATGTAAACATATAGTTAATCAACTAGAATCGCCAGGTCATTAAAATGGAGATTAAACAAAATCCAATATATATGGTACTAAACTGGAAGGATATACATATAAATCCCCTACAATAACCCGCGGCTACAATAGGACCCCCTCTATAAAGGAGTCCATAAACCAAGGCTCCAGAAAACAATGGATCGCCGGATTAATCCCAGGATTAAGTGAGGGTTAATGGCGTCAATTTCCGGAGGGTTAGTGCATCGACCTCTTTCATCGCCAAGCCTCTCGTCTGGACTTCTGGACGGCTTGCTTTTCGTCGTTTGGCCTTTAGACTTTTTATCCTCAAAGTAAAGTGAAATATTCCTCTATTGATATATATATATATTTAAAAAAGATGCATATATTGGATTTATAATGTATTCATTGTTCCAATATTTCGAGGGCAACTCACCTCTCTTTATCGAAGATGTTTGTGTTTTTCGCTAAACCATGCGCGCACGCGTACACCACTCTCGTTCTACAAGGCCAATTTTTCAATTGAAAAACTGGTTTTCCAGAAATTTATAAAGAATGCATATCCTAATTGTTTGTAAATTACTATGTATATACTTCAATTTACTTCATTTATTTTTCTTCAAAATTCTATCATTAATTTAGAATTAATATGTATGCACACAATTGTTTACGGTTACACTGTTGTATATAAATCTCTATTTAAAACACAATATGTAGACAAAATAATATTAATGGTATTGATCTGTAATATTAAATATAATTGTTAGCTGTATATATACTGAAGGTAATGTTTAAATTAAAGATACAATTCTTTCATTGGCCTTGTAGAACGAGAGTGGTGTACGCGTGCTCGCATGTTTTAGTGAAAAACACAAACATCCTCGATAAAGAGAGGCGAGTTGCCCCTCGAAATATTGGAACAATGAATACATTATAAATCCAATATATGCATCTTTTTTAAATATAAGTTTAATTATGGATTGCTCAATCTTCAAAAATATAATTATTTAACAATTTACCCTCTTATATGTTCTTTATTCCTGTAGAAAGACATAAATACTCGAAAGTTCGTCTAAATACAAAAACCCTACAAAAAATGCTTCGTCTCACCATTTTGTCCTTTCGATAATCTTCCTGACACACTTTTATTTCCTCAGGAGAACAGGAGGTCTGGAACCCTGATGGAACCGGGATAGGAAACTATTTTTGAATTCCATTAACTCTGTGTTGCTGAGCAGAATTTCAAATTTCCACGCGGATTTATTTAGGAAATATCTGACTTAGCAACATTGAACGTTCCTGATATCATTAACTAGCCTTGGTTCCCATGTTTACACTCGAATATAACTTATATTTGACTCTTTCTCTAACAGTCAATTCATTAGTGTTATCATCTCAATATATCTAGAGACTATATTGTATCAAGATTATAGAATGAAGAATGAACTAGTTATTTGTGAACTTAACAATTTGATTTCCGATTTATTTTATTTCAACACACAAAACGCGATATCCCTTCTAGGGATAATTGCGTCGATTTACATTTTTTTAAAACAGAAACAGTTATAAACATATTATACAAAAAAAAAGGTAATCGAAATAAAAAGAGAAACAATAATATATATTAGGAACTTGAACCTTTCAGGATAGAAAGATAATCATAAATATATTTACAAAAATAGTTAAATCTATGATAATTCTCTCTGTTATTTACAAATTGATATAGATATACAACATTATTTATTGTCTGTTGTCTAGCGGTGAAGAAGAGTGTGGGCAAAAAATCATATTTAAAGTTCAACTCATTTTGTAAATACATTCTAAACTTTCTACAAAATCTGGATCTCTAATGTTTTTATGCGTTGAATAATGTAAATAACTTATGTAAATAAACTTTTCTCCTTGTTTGGCGCAAGTATCCCTTGCGGGATATAACGCTTTGGAAATAAAATAATTGTAAATTGTAATTAAATCTTTACAAGGAATATATAACAATTAAAATAAATGGGAAGTTTGTGAGTCTCTAATTATTTGGAATAATAATTATTACCTAGCAGGACTATACTAATTGAATTCACAGATATTTACTGGTGATTTGTAAATAGATCATTCACGTAGATAATTTCCTCATTTAAATACTTTCCCTTATTTACTTATATAGATATTCATTTATCCGTGAATGTCTCTCTCTCTACATAAGTATTTACTATATTACAAAACTATTTTAGAGGCGTAATATTCTTTTTAAAATAAAACAATTTCTACTGTCCTTACTGCGATGGAAAAATTAAAGGGAGGGCCTGGCTCATCAGTGGTGATGCTGTTAATTCTGCTGTCCTAAAAGCTTATGTGCATAGTTCTTCTAAAATACCCATTCCAAGAGTCTTACAACAGTCAACTATAAAAGGAAGTTCCAAAAATGCAATATAACAGCGGTATGGTAGATTAAACTGGCGAAACCGCTGGGAGGGTTCACCACTGATGAGCCAGGCCCTCCCTTTAATTTTTCCATCGCAGTAAGGACAGTAGATATTGTTTTATTTTAAAAATAATATTACGCCTCTAAAATAGTTTTGTAATTTGATAACAGATGGCGCGCTAGTGCATTTACTATATTATTTATTTATTCCTGAAAGAATCCTGAAAAATAATAATTGTTCTCTTGTGAACTTCTAATTTCAATAATAAGTAGGTATTGAACTCAGAATGTTTACCTATTTAAAATTTAATATTTTTAATTTCTAAATGTATCTCAATTTTTTATAATTTTTTTCAGAGCCTTTTTCTATCTATTCATGAATACTTTTTATGCCTGCGTGTGTAAATATCTTTATTTACATTTAAAAATGCCACTATTTATTAATAAATAGGTTTATATGCATATAAGAGGGAAGATATTATTATTTACCAAACGGTATTAATTTACATTTGAACATTTCTCCATTTATATATATATATTCATGTGTTAAGCGTATTTACGCAAATTTGGCCTTAAATACCCATTTCTTGGCTTCTCAAGAAGCCTCTGGGACCAAAAATATTTTTGGTCGCAGTGTTACAGCCTACTCCACGCTGACGATCGCCAAAAGCGCGAAACGCGTTCGTAGATGGCTTTTCTTGATTTATCGAAAAATTGGGTTGGCCAAATATCCCGGAGCAAGTTAAATAAACGTTTAGTTTATTTTTCTCTACTAGATGGCGCTCTGCCATCTAAAAAGCACATGTGCTCCTGGTCAGGATATGCCTTTTTTATTTTTAATATCAACACCTGACCCACTTATCTTTTATTTTTTTTCTATTGTTTTTTCATATATATATACTAGTGAACAAACCTTAAGAAATTGTATCTTTCAACATGTATATCGAGATTCAGACAATAACTCTGAAAGTTATTACAGTGACCTTTATTGAAGACACACGAGAAAATCAAGTGTGAACAAAATTGCCTCTGTCCCCTTTAAAAAAATAGACAACAATAGACAAAAATAGACTTTCCACTTCCTTAAGTCTTGTCCATGAGTGTATATATATGTGTGTGTAAGGTCTCACTATGTTTATCCATAAATATGGATTTATCCTTCTTTCAAATGAACATACCTTTATATCTTTGCTCATCACACAAAATAATTTCTTTGAAAAAGCTTTCTTTTGAAAATATAATCTATTTATGTAACAAATGGTTCGCTTCTCCCACGGAAGATGGCGCCATCTTTTGGTGATCAGCGCATGCGGCGTCGTCCCGTTACGTGAGAGCTGCGCCTATATAAGTTACTAGACGAATGGCCCGGGCAACGCCCGGGTTTTACCCGAGTGCGAAAATATTTTAAAAACGTTGTCTTGGGTGGTCGCTATAGTCAGGGTGGTCTGTATAGACAGGTGTATGTATCACACAGCTGATAACAGGGTTGTCTAGAGTGGCCGCTATAGACAGGGTGGTCTGTATAGACAGGTGTATGTATCACACTGCTCATAACAGGGTTGCCTAAAGTGACCGCTATAGACAGGGTGGTCTGTATAGACAGGTGAATGTAACACACTGATGATAACAGGGTTGCCTAAAGTGGCCGCTATAGACAGGGTGGACTGTATAGACAGGTGGATGTATCACACAGCTGATAACAGGGTTGTCTAGAGTGGCCGCTATAGACAGGTGTATGTATCACACAGCTGATAACAGGGTTATCTAGAATGGCCGCTATATACAGGGTGGTCTGTAAAGACAGGTGGATGTATCACACAGCTGATAACAGGGTTGTCTAGAGTGGTCGCTATAGGCAGGGTGGTCAGTGGTCGCTATAGACAGGGTGGTCTGTATAGACAGGTGGATGTAACACACTGCTGATAACAGGGTTGTCTAGAATGGCCGCTATAGACAGGTGTATGTATCACACAGCTGATAACAGGGTTGTCTAGAGGGGGGCAGGGAGGACACGTGTTCGCCGGCAGCCAATGGGCGCGCATTCTATCCGTGAGCTTCAGACAGAATAAGGCAATTATATATATAGATTTTTTCGCATTTCTATAGCCAGCTATCTGGGTACTAGTTGTTAACTAGTTAATTTTGTTACATTATATTTTTGTATTCCAATAAAGAAAGAAATAAAATAGGAAAAAATCCTTTTAGTTTCTTGTAAATATTTTAAGTTAAATTGGATACATTTATATATTTATCATTTTACATGTTTCCCTATTCTTAAATTACATTTAATGCTGAAAGTTCCGTTATATTAATATTGATTTATAAAATATTTATCAATATTGATATATTTCCACTAAAAAACGGCTATCTATTTAATGATAGCTATATCTAAGTGACACAATTCACTTTAAATACTGTGAAAATATTTTGCTAGCCTACTTTCCTTTACCAGATACATCACAAAACTTAGAATATAAGAAATCTCTGTCTTCTTTATAAAAAAATAAATTTAAACTTTAGCCGCCATATTTTTGTTGGAACTGCAAAAAACGGATTTATTTTTGAAAATTGTTTCCCCTCTGCTTCAAGTCTTAAATTTAAAACGGTTAGTGGTATCGACATTTTCCTGAACAAAGGTTTTTGGTTTGGCATTAAAAACTTATTTATCAAATATATATTATCCTATGATGCACTAGCGCACCATCTGTTATCAAAACCTTTGATACCTTTCTACTCAACCTCCATTAAACATCCAATTTAGCCATTCTTGGGTGCAGTACATTTGAAATGTTTTTTGAGTAGTTTTTTTCCATGTGTGTGTGTGTGTGTGTGATTAATAAAGCTAAATCTCTAATAGAAAGGATTTATTTAATACATCCATTTTTATCGATAATCAATATAGGATAATATATCAAAATTCGAAACTATTTTAAACGCGTAAGATTCTTTTTGATATTAAATAATTTCTAGTGCCCTTACTGCTAAGGAAGGGTAGATTAAACTGGCGAACCCGCTGGGAGGGTTCACCACTGATGAGCCAGGCCCTCCCATTAATTTTTCCACTGCAGTAAGGGCACTAGAAATTATTTAATATCAAAAAGAATCTTACGCGTTTAAAATAGTTTCGAATTTTGATATATTATCCTATATTGATTATCGATAAAAATGGATGTATTAAATAAATCCTTTCTATTAGAGATTTAGCTTTATTAATCACACACACTCACACACACATGGAAAAAAAACTACTCAAAAAATTTCAAATGTACTGCACCCAAGAATGGCTAAGTTGGATGTTTAATGAAAGTTGAGTAGAAAGGTAGAACGTTGCTGAAAAAATGTTTAAATTAGATAAAAATGGAACTCATTTATTCAATATTTATTTATTACCAGTTGCAAACCAGAAACGCTATATCCGATCTGGATAATTGCGCGTGAAACTATTTACAATAATTGTAGTAGAGTAGGTAACAGAATTATCAAAAAGAAAATAAACAATTAAGAAAAAGAGCATTGAATAAACATATACATTAAACAAATAAGCAACAACATAAGCAGATAGAAGAAATCGCAAGGTAGTTATTTACAGTATGTTAAGCAATGATGGAAGTTGTTTATTTAATATAGATTCTTGGTTAATTGTAATTCCAGTTGGTATGAATTTATGATATACGAGTCCTTATCTATCGGAGAAAGTGACGAGCAGAATCTTAAACTTTGACTTTTCAATCCTGACTTTTTGGGTGTTTTTTCGTCATCTACAAACCATCGATTTGATTGGAGTTTTGTTTCAGGATTGTAGTCGTACATTCATGTCTCGACTCTTGTTATCACCTTATGTTGACACATTTGGTGATGTACGGCCAATTTAAGCAAGTTTTCGCTAATATCTTTGGGTACCTCTTTCTTCTCCAGAGGTATTATCCGAGGGAACAAACTTGCAATATCGTCTTTTTAGGCCTAGATAATCATGGATACTGAAATAGCATATACCAAATGACACTCTGGTTTCTTCGGATTCTTCTCTGGTTGTTCTTTTCCGATTTGGAAACACCAAAAGGCCTTTAATATTTTTCTACATTTTTAAAAACATTCACCGTTTTTTGGTTATCCACACGGAAGTTCGGCCATCTTTAAATTTTTTAAACCACTCTCAAATGCAGTTATTCTTTTAAAAGAGTCTTTTCCAAATGATTTTCTTAACAAATAAAAGTTTTCACTGGGTGATTTACCTATTCGGAAACAGAATTTCTAACAAAAAAAAACACACATATTATTCCATTTTAACACCCATTTTAATTTAGCCACGCTGTGTTACCATTATATATTCTAAAAAATAGAGTTATTTGAAATAATTATAGGCGCACGCGCAAACCTTTACGTGAACCTGGTGTTAAATTCGTTCCTCTTTTTAATAGTCGTGTTATTATTATTTTTTACTCTACGTTTTTTTTATTAGGCCATTGCGAGAACATTTCGATCATACCTTTTACATGTACAACAATTATTGTTAAAATGTACTTAATAAAAAAAAAGTTCATAATAAAATATAATGAATCCTTATTGTGAAATCAAACAAGTATATATGACTTTAAAATGTTATAACACCTTGATAAAGGTGGGCGTTGAGCCAACTGAAATATTGGTAAAATAGATGACTTTTAATTTAAAAAGAAAAAAATATATATATTTTTTTAATATAAATGTTTATTATAATTTTGGAATAATTAATATTTTAACAAATAATTATTCAGAAACGTGTATTCCTCTAAATTTAAAATAAATTCCTCGCCGAATTTATTTTATAGAGAAGTTAAGAAACAATTTTTGAAAATCAAATCAGGATCCCAATAGTTAAAAAATTTCTTTTGATATTAAAACTTGTACATAAATTTAAAGTTTTAAAACAATTGATACTTCAAATATTAATATTTTATAGTAAAAATATCAAAGTATTCATATTATTTGGAAATATATTTACAAAAGAAATATTTAGAAGAGACATCGTCTGATTTTAAAATGAGAGATAGTTTATATTTTACATAATAAATCCATGATGATAAAATCAATAAGTGTGGACGCCATTTTTTTTTATTTCTGAGACTTTTTTTGAATAAATAGATTTTTGATGACATGTTATATAGAGAGTCTTTAAATTTATGGAATATTTTTAAAAATTAAAACACACTCAAATTTGTAATTTTAATTATTATTTAAATTTATTTACGATATTATTTTTTTATTTTATATTGCACTTTTATTATGCTTGAAGGCTTTAAAATATAAAAATTACACGTTTAAATTTTAAATATAAAGAAACATTTCGTGTACTTTAATTAAAATTTGTTATTTTCTATTATTCTTTTCTGATATAATATTTTCATTTTATCCTTAATATTTTTGAGAGAGAGATAGATTTGATATTATACTTATATTTATTTTTTGAAATGTGCATTAAAAATATAAAATAATGGTCAGGTGTTAATATTAAAAATAAAAAAGGTATATCCTGAACACTCATAAGAGAATTTTAGATGGTGCTCTGCCATATATGTCATAATTTGTATATAATTAAATGCAACCCCGACCCACTATGTATGTACCATGTATGATTTTCAAAGATTTAATAAAAGAATAAGGTAACTGGAGGAAAGAAAGTAACAAAAGACATAGAAAGTAGATCTAGAGGAGAGCATATTTATTAATAACGACGCAGTTAACCTTCTGACCCCAGGTCCCTGCGAGCTAAGTTTAAACCAACACTTCCTGGAAAAACAGGACGTATCTAGTGACCAGAAGTTATAAATGTTAAAGCTAACACCCAATATTTCCGGCAAAGACAGGACGTATCTAATATCCGTCGAAGTTATAAGCGTCAAGCTACCCGACACTTCCTGACCCAGGCCGGGCGTAACTAACACTAAAGGAAGCCGCCGGCCAATCAGAAGATAGCATCTAAATAGGTCAACCAATAGGGAAAGATCATGTGATCATCTCTCAACCAATCAGAGAGAAACTGAGTCTTGGTGTTAAATCGAAAAGCAAGAATGGGCAGTCACGTTTTCGCTCTCATAGGAACAACACCCACAGTTGTTCAGTGACTCTCGCCGAGTTCGGACAGTTGCTCCTTCGCTTCCAACAAGGTAAGATCTACTCTAGAGATCTCTCTCTCTCCGCTCATTTCATCTAAATCCCATCATCGCCATGTGATCAGCTAATTAATAAGTCAAATCGCTCAGCTCTTCTCAAGCTTTCTTCCCTCCAACCCAGTTGCCTTTTTATTTTCAAACTCAATCACGTGTCCTGATTATTCCTAACTGTATGCTGCAACTTCCACTCAAACGGCTGCGCTTCAACCAAATCTCACCATTCGCATCCAACAACAAGAAACCCCGCAACGATATTGCCACAGATCGGTTAAGTCGACAGGATTCTACAACAGTGTAATACAACAAATATTATAGTGTAATAACAATTGCATCATATTACACAGAGTCGACAGGATAAAGATTATGGAGCTTAATCAGGATCAAGATGGAAATTAGCCCAGACACCAGCAAATCAAAAGGCAATGACAAAACCAGCGGAAAAGAAGCGGACAAGAAGAGAGGCGACCAGGCGCCTTCTAGCGGCCATCATATGGCAGATGACCGTGGCCATCCGACGTGTCAACGCCCCACAAAGTGAGACGGAATTCCGGAGCGCCATTCCCCGGGGAGGACGACGGACACAACCCCCACCAACCCCAGGCGAGTGTCACCAAGACCGGACACCGACCACCGAGGAGTCATCCACCGCCATGCCGTACACAGTCCCCGAAACCAATCCGCGCGATCCGGGACAACCCAAACGATCCCAAAATGATCTTCCAGTACCGGACTTCACTTCAATTTCGCGGACGGTGCGAGCAGTCCCGAGCCAAGCCAACCATCCCAAACCAAGACGTTCCAGAGGAGACCTGTTGAACTGAGGTAGGCACCCACCCTATGGCGTCAAGAAATTGACTTTGGACTCATAGCTAATCCTACCTACCCCTTTAACAATGTATCTAAACATGTACCAAATGAATGCAAGCACGGGCTAGACCAAAACCTGTCCCAAAGGACTCGTACAGCACACAAAGCTTTCACACATGGAAACCCTTGCCTGCATTCATTGCCCAAACCTCCAATATTTACATGCCACCATTCTAATCTCACACCACGCAACTTTTCACTCAACCCAATTGCCAATACTTTATGCCCACCACATATAAAGCCACCACGACTTCAACCTACAATTCCAATAATGCCCAAAAAAAGTGTCCGTACACCGACACAGCTCACCCACTTACCACACAAAATCCACACATGACCACACTTCGCCACGCCACAATTACGCAAATGTACCTCACAACATACACGCACCCATACGTCACCACACAACAAACACGCGCAATCCGCACAACAAACGCAACACGCGCGCCAAAAGACGACAACCACCAACAAACGCATGCACCGTCGTTAGTAACAATCATCTCGTCTACACAAAACACTAAAAAAATGTTCACCTTAAAAGATGCCATATACACTAACAATAGAAATTTCGATATATGACTTTAATAAATTTGTTGTTCATAGTGAGAACAGGTTAAATTTTGTACAAACAAGGATTTCGCGTGACACCTTTTCATTCACAATTTTTTTTTTTTCGATTCGTGTCACAGGTCACCCCACAAACCTTTTCACTTCAGGCCACAGACGCCTTTCAACACACCTGTGACACGTCTCCACCCAACACGTGTTCACGTCGTAAGCCTCATTTTCACTCAATTCCACTCTAATATCACTGAATAGCTTTTTTTCTAAAGTCACGACGACCATTCGATTTAATAAATGGATACAACATCCGGCTTTTCAAAATACAAATAACGTCGAACTTACACCAACTTATCTCTTCACAATGTATTGGCAGACCATAACACATGACACAAGACATCGTCAAACAAGTAAAACCCACAAACAAAACAAAATTTCGTACACCAAACATATCACACACGCAACGCAACCAATGCCAAAAGTAAAAGATTCAATTATAAAAAACAAGATCTGAGCCGCACCAAAAATAAATAGGCGGACAGGAAACGTAGTTCCCCCACTCCATGACTCCAATTACGTGCAAATAGTGGGTGGATAAGTTTAGACCGGACCTCGCGTCCCCGACACGTCCCGCTTCCGGCATCTCATTACAAGGCCCCGCTCATCCAAATTAGGTCACCGCTCTCCCCAGCCACAGATTCCTCTATGCCACCAATTGTGGATCCCAATTCGAACTACATATCGATTTTTACCACCCAATTACACATCCACGAGACAACACATAGAACTAGCTCACACATTTCTTACACAACAGACTTCTAACATTTTTTCACAACACACACACAAAGACAAAAAATTACACATAAAGGTTATATAGATTTCCATATCTCCTGTACACACAGCATAAACGCACTTGAGGGCTAGAATCACGTTTTTCACCTAAGTGTCGCTACAGATGAGACAAAAAATTTATAGGGCATAATTGAGCAAGTAAAACATTTATAGGGCAAAATGGAGCAACCAATACATGTAGATCAGGGCATGTAGATACCAAAGGGTTCCGACCAATACACCTTATTTTTCATATCAATCATTTTCATTATTTTCTCTCAATTAAAATTTAAATATTTAATCAATTTATCAATTTATTCAACTTATTACCACTTTTAATCATTAATTATCATTTTTTTTCCAATTAGTTTATATTATCATTTTTATTTATCAATTATCATTCTATTTACCACTTAGCTTAAACTGCCACAACTCAATTATCAACGAAAACTCATTGGTTTTCGATTAAACTAAAAACATTAAATCACCCTTTGTTGTTGAAACCTTTTTATTGTTCATTTTTCTTTTTTTTCAAACACTCAACTTTGATTTCGCTCAACCACTTTTATTTTTATTTGATTTCAAAATACCTTATGAAATTTTATTTTTATTTTTATTTTGATTTCTCACAAGCCCTAATAAAATTCCCTCGGTTTCCATTCCCAATCTCGAGCTAGAATAATGGTTAGGCATTTTTCCTTTTTTTTTCTCACCATTCAACCAAGCACTCAACTTTGATTTCGCTCAAAAAACTTTTATTTTATTTTTATTTTTGATTTCTCAAAAGACCTAATAGAATTCCCTCGGTCTCCATTCCCAATTTCGAGCTAGAATATGGTTAGGCATTTTTCCTTTTTTTTTTTACCATTCAACCAAGCACTCAACTTTGATTTCGCTCAAAAAACTTTTATTTTATTTTTATTTTTGATTTCTCAAAAGACCTAATAGAATTCCTTCGATTTCATTCCCAACCTCGAATAGAATATGGTTAGGCATTTTTCCTTTTTTTTTTCGCCATTCAACCAAGCACTCAACTTTGATTTCGCTCAAAAAACTTTTATTTTATTTTATTTTGATTTCAAAAGACCTTATGAAATTCCCTCGAATTCTTTTCCAAATTCGAGCAAAAAAAGTAACTAGGCATTTTCTCTTATCACCATGCAACAAAATAATTTTTCTTTTTCAACCAAAAACATTCAATTTTGATTTCATTCAACTATTTTTATATTGTTTTTATTTTGATTTCAAAAACCTTAATAGAACTCCCTCGATCTTCTTTCTTATATCGAGTAGAATTCGTTTAGGCACATTTTCCTTTTTTAGCCCACTATGTACCATAGCATTCATTGATTTCTTACAATTAAAAATTTTTTGATTTCTATTAATTATACTCAACCTATATCATCAACACCATTCTATCTTACTTTTATGTCACCAGCAATGCTTGTATATAGCCCCTCAATACCCACAACTAATTTTCCCACAAAATTATTTTTCACTTTACAGAATTCTCTCAGGCTAACCCCTTCTTGAATTCTTCACATGTAGGGGGCGCATCTGTCATAATTTGTATATAATTAAATGCAACCCCGACCCACTATGTATGTACCATGTATGATTTTCAAAGATTTAATAAAAGAATAAGGTAACTGGAGGAAAGAAAGTAACAAAAGACATAGAAAGTAGATCTAGAGGAGAGCATATTTATTAATAACGACGCAGTTAACCTTCTGACCCCAGGTCCCTGCGAGCTAAGTTTAAACCAACACTTCCTGGAAAAACAGGACGTATCTAGTGACCAGAAGTTATAAATGTTAAAGCTAACACCCAATATTTCCGGCAAAGACAGGACGTATCTAATATCCGTCGAAGTTATAAGCGTCAAGCTACCCGACACTTCCTGACCCAGGCCGGACGTAACTAACACTAAAGGAAGCCGCCGGCCAATCAGAAGATAGCATCTAAATAGGTCAACCAATAGGGAAAGATCATGTGATCATCTCTCAACCAATCAGAGAGAAACTGAGTCTTGGTGTTAAATCGAAAAGCAAGAATGGGCAGTCACGTTTTCGCTCTCATAGGAACAACACCCACAGTTGTTCAGTGACTCTCGCCGAGTTCGGACAGTTGCTCCTTCGCTTCCAACAAGGTAACATCTACTCTAGAGATCTCTCTCTCTCCGCTCATTTCATCTAAATCCCATCATCGCCATGTGATCAGCTAATTAATAAGTCAAATCGCTCAGCTCTTCTCAAGCTTTCTTCCCTCCAACCCAGTTGCCTTTTTATTTTCAAACTCAATCACGTGTCCTGATTATTCCTAACTGTATGCTGCAACTTCCACTCAAACGGCTGCGCTTCAACCAAATCTCACCATTCGCATCCAACAACAAGAAACCCCGCAACGATATTGCCACAGATCGGTTAAGTCGACAGGATTCTACAACAGTGTAATACAACAAATATTATAGTGTAATAACAATTGCATCATATTACATATATATATTTTATTAGATTCTTTATAATAATAAATAATTGAAAATAGTTCTATAATATATATAATATTACCTTTTTATTATTTCTGTTATTGTTTTGGAATGTTCTATATTTGTGTCATTGGTTTAGTGGTTGTAAGTCTAAAGATATATTGGACTTTTGATAATATGTATGTAAATAATCTTTATTTCTTGTATAATTTATTGCTCTAAAATGTAAATTTAAATAAGTCTCACTCTCTCTCTCTCTAAAACTAAAAATAATTTGTATATATATGTTTAAAAACTATGTACATAAAATAGATTAAACATTTGCACGCAAATATCCACATAGGATATAGCGTGTGTTTTGTAATAAATAAATAAATAAATGACCTGTTTTTTATACCTGTATATATATTATGGACTCAAAAAGAAAAATGATTTAAAAAATAAATAAAATTTAAAAAGATGAAATTAAAAGAAAAATAGGTTTGTAATAGAACGCGGCATAGAATATATTTAAAATATAATGTATATAAATATAATTTACCCTATAAAATGGGAAAAATCGAATAAATAAAAGTATATTCTCAAACTTATTATGCAATGAGTAAGTTATTTATATGCTAATTTTTCGAATTTAAATAATTAGTTAATTTAAAAAGATTTTAAATTTAAATTGACTCTGAGGTTGAAAAAAAACTTGATAAAGAAAAATTAAGATTTTTTTCTTCTTCATTAGGCTTTAATTTCAATTAAAATTTGAAGAAAAAATGTTTTTTAATGACTTAAATAAATGCCTTGGTCCTTTTTTACCAAATATTGAAAAACGTATTCGGATATGTTTATATAAAAAGGGTGTACATGGATCTGTAAAGAAAAAAAAATATCTTTTTCTTAAAATATTTCGAGAGATTGCTCCCTCTTTATCAATTTATTGTACAGTAAACTTAATTTACAAATATTTGTAGAAAACATGAAAACAACTTTGTCATTGGTCAAAAATAATTAATAATAATAATAATAATACATTAAAATTGAATTTGAAAATACACCCATACCTCGCTTTGCGTCGGGGTTACGTTCCAAAAAAACACGACGCAAAGGGAAAATATGTGAAGGCGTAATCAAAAACAAAGGTGTTGCCATATTTTAGAAAAAGAATTTAAAAAAAATTAAAAACTCGAATCCAAAACAACGCAACTTCGTCGAAAATCTAACGACGCACAGTGAAAATCAGTAAAAATTAAGCAGCGACGCAACTTCGAAAAAACGCAAAACAAAACGACGCAAAGCGAGGTATTGGTGTAATAATAAAATAAAAATATTATGAAAATTAAAGGCTTTTGTAAAATTAGTAATGCAGTGTTTTATATAATGTTTTTGAAACAAAATGAAAGGAAATAAAAAAAAGAAACAATCTCTCGAAATATTCTGAGAAAAAATATGTTTTTTTTTTCTTTACAGATCCTGGTACGCCCTTTTAAATATTCTTAATTGATGGATCGCCTTTTGACTCAAAGTATTCGGATATATTGAATTTTATTTTAATATTTCAGAATTTTTTTATTGTCTAATATTTGATATCAAATAAAACTTGGTTATTTAGAAAATAAAGTATTAATTAGTGTACTCTAAATGTATTGAAGGGTTTTGAGAAATATAATTTAGTCTCGATTCCAATGAAGGGAAAACCTCTATTTGTATCTCCCAGTGTGAATACAACTCTGGTAAAGGGCAGACAACATCCTGATTGGATGGCTAACACAAAAGATGACCGAATAAGCCATGATAAGATTTAAACTTCATTTCTTGTAATGAAGAAGGAAAGTCTCTTGTCCTTGCGGGAAGAATTCGTCCCAAAAGGTTAAAGATCCTAAAATATTTGGCCAACGGCATATACAAAAAATTAAAATAAAGAAGGCATCTCCTGACCACGAGCACATGTGCTTTTTAGATGGCAGAGCGCCATCTAGTGGAGCAAAAATAAACTAAACGTTTATTTAGCTTGCTCCGTGATATTTGGCCAACCCAATTTCTTGATAAATCAAGAAAAGTCATCCACGAACGCGTTTTCTATTGTTTTCTCATACAAAAAATTGCACTTACAAACCACTTTATTATCAAGTTCAGCTAGGAAAAACTCTCTATATAAACAAAATATTGTTGCATCAATTTCAATGCGCCTTACATTTATTTAAAAATATTCTATGATATTTAATATTCATTTGAAACAGATTATTTATATTATCATCATTACTTTTTTTTAGTTTCATTCCTTTTGTAATATTTCAATATACATATATATTGATTGGTTATTGAAGCGAGAGAGGACCTAGGCGAAGAATGCGGATCGCCACCTACGAGGAAGCCAACGAATAAATAAACGCCATAACTTTAAAAGGTAATTTATTTTCATTTAATTTTATTTATTTACTTTCATTTATTTGCTTTGAGTATGGAAACCCGCTCGGGAAACGTTTATAACACCAAGAAGGAAGAAACCAAGGTCGACGACCCTGCAAAGCTGCAACTTGGTGCAACAATATCTAATCTAATTGGAGAATTTTTGTTCATAAAGTCATCAAAGGTCGATCTCTCGATTTGATGGACACTAACAACAGCATTAATTGATATTTAATATCCCTATATTATATATATACGACTTAAAAGCTTTAGAAAAATATATTTAAGAGGATTATATTTGCTGATCGTCCTTTTCTACGCTTTAGCGCCGTCTGTTGGTATTTAAAGCGTTCAATAGACGTCGACGCATGCGTGTTGTCATTTCATTTTTTCCGTCGTTGCGTGCGCGCTGAGAGCGTCTTGGAGTTTTTATTGTTTTCTTGGCGGTTCTCTCGATTGTATCATTGCAAACGTTGAGTGGATACATCAGATAGGTATAGTATTCACACCCATGGACACAAAACTTATGGAAGTGGAATTTCTTTGATGTCGCTGTTCGTCTGTTTTATTTATTTTTTTTTTAGGAGACAGAGGCAATTTGTTTCACACTTGATTATCTCGTGTGTCTTCAATAATGTTCACTGTAATATCTTTCAGAGTTTTTATCTGAATACCGATATACATGCTTAAAGATATAACTTCTTTAAGTATTGTCAATAATTTGAATAATACAATTGTGAATATATATCTTATATAATCTAAATGCAAATATTTTATTTTTTTAACATATATTTTATTTTCATTCATTGACTGTTCTACATTTTTTTACCATAGATTTAGAATATACTACTTTGAATAATGTTGCAAATGTGTATAGTTAACCTACCTATTTTTTAAATTCACGATTATAGAATTCATTTTATAAATTCAATATTACTGTGATAAATAATTTTATGTGTAAATTAATTCAAGTAATTCAAAATAAAAACTACTTGATGAGTAAATAATTTGTTTCCTACTTTTCACGACTGCACCTCCAATTCTGTCTTTTTCAACAACAAAAAAAAAATTCATAATATATATCTATATAATTTTCTTACAAATTTATATATGAAACTCCTAATATTTTGAATGTTTATTGGAACTCCCCCCTCTAATGACTATATATTTAATATATTAAAATATATTTTTGAACATTGTAAAAGTCTTATTAAATAAATATGAATTTATTTTACTGTTTATATTTACGTTTAGGTATTTGAAGCTATGCTATATGATATTTTTAAACATTTATTCTGTTCATTAAAACAACAAAGGAAAGCGAGAAGTGAAATGCAAGGTATTTTAATGTATTTTCATAAGATTTGAGAAATATATTTTTTATTTATAATATTATAAGTATTGCTGGTTTAATATATATATATATATATATATACATATTAGATAGTAAAAAAAGCATATATTGGATTAAATAAAAGATTTATTTGCCAATATTTCGGCTGGCTGAACGCCAACCTTTATCGTTGCATTACATTTTTGTATACACAAACTCAGCGCCGTCTTTTGTTCAATCTTTTATTCAATCCAATATATGCCTTTTTACTATCTATTGATTTAGGTATGGATTGCTCTATTTTCAGAACGATATTTAAATATAAAAAGTTAATATTATCATTTTTAAAACTTTTATATCAATTATATTATTATCTATAAAATATTATATAAAAACATATATAGGAAAAAACAATATAATTTCAGTGACTAATCAAAAGAAAAAAAAAACAGAGTAAATATTTACCAAAAAAATGGAACAGACGTGAAAATGTTCCCAAGCAGAAGAGAACAACTCAAATAAAAGCGTCCTCGACAAAACCTACCAATTGTGGTCAAAATCCAATAAAGCTCGCCTAACGAAAATCAATGAAGTCAATTTCGCGCCCAATCTACTTGAATAAATTTTCGTTTGGTCCCGCCATTTTTTAAAAAATCGCTTGCAGACGAAAGTTCTACTTCACAATGAATATTAAAATCGTTCAAATCGACCCTTATAGCCAATCCTTTAAATAATAAAAGAGGTAAAAAATAGAACTTACAACGATTCATTTTCATAGCTTCATCTCTATTTCAACATACCGATATAATTGGCCTGAAATGTATTTTTATACTTAGTAAAATATTTACACTTTAGTGTTAACTTTATTTTTAGATTTGACCGTTGAAGAGCAAAATCTGCTCGAAAGCGCTTGCAACATTTCAAAACACAGTAGAACCTTCCTTTAGAGGAAACCCCGCTAACATATACCTCTCTTTAAAGAACAGTTTTCATTTGCAAAATTACCATTTTTTACTATTTAGCAACTCTCCCGTAAGAGGACACCTCTCTCTAAAGGACAATTTGGCTCTGCAATTAGATGTCCTTTACAGGGAGGTTCTACTGTATATAAATATACTCTATTTTTGCACATAATTTTCCTTAAAGATTTTTTCCTGATTTTAAACTTTGACTAAATGAATAAGTAATCTAAGTTTTGGTTTCTTTTTCTCTAGATTCCTTATTGATTTATTCAAATAGTTTTACTTATTCAAATAATTTCTGGGTATATATTGCTTGCATATATAGACTTGTAGTGTGTTATATAAACAATGATAAGTAATTATAAGGAAATAAAAAACGCGCTATCCATATATATTGTAACATAGTATTTATTAATTTTATTATTTTATTAACAGAGTGGTCATTTTTATGTTTATATTTTGCTATTCTTTAAATTTACCTCGTGGCTTATCTTTTGTTTACCATTCCTTTTTTGTTCTTGCCTGAAATAAATTGTTGTCTCCTCCTAAAGTTTTTGTCTTCCCTAATTTCCCACGTGGCATTTTGGTGGAGATGCTGGGTAAGTTAGGGAAGACAAACTGAAGACCGCCGAGAAGACCTTGAAGCCATGGGTGCTGTGATCTACATTTTCGGAGACTGACTCCAATATTCCACCGCCGTGCTAAAGCCAAGACTTCCCTCGAAGATGACGATGTTCCTATAGACGATACGACGACAAAGCCGCTCTTCACGCCGCAAGAAAAAGGACGCAAAGGTACTAGGGACAAAGTTCCAAGACTTAGATGGAATCCTTGGCAGAAGCACGTCAGATCCATGTCAGTATATACAATAATTGCTAGCTGTGGGTCACAGCTCCCATAGGGAAGAAGCTATGTAACAAAGTATTTATTAATTTTATTAACAGAGTGGTCATTTTCATGTTTATATTTTGCTACTCTGTAAATTTACCTCGTGGCTTATCTTTTGTTTACCATTCTTATTTTGTTCTTGCCTGAAATAAATTGTTGTCTCCTCCTGAAGTTTTTGTCTTTCCTAATTTTCCACGTGGCAATATATAGAAAATTTGACATAATCAAAATAAGGAATCTATGTTTTGGTTTCTTTTCATATATATATCGTAATATTCTATGCTGGGAAACCTTACTCTTGGGGTTGAAGATTGTTGAGGTGGTGGCGCAGTCGTGGTGGCTGAGTGGTAAGGTTTACACACCAGGGGAAATAAGCCAGGACATTTGATGGGTTGAAAATAAAAGGCAACTGGTTGGAGGAAAGAAAGGCTTGAGAGAAGGCGGAGCGGTTTTTGACTATTGGCCTATCGATTCACATGGCGGTGATTGACTTTAGGTGCTATCTCGGTGGGAGTGAAGTGAACTAGGTCCGAACTCGGTGGGAGCGAAACGACAACTGACAATCCTCGGTTCTCGATTTAACACGAAGGCCTTTCTCCTTTCCCATTGGTGGAAAGGTATGACGTGGCAGTTTTCTATTGGTTGACCTTTGGGAAGGTGCTCCCTCATTGGTCCTTGCTACTTTCTTTGTCTTTTGGACTTGTCCTGACACGACCAGGAAATACTGTGTCGTTGAACTCAAGTTTTATTATTTCCGCGATCATAAAATTGGCTGTAATTTTGCTAATGGTTGTGCTGACTCTTAAGCCTCTTTTCTAGGCCTTGTTTCTCTAAGGCGTTCTATCCTCCAGTTACCTTATTCTTTATTAAGTCTTTGAAACATACATTGCATACATATTGGGTCGGGGTTGCATACAGCTATTTACAAATTATGACATATATTTTATTTCTCAAGCTTTCGGGTTAACATTCCCTTCAACACGGAGATCCAGAAGTAACATTTCTAACTTATTATAACACTTTGTGTGAAAGAAACCAAGACCTAGATTCCTTATTAATTATATCAATATGTAAAATCAGGAAAGAATCTTTATTATATATAAAAAAATAAAAGCATTTAAAGCTTGTGAATGAGAAGTAACTTGCAAGTATATTATTGCACTATGCTTAGAGTTTCAATCATTTTATTATCAACGGGAAGAGAGGTAAACTTATTAAAAGTTCAAAATTATTAGATAAAATAACAGAAAAAAAGTCCAATTGAAGCTGGTATACGAGTTGTATAAACTTTCTCATTGCTCACTTTTTCTTAAGAAAGAATTTCTTCAATGGACTCCTATTTTTTCAAAAGTTCAATCACACCAATAATTGCAATTAATCAAACGAACCTCTAATACATTTGATAGTGTAACTAACTCTTCACAATTCATCCTTTCATACCTCATCTCTAAGGTAAGAAATAATCGTTATTTCTCTTTAAAAATAAGTTTTGATTTTTAGTTGAAAAGAAACACATGCGGGATGGTTTTCAAATGTCGTTTTACAATCACAAGCTGCATTATATTACATTGTACATTTGTTAATGTAAAATTCGTATTGCTTTCTAGATATATATACATGTGGTGTATTTGCAGTAAAATCAGTTGTCAACAACAACTCACCATGACTATCATAGCCTGTATGACGTGTATAAGGAATAAAAGGAACCTACCTGAATATCAGCGTATGTAGAATGATCGTAGTAATCCTCAAGAGCGTAGAGAAAATTCTTGAAAAATCTGAAACAAAGAAAAGAATGGTATCAACAAGGTTTCATCTATCTATATAAATATATAGTTTACATTTATATATCGTAAAGCTAGAGGCTGCCTGGCCAGCATTCATAGTTCTTCAAATTAAAGATACTACGCCGGTCCTAAGCCCGGATGAAAAAGGAGGAAGGGAAGCAGTAACAAGCTCACTAAAAAAACCTGGGCTTAGCTGGCCCGGCTGATAGTATCCTGTAAGGGCTCCTGATCCAGGGATACAGGATGAGCAGCGTTTGTACTCCATGTTAGGAGCAGCTGCACATGGCGTCTGTTCCTCATGTTAGAGGTGGCCATTTCTTTTGGAGCTTAGTCGGCCTGCCACTGAGTAGTGCTCTCAGTCTTAATGATAAAGGCAGACGCATTCTACTTCACCCAGTCATGATGGTTGTCAAATTATTGACTGTATTGACTCATCCATTGATGAACTTTACTCATCCCCGGCAGACACCATCAAAAGTCTCAAGCTTTACAAGTTTGATACCCTAATATGATTGAGCAGAGATAAGAAAGAAGACGATACTTTGGCCAGAAAATCTTTATATTATCTCAACGTTTCGACAAAAATCTTTTGTCCTCAGCAAAGCATTCAAACCTTTTAACGCTTTGCCAAATGTTTTCATTTCTGTTCGCTCCTGACGAGGACAAAAGAATTTTATCGAAACGTCAAGATAATAAAAGAGATTTACTGACCGAAGTATCTTTAATTTTAAGAACTACATTTAGATTTTTTTATTTCATTTCAACACACCAAACACGATATCCCGACTAGGGGTAATTGCGTCGATTTACATTTTCAAACATGAGCAGTTATAAACATATTATACAAAAATTTAAATTCATTTTTTTTAAATTTAGATAATTAAGAAAGAAATGATATATTTATATTTGAGCGTAAGACCCCAAATGTCATTTAAAACAAAGACAGATATCATGGAATCCTTTCAAAAAAGACCTCTGGGAAAACCCCAGGACTATAATAAAAAAATCTGAGACAAAAGAACCTAATAGAGATCGTTTAAACGACTTCGGTTTGGTTCCAAAATCACTTTATTAGGTACCGCTCAACAAGAGCAACCTAGTTTATGATAATTGAAACAATGAATAATTTGTGAGTTATTCACATATTAAACAAAAGGTTAACGCGGGATTAAATCCCGGTTCATGACTGTCGGGAATCGAGGGTGTTACCCACTCGTCCACCGTCTTTTTATTTTTCAATGCTCCGGTTCAAAATCACTTTATTAGGTACCGCTCAACAAGAGCAACCTAGTTTATGATAATTGAAACAATGAATAATATGTGAAGGTTATTCACATATTAAACAAAATGTTAACGCGGGATTCAATCCCAGTTCATGGTTGTCGGGAATCGAGGGTGTTACCCACTCGTCCACCGTCTTTTTATTTTTCAATGCTCCGGTTCAAAATCACTTTATTAGGTACCGCTCAACAAGAGCAACCTAGTTTATGATAATTGAAACAATGAATAATATGTGAAGGTTATTCACATATTAAACAAAATGTTAACACGGGATTCAATCCCGGTTCATGACTGTCGGGAATCGAGGGTGTTACCCACTCGTCCACCGACTTTTATGCCTTTTTTTTAACGACTTGAGGAATAAAAGCAACAAAACAAAAATAGTGAAGAAGGAACTAGACACAGCATACTAAAATATATAATGGTATATAAATAAAGTATTTAGTTATACACGCTTTCTCTTGATTACTATCCCCACGGTGTGTATTATTCATCGAGGCAAAGATAATAACAGATAGACAGTTGTCTAGACTAGACGTGTCATTCTAGGGAAAAACACTATGTCAGGGGTTGGATATATATATATATCATATTCAAAAAAAAAAGAGATAAGATTTTCTGCTTGATTTTTGACCATGTTGAGGATTATGGTAATACAGTCGTGGTTAAAATTCTTGAAAGAATAATAATAAAAATAGTCTTGATCAGATATTGCTTTAAGCTTTGGAATGTATTGAGCTAAGGAATGTATAAAAGACATAATTTGGTAAAAGTAATGCCTGGCTTAAGGCGTAAGAATAAAATAAAACAAAAGCTTATTTACATAATGTACAAAAGTTTTGAGCAGGCCATCGGGAAAGAACAACAACGAGTTTTTATAGGGGAAGCATGACCTCTGGCGGTCGTTTTAACAGAGTATTTGTATCTATGAAATTATAATTTTTTAAACAAAATAAAATTTTAATATAACATATATAGGATTGAATAGTTACCTCAAATATTTTCATTTTATTTATACTTTCTACGTTTCGGTGACCCACTGCCACTATTGTCAAGTAAAGACAATCCTATATTATGTGTGATACACTGTGTGTTTGTGTGATGATGGTGTGTTGTCTTTATATGTATAAAATACAAGCAAAAAGACGAATTGAAATAAGCGTCCACATAGGGCTGGTGTGGTCGACAAATTTCTCCCAAAACTACAATTGTTCGGATGAATTGGCCAGCTTGATCTCCAGACCTAAATCCCATTAAGCATGTATAGGACAATCAAGGACGGCGGATCTCATTCCTCCAACCACCTCCTAGAAACATGAGCTAGAAACCGTCTTAACACAAGAGTGGGCGTTGATTCCACAGGAGCTAATAAACTCCCTAATTCTTAGTTTGGGTCTCCGAGCCTGTGTATCAGTTAAATCACACCCCATATTAACAACAATATCCAAGATATGTATGCACTAACTGCAAGAAGATCATTGCTTGACCTGGATAATTTGCATAAAATACGTGTTATATTTCTTTAATTTCGGGGATTTTAATCAATAATGGAATAATAAATTTGTGTATAAAATTTCATTGATAAATGTTCAATAAAATTTGAAATAAATGAAAAAAATAAGTTGTTTCTTTAATTTTGCGGTCCAGTGTATATATTATATTACATTATTACACACCTATATATTATATGTATATGCGGAATACTTAAAACATTGAAACACTAGACCATTTCTTATTAAAAATTCAGTTTTTCATTCTCAATAAGTATAATTAAATCATACTAAAAACTCTTATTATTATTTTGTTATATTTTTATTCAGTCATCGTGTTCCTTTATATTTCTCTTTAACTAACTATAAATTATATAAGCGTTAATAAAATGATTTTAAACAATAGTCAACCGAGCAAGTTATATCAAAAATAAAATATAAACTCACAATTAGCCGTTTATCAATTATAAATTTGTTGATAATGTATGATAAAAAAAATTCCTAACAGTCACAGGGTATAAACTATTTTCTACGTATATGATTCTTTTTGAATTGAGACAATTTTGTGCTTCACTTACTTCAATGATATCCCATTATTTTATTATTTCAGTAAGAGCAGTATAAAATTGTTTCAATTCAAAAATAATCATGCGTATAAAATAATTTACATGTATTATAACAGATGATCGCTCTAATGCATCATACTCTTCTTCTTCTTCTTTCTTATCTCCAGTCAATCATATTAGGGTGTCAAGATTTGACAAACATCATGACTGGGTGAAGTAGTATGCCTTTGTCATTAAGACTGGGAGCACTACTCAGTAACAGGCTGACTTAGCTATGCATCATACTAATATCTCTTTAATCAATACTATTGTTACCAATTGTTTGTAAGAATTGACGATATTTCTATTCAATTATGCATCAATATAGTTTGTACTGGCTATTGTTAACAACACGATATAGTAGACCAAGGTCTACACTAAGTTAATTTCAAAGTTAGGGGATGTAGTTTCTATACTTGTAATCAATATTGGTAGAGAACACAGAGAGAGGGAATCTTGTGTTGACGGCTGCTAGGTTACAATATCACTAAGCTATTGATCCTTACATGGATTGTTATTGGAAACCTTTGACTTTTCTACATAGTGTTTATCTCGCAGGAAATTATTTTGGAACTGAATTTTGCAAATCTATTAAAATAAAAGATACCTCTCCCGTCAGAATAAAACGCAAAAGCCTAGAGAGATCTTTTAAAATTACAAAATATTTTCTCACAATGAGTTTCTTTTTATTACAAAACGCTAGCTTTCAAGTGATAATCGCTCTTCAACGGGCTTAATAAAATATCGACTTTATCCCACCAGAAATATTTACAAAAACAAACGTACTCAGCGTGGATATTTATAACTGAAATTTTTAAATTGATATGTAATTTAACAATGTTATGGGATTATGTCTATTTACATTTTTAGGGCATCCAGAACCTATAAAATTGATCTATTGATTTCTTCTGAGATATCTAAGATATTGTGATCTTCCTGTTTATGTTATTATATTCATTAGATATGAGAGCTTCTAAGAGTAACCTTTGATATTTGTTCTTAATGTTTTTGTAGTGGCATTTAATAAAAATAAACTCATTGTGAGAAAATATTTTGTAATTTTAAAACTTTTTTCACAATTTTATCATGAATAGAGAGATCTATTGGCTGTCTCCTAAACCTAGCTGACTTGGGTCGTTGACAAAGCCACAGCAACCGCTTATGACGGGAAAGGTTTCCTTCATTTTTTATCCAAATTACAATATGAGGAATCGAATGATATGATTTCTATGAAGGTATCTCGTCGCTGTTAGCTTTTATTCCTTTCTTTTCATATATCAAAATATCCTTCAACAAAATTTACATTTGCACTCATGGACAAAACTTAAGGAAGTTTAAAATCATTGATGTTGCTTGTCATCTGATATTTCCAATGAGCCATGTTCCAACGAATGCGTTGGCCAAATATCAAGGAACAAGTTAAATCAATGTTTAGTTGATTTCTGTTCCACTAGATGGCTCTCTGCTATCTATAAAACGCTCATGTTAGTGGTAGGGATATGCCTAATTTAAAATATATTTTTTATAATATATTTAATAATATTAAGAAAAAGGCATCTCCTTATCGTGCAACTGAAAGTTGCTGATGGCTGGCGCCATCTATCGGAATAAATATCAACTATTCTCGTTGATTTTTAATTATTCCAGAATTGGCCAAATACCCATTCTTGATTAATCAAGAAAAGCTAACCACGGACGCGTTTCGGGCTGTTGGCCCTCATCAGCGTTGTGCAAGCTGTACCTCAACGACCAAAAAATTGGTCATTAAGGCATCCTGAAAAATCATGAAACGGGTAGTTAAGGCCAGAATTGCGTGAGGACGCTACACAATGTGAAAAAATAGTACAAATGTAACATTGTACTGGGATAAGGTGCATAAAATAGCTTTTCTTGATTAATCAAGAATGGGTATTTGGCCAATTCTGGAATAATTAAAAATCAACGAGAATAGTTGATATTTATTCCGATAGATGGCGCCAGCCATCAGCAACTTTCAGTTGCACGATAAGGAGATGCCTTTTTCTTAATTTATGCACCTTATCCCAGTACAATGTTACATTTGTACTATTTTTTCACATTTAATAATATATATATGTCCTTTCTTTTCTCAGTTTATTGTTTTTTTTCACATTTATTCACAATTTTATGCATTTTCTATAATATACCTCGTCAATATATGATTGTGCTTCATCAGTGCAATAAAATTAGAAAACACAGGGTCCATATACGGTAATAAAAATAATCTATATGCTTAAAAATAATGAAATCATTGATGATATTCCAGAGATAGCTCTTCTATTTTAATTACTTAAATATGATAGGATGTGTTTTTAAATGGGAAGGAATATATTTAAGGTGAATGGAGGTACATGTGTTCCAAGATGGGGTTTGTGCTAAGCCTTTCATGTCACGCACAAGACGATAGTTACTTTGTCTGCTGTTATTTAATAGCAGACGATCGTTTATTTTGGGGCAGACGATAACAACGGCAACAGGGTACACTAACTATCTTAACCCATAAAATAGTTCTCTGGTGGCTCGTTAAAAATTCTTTATAATGACACTCGTTATTTATCTTTTTTACAACCACATATAATCAATGAAGAGATAGGCGTGTAAACTTTTAGAAGTTTAGCTAAAAATTCAGTTTAAAATACATTTATTAGGTAGTATTTAAGGAATTTTGAGAGATTATAGGTTTAAAATTCAATTTATAATATCAAATTCAACAATTTTTATTATTTTTTATAATATTAAATATCTTCTTTCTTATCTCCGCTCAATCATATTAGGGTATCAATCTTGTAAAGTTTGAGATCATGACTGGGTGAAATAGAATGCGTCTGCCTTTGTCATTAAGACTGGGAGCACTACTCAGTGGCAGGCCGACTTAGCTCCAAAAGAAATGGCCGCTTCTGACATGAGGAACAGCCGCCGTGTACAACCGCTCCTAACATGGAGTACAAACGCTGCTCATCCTGTATCCCTAGATTAGGAGCGCTTACAGGGTACTATCAGCCGGGTCAGCTAGCCCAGGTTTTTAGCGAGCTTGTTACTGCTTCCCCTCCTTCTTTTTCATCCGGGCTTGGGACCGGCAAAGGGGGAGTTAATATTAAATATGAAATTAGTCATTGAAAAGGAGGGGTTAAGACCTAACATATTGGGGATATTACTGACTTTTTTTACCACCATCATATATACGTTTTTAGATGTTGACTCAATAGGTAGTGAACTTATATTAAAAAAGGAAAAATTGTTTTATATCAATCAGCTCCCTTTCTCTCTTTTTTTGCGGTGGGCGACAACAATGAACACCTTGTATATATTGCCGCGGAGATAAATAAAGCAAGGGAAAATTTGGGGATAATTAATTTATTATAAAGGTAGGTATTTAACTTTTAGTTCTCCAATAAATTATTTACAAGAGGTATTTATAGGGAGAGAGAGATAACAACTTATCCCAAGGTAAAGATAATAATAATGAGCGGCGTCAGCCACCGAGGCATCCCGTTTTCCTTTTAGTATGATTGATAAACAAAAGAAAAAGAGGGAAGTGTACAGAGTAGCAAATTATAAACATAAAAAATAATACTCTGCTAATAAAATAATAAATACTTTGTTACAATATAAACATACATATACTGCACACTTTTAATTTCGAACAGTGAACTAGTTCCTAATCAAAAATGACAATTAATATATTCACTTTGATAAATGAGTCCGGATTATTTATCTAGTTTATAATAAATTAACTTAAAGTATAGTTCGGATCTTTTACTGATACCACTTAAAGGTGAAGAAATATTTTGACAATATGACTTTTCTTTTTGAATTTGAAAAAAAATAGGTATATATCAAATTTTCACCTAAAATATCCAAGTTTATCTTTTATATTATAATGCATTAACGCGCAATCTGTTATGAAAATTCGAGACTATTATAGACGTGTATATGATTCTTTTTGAAATTAAACATTATAAAATGTAAGGGCAGATTGTTTAATTTTAAAAAGATTCATACGCATCTATAATAGTCCTCGAGTTTAACTTTTTAACTTAACTAAGAATCTTACGCGTTTAAAATAGTTTCGAATTTTCATAACAGATGGCGCGCTAGTGCATCATATTATAAATGTTTTAATAAAAGACACAATTCGATATTTGCGGAAGAGCGATTGCTCGGAGCATATTATATATTTATAAATGTATGTAATTCTACTGTCCTCTAAGCTTATGTCCATATTTAATCTAAAATACCCATTCCAAGAGTCTAGCAACAGTACCTGAAAGCTTGTAGAAGGCGGAATAATTGTTCTCTCGAAAAATGCTATATAACAGCGGTATGGTAGATTAAACTGGCGAAACCGCTGGGAGGGTTAATCACTGATGAGCCAGGTCCTCCCATTAATTTTTCCATTGCAGTAAGGACAGTAGAAATTGTTTAATTTCAAAAAGAATCTTACGCGTCTAAAATAGTTTCGAATTTTGATAACAGATGGCGCGCTAGTGCATCATAATATAAATAACTAATAAATAATGATATTTGATTGAAGTTTCTGCGCAGACTCCGTTATATTGAAATTTTTTCTTTTGATCATCAGACGAGAATGAAAACAAAACTTGGAGATTTTCCAGAAAGCGATTTGTTTTTATATTTGATTCTCCCGTTTTCTTTAATAAAATTAGTGGTTAGAGGAAAATTTATCTAGCGTTTATTAAAGGCTCCTTCTTTCAAGTTATTAAAACTCTTTGACGAAGTTTCTAAAGATTTTTACAAATATTCACTTTTTTTAAAATGTGCAAGAGCTTATTTATATATATTGAAAGAGTTTTATAATATTTTTAAAAATTCTTAAAGATGGTATTATGATTTTTAAAGATGAATTTTACATCGTATCTAATATATAGGATAAATATATTGTCTTATAACAAAATTTAAAAGGTTTCCAGGGCTAAGTTTCTTGTGCAACCTTTAATTTTCAAGATTTCTGACTTGTTAGTCCTTCAACAGGAGTATCACATGAACAAATTAATGATAAATACCATTTTTATACAAATTATTGTGTTCATATATTGTCTTATGTTGAGATTAAGTTCCTTGGAAGTCTTTTAGAGTCATCTAAGTCTTGAAAACCATTCCACCATGCCCAGATGGACACTGGCAGCTGAAGACAATGGACAGCTCAATCCTGCTGAGCCAGTTTCTCGTATAATGGAAGAAGGAAAACTTAAGTTTTCTCAAAAGCTTGAACCATTGACCTAATATTGAAGGAAAGGAATTGCCTGCTTTCTGCACAAATTCTACTAAAATTCTCCGAGAACACAGAGATATATGAAAGAAAACTTCTAATATCTATCACGAAATAGCCAACGTAGAAAGATCAACGAGTTTCTCAAATTTTTAACCGTGAAACAAAGATTTCAGAAGAAGAATTGCCCATCGTCAGTGCATATTTGTTCCTGAATATGCACCGAAAATGTTTTCTGTGCAAGCATATAACTAATATTGCTGAACTATAAGACAGTAATCTTCTTAAGAACTGGTTTACCAAGTAAATAAGAGATAAGCACAACCACAAATAGTCGGAAAAGATACGATCACCCAGTTTTGTTGATGAGAAAAAGTCAAATCCTTGGAAGAGTTTCTCTAGCAGAAAGATAAAGATGAATCTGACAAAGAATTCCTTGTGCTAGAGGCAAACGTCATGCCCTTGTAGCTACAGAATAGCTTTCCTAAAGCCAACAATGGAAGTCAAAACTCTGTAAGAACTTTGTGTCTGGAGCTTTTTAAAGAAAGATACCTTAGCTATATATAAATATCCTTACAACCTATTCGAACAAAGAAGCTACTTCATGTATTTTTTAATGTTTCTAAATTCTCTTTCAATGTTTCTAAAATAAAGTATAATGATAGTTCAATGATACTTTTTAAAGTATATTTTGATGTTTTAATAGTTAGTATAACGAATATTAATTAATATTTATAAATTGTTTTGAAAATAAATCAATCCATAAATAAATCTTTAATTAAAAAGACATATATTGGATCAAATTTTATTTATTCTGGCATCCAACAGTTTTGAATTTTGATCCGATTTATAAATTATTATGAGGGAAATCCTGGTTCATTTCCCATTTAACTCTTTCACAAATGTGGGTTAAACCACTAAAATGGATATTTTCTTGTTTTTATCTTGAAATCCTATATATTTTATAATTTTAGAAAATGTTTTAACATTAATTATTAAATTATAACATAATCTATAACGCAAATTATATACATATTGAATAAAATGAACGGTATTATTGAAATAAAAATTACGTGAAAATATTTAAAATTACTAATTCATAATAACTTTTTCTAATTCAAGATAAAATTGTGAAAGCGTTTATAAAGGATAATTGTGAGAAATAATTGTAGTTTTTAAATAACATTTTACTCAATTATTTTATATATTAAGTAATGAGCTCTTTGTTTTAGTAATTATTTATTATAAGAAAACATCTATATTGTTAAATATATATAGGAATAATTTAATTATTTTTTGTAAGTTTTATAATGATTCAAATTTAAAATATTTTACTCAAAATATTCTGCAAGATTTAATTCGACATTTCTGTAACGATTATTTGGAATAAAAATTGGGGAAAAGAGAGAAATAAATGTGGCTTTCTTAATTCTTTTGGGTTTAAATTTAAAGTTTTGACAAATTTGATATTCAAATTTAAATATATTTAATGTTATTTATATTATATATTAATATCAAATAAAACATATCCTGACCACGAGCACATGAACTTTTTAGTTGGCAGAGGGCCATCTTATATTATATATATATATTAATAAATATAATATATTTACATTATATAATGTAAGGTATTTTCAATACTTTATTTATTTTCACACTCTCTTTAATTTACTTGATATTATTATTTAAACGTACTCACGTATTTTACTTAAAATATTATCAGTTAAATTATTTATATTTTTATTTATATTTGTTTTGTTTCCCAATTGGCAAATACGCAAGTAGGAAAATCAGAATGATTGTTTACAAAACAATTTGTTCTCGTTAGGCTTAATTGAATATAATGTTTATACTAGTTTAAAGAAATAAGTTTACTTATCTTGGTCAGGCAATCATCCCAAGCTTTACAAATGAATTTATTTTATTTGTCTTTACATTGAATATTTAAAGAATATGATTTAAAGCCGCAGCTATGAAATGCATTGTCTTTAGTGGCGCGCGTTGGTAAGAAGAATCTTCTAGAAGGTGGCGAGCTCCCCCTGGCGGTGCCGCCAGCTGGCCTCCCATTGGTCAGCGATGACGTAGCTCTACCGCCGCGCGCTGCCTTCTGCTACCTATGTTAGAATAAAACGAAACATACTCCCCTCCTGTGGACGTTGTCCACACACAAGGCAAAAGAAAAGGATCACATAGTGTAGAAAGTTTTTTTTTTTTTAAGAAGAAGAAGAAGAATTAGAATGGCAGAAATGCAATCTTCGAGATGGGGCTTATTAGATGATGTTGTTTCTCTGTTTGAAGTTCCACAACTCGGACATTGCCATCCGCTCCAGGTGACACCTTGGTGATGCGGCCAAGGCTCCACTGCATTGAAGGCATAGGAAAGTCTTTTACCAACACCAAATCTCCAACCTTCAGGTTGGAAGAGGGTTTTTTCCACTTGGACCGTTGTTGCAGATTGTTCAGATATTCCCTGGACCATCTTTGCCAGAAAACATCTCTGGCCTTTTGAATTAATCTCCATCTAGTTAAGTAGTTGTCATTAGGGTGATAACTGGGCTCTGGGAGTGCTGTTAATGGTCTTCCAATCAAAAAATGTCCTGGAGTGAGAGGGTTGAAATCATTTGGATCCGAACTCATCGGATACAACGGGCGAGAATTCAAGCACGCTTCAATTTGACTTGTCAGAGTATTGAGTTCTTCAAAATTTAAAACTGCAGATTTTAAACACCTTAGGAGATGATACTTCAATGATTTAATTCCTGCTTCCCAAATGCCGCCGAAGTTTGGAGCAGATGGAGGTATAAAATGCCAAGTGATGTGTTCATTAGCGACATAACTTTGAATTGAAGAATCCTTTACAAGTTGATGTATATTATTCAAAATATTCTTAGCTCCTTTAAAGTTAGTAGCGTTGTCGGTGAAAATATCAGAGGGTTTTCCTCGACGAGAGATGAATCTTCTAAAAGCAGCGAGGAAGGCAGGGGTTGACAGATCTGAAACTATCTCAAGGTGAATAGCCTTCGTTGAGAAACAAATGAATAATGCTATATATGATTTTAATGTTACTTTTGTTCTTATGACATTAGGTTTAGTTATAAATGGTCCTGCGAAGTCTATTCCTGTTTTGCTAAAAGGGCTTGAGGGTATGATTCTATGAATAGGCAGATCTCCCATGATTTGTTTTGACACTTGGCGTTTCGTCTTGAAACATGTCATGCAACGATTAATGAGCTTTTTTACTAGAATTCTACCGGATGGAATCCAGTACTTTTGTCGGATGGCACACAGAGTTAATTGGAGACCAGAATGAAGATGCTCTACGTGGAATTGTTGAACAATCAATTCTGTAACAAAATGGTTGTGAGGAAGAATTATTGGATGCTTCTCATTGAATTGCAGGTTGGATTTGCGCAGTCGACCTCCTACACGTAGAATTCCTGATGAATCAATAAATGGGTTTAAGGATAAAAGTTTTGAGTTTGATGGTAGTACTTTGCTTTGAATACAACATTGAATTTCAGTTTTAAATTCTGAACTTTGAATGATTTGAATAAGAGTTCGAATTGAATTATCGAGCTCATTAGAGGACAATTCTTTGTGTTTTATTTTGTCGCTGCTGTGTCTAGCATTGTGGATAAATCTTAGGAGCCATGCCGTAACTCTGCTCAGCTTCCTGAATGTTGAGAATTTAAAAATAAAGTCTAGAATAGGACAAGTAGTGAAATGAACAATCGGAACAGTCTTTCTTTTTTCATGACAAACTTCTTTTGGAAGTTCATATGTGATTGGTAGCGGATCTTGTAAACTTGAGTTTGATAGCCAATCAGGACCATTCCACCAAAGTGAATGGTTTACTAGTTCTGAAGAAGTTATACCTCTGGAGGCGCAATCTGCAGGATTATCCTTGGTAGACACATAGTACCAAGAAGATTGCAGAGTTAGTCGCTGAATTTCTGCAATCCGGTTACCAACAAAAGGTTTCCAATGTTTTGATTCAGATTTTATCCAACATAAAACAATCTGGGAATCTGTCCACAAAATTACTCGGTCAATCTGCAACAGCAATGAGCTGCAAATGGAATCATATAAATTTGAAAGGAGAAGAGCAGCACAAAGCTCCAGACGAGGTATTGACGTTGCCTTCAAGGGAGCGACTTTTGTCTTGGCAGCAATCAATGTGACTTGAACATGACCAGATTTAAAACGAGATTTCATATAAACAACTGATGAATATGCAGATTCGGAAGCATCACAAAATCCATGGAGTTCTAAAGAATGTATAAGTCCCTTGCAGGAAATGTATCTAGGAATTTTAATATGATTTAGCATGGCCAAATCCATTTTCACTCTCCTCCAATGAGAACATAACGATTCAGACAAGGGATCATCCCAATCCAAATCCTGTTTCCACAAAGTTTGGAACAGAATCTTGAAGCTAATTATCACCGGTGATAACCATCCCAAAGGGTCATAAATTCGAGAAATGTCCGATAACAATTGTCTTTTAGAATATACGTCTTTTAGTGAATTGACTGTAATTGTGAAATTATCCGTGGATGGATTCCAATTTATCCCAAGAATCTTAACAGATGAATTATCTCCGATTTCATATGAATCATGTGCTTTCAGCGCTTCTGGTACCTCTGAAAGAACCTCAGGGACATTTGACATCCATTTTCTTATGCAAAAGCCACCAGATAAAAGGATTTTCCGGATATCATCAATGAGAACTTTTGCTTCTTCGATTGTTGTTGCGCCAGAAAGTAGGTCGTCTACATAAAAATCAGTTTTTATGATTTTAGATGCCTCTGGGAACAGGAGTTCTTTGTCGGTGGCAAGTTGCATCAAGGTACGGATTGCAAGATATGGTGCACATGACATTCCATAAGTTACTGTGAGCAATCTATACTCCAATAAAGATTCCAATGGACTATTTCTCCAGAAGATTCTCTGAAAGTCGAGATCAGAAGAGTTCACTTTTATCTGTCTGTACATTTTCTCAATATCTCCCGTAAAAGCTATAGGATTAGTACGAAACTTCACAAGAATATTGAAAATATCATGCTGCAATTTTGGTCCAGTATGAAGAAAGTCATTTAAGGAGTAATTGTTGCTCGTTTTGCACGAAGCATCAAACACTACTCTTAATTTAGTAGTGCTGCTCTACTCACGCAGAACGCAATGGTGAGGTATATAATAGCACTTGTCTGATGGTTTGTCACGTTCGTTTTTCGGAATGAGCTCCATGTGGTTGAGAGAAAGATATTCCATCATGAAATCCTTACATTGCTGAAGAAGATTCGAAGATTTGTGCAATTTTCTCTCAAGAGCAAGAAATCGTTTCATGGCATTCTGACGTGAGTCTCCGAGATTAGGCACAGATTTAAACGGTAGACCAACAGAATATCTTCCATCTGTTGATATGCAAAAGTTCTTGTCATAAATGTCCCCGCAACTCTTCTCCTCTTTAGTCAATGGAAGAGCGGCAGGAACCGATTCCAATTCAAAAAACTGTCGCAGATTATCATCTCCTTGGGATGTTGAGCATAATGAGATATAGCTGTTTCCAGTCTCAGAACTGGAAATATTTCCTGAAAGTATCCATCCTAACTTGGAACTACAGGCAGTGGGTCCTGGATGATTTTGGAATCGTAGTTTTCCTGTATATAAAAATGGGGCTAGGGGTCTGCACCAATTACTAAATCAATGGGACTTGTTTTATCAAAATTGGGATCTGCTAATAAAGTATTCTTAAGATGAGGCCAATTATCTCTGTTTATCAGAAAATTAGGTAAATCAACAGTGATTTGATCGAGTATTATGGATGAAATTTTGAATATTCTATCAGAAAAATGAGGCTTAAATTGAAGAAAAGTCTCACTAGCAGACTGCTGTATTGGTTGGTTACCAATTCCAAAAACTGTGAGTTGGCTCTTTTTAACAGGAAGATTCAACTTTTCACGACAATTTTCTGTTATTAGACTTCTTTGAGAACCAGTATCAATCAAAGCTCTGCATGGATGAAACGATCCGTTTTCTGCTCTCACTCTCACGATAGCAGTAGATAATAAGATTGTCTCATTGGGCTTTGTTGTATCACTGAGAAAACATGAAACGCTAGATTGGGAAATTGGGGCTTCAATTGAAGTGGTATTCAAAGGTTCGGGTTGGAAGGAATGCAAAAGAGTGTGATGTTTTTTGTTGCATGATTTACAATGCATAGTGATTTTACATGATGTTACTCTGTGGTTGGATCGCAAACAATTGAAACAAAGGTTATTGGTTTTTACTATGTTCCATCTTTCAAGGAGAGAACTTTTATGGAACTTGTCACATTTGAATATAGGATGTGAATTTTTGCATAATAGGCATTTATCATCACCTTTTGAAATAGAATTATATACATGTGTTTATTTCACTACAGATTTATCCTCTTTAGCATAACCTTTTATCGATTGCAAACTTTTTGCTTGTTTTTCAAGAAACATAATAAAATTTTCGTAGGATGGAAAGCCATCATCTATCAACGTCAATTCCCATTGCCTTTTCAAATCATCACCTATTCTTCTTTGTAGGAAATGTATTAGAAAGATATCAACAAGTGTATTTCTCTCCAAACCCAGTGACTTCAAATTTCTCATGGCTTCATTACATATATCTAGTAGTTCGAAAATGGCCTTGGAATTTATTAGTTTTAAAGGTTTTAAAGTGAATAATTTTGTACATTGTGAAAAGGCAAGTTCTTTTTTGTTATCATATCTGGAGACCAATGTGGCCCAAGCATGGGCATAGTTTTCATCAATAACAGGAAATCCCCTAATAAGTCGTTCAGCGTCTCCAGTAACAGCTGATTGTAAATATTGCAGCTTTTGTGAATCAGTTAGAGCGGTATTGGAATCAATAGACAGAGAAAACAATTGCTTGAAACTAAGCCATTCATTAACATCACCAGAAAAGGAAGGTAAATTAAATTTAGGAAGTTCTATTTTACTTGTGGTTGGTTGATTTAGATCATCAATTTTGCTTGAACTGGCTGTACAAGATACTTTATTGATATTCGCCACTAAATTTCTAAGATTATCCTTGTATTGCATAACTCTAGAAAAGTAATCTTCATCATCAAATTCAGAAAAGGTTAAAAGATTACAATAAGTTTTTTCAATGTTAGATTTTATATCTAAAATATCTTTTTTAAATGTCTGTAAATTTGCATCATCCTTCGATTCAATTATCTTGAGCGAAATTTGCTCAAAATAATCCACTTGTTTGAAATGAAATTCAAGAATATTTAAAGTAGCTTTAAATTTGGCAGCCATTTTTAATTTGTGCTATTATTAATTTTAATAATATATTTCAAAAATGAATTATATTTATTTATATTTAAATAATTATTTAATAGATTTGTTCCCGGGTTTCGGCACCAATGTTTTGTTTCCCACTTGGCAAATACACAAGTAGGAAAAGCAGAATGATTGTTTACAAAACAATTTGTTCTCGTTAGGCTTAATTGAATATAATGTTTATACTAGTTTAAAGAAATAAGTTTACTTATCTTGGTCAGGCAATCATCCCAAGCTTTACAAATGAATTTATTTTATTTGTCTTTACATTGAATATTTAAAGAATATGATTTAAAGCCGCAGCTATGAAATGCATTGTCTTTAGTGGCGCGCGTTGGTAAGAAGAATCTTCTAGAAGGTGGCGAGCTCCCCCTGGCGGTGCCGCCAGCTGGCCTCCCATTGGTCAGCGATGACGTAGCTCTACCGCCGCGCGCTGCCTTCTGCTACCTATGTTAGAATAAAACGAAACAATATTTTTATATTTATTTATGTAGTAATACGAAAGTATAACAACTAAATCATTCTTCGGTTTATGTCTTATTCAGTTTACATTTTATGCGATGTATGATGATAAACCAAACAGTTGTTCTGGATTACAAAAGAAAAAAACACAGAGTATATAATACAATTAAAATTATAGAGAAGTATTCTATATACAGTTATCAGCGTCATGCGTTCTGTCACCGTTTGCTGCGCCACCACGTGGCGCGACGGTGACCTTGAGTGACGTAATGACAGGGTAGGAACAAGAAATCACCTGCTATCATTATCATATCATTTTATGTATATATCAGATTTAAAATATATATATATATTCATACAAAAATTCTAAATAATACAATTTTCAAATATCGTTGTGAAAATTTACATTTTATTTTTGTATTTTAAAAACACACCAAGATTGAAGCGGGACGTTTCAAAAGAGTGCCATCCACGACGCCAATTTATAATTGTAAAGAATAGTATTTTAATAAAACATTTAATCGGGTAAAACCCGGACGTTGCCTGGGTCATTCGGCTAGTTATATATATGTATAATATATATATTTTGAACACTTTTAAGACAACATTTTACACTTTTAAACAATATTTACACTTATAATAGAGGCATATTCATTTTTATTCATATTTTTCGATTTTATTTAAAAGTTTGACAATAATATTCTAAAATTTTAAATCAAAACACTTATTTTATTGAAATTTGTTTATTTTATGTTTTTTAATTTTATTAAGAACATTTTGATATTAATAAAGATATTTTTCTTCTATTAAAAAAGGTCTATTGTGCATATATAGATTTTGCACTTTTAAAATGACATACTATATTTTAATAACATTTTAAACTTTATATTGTAACGTAGAAATCAGGCCTTGAAATATCCTAAGATGTAAAAGTATTTATTGATGACGTCACAGCGACGAGTCGACAATTATTAACAGGTCAGCCCCCAAAACTATTTACAGCTAGAGAATCTTAAGCAAGCAAGCAAAGAAATATTTTAAAGATGATTTCACAAATACAGATTAATATATATTTTTTAATCTGTTGAATATATTTTCATTGAATTATATTAAATTAAATAATAAAATATTTCTTCGTCACATAGCCTCCTCCTATAGAGAGCATCGACCCGATGCTCAGCAGGAAACTTACGTCGTCAGTCTTAAGAACTAGTACTATGGCCAGGGATATTTTCAGGTGACTGCGGTGGATGTCTTCTTTCAGTTGAGATATCTTCTTCATGAGGACTTGGTAGGTCTATGTTTACGTCAAGGTAGCTTTTTCTCATTTCTACTGTGGTCGGTAAGGGGGGATTTTATAACTTTGCGGCCTCACCTCCAATGTGGTCTATCATCTAGTTTTAATGGCGGGGCGTCCAGCTAGATCTTCTAGCAGGTGAGAAATGTTGTCTGTTTCGACCGCGATATGAAGTAGGGCTTCGGTAGCGAGTGAAAGTTTTCCGCGATGATTCGTCATTGGGGTCCTGAGATTCAGCTCGAGAGTTGTAGGATACCATTGCGTCTTGCTTTCTTTGGAAATAAACATTTCTCCTTTCCTCATTGTGTCTCTTCCTGTCACGGCAATAGCGGACGACGTGACCTGGGCGTCCACAGTAGAAACAGATTGGCCTTCCCTCAGTTGTACGCCAATCATTGGTGTCGCGTCTTCCTCCTTGTTTTGGATATCGAGGTTCAGGGTGCGGTCTTATCGTTTCGGCCTCATATCTAGTATTTAAAAACTGTCGGGGTCTTTCCTTATGAGGGGGACTTCTCCTAGACTTTGAGATTGGCGCCAGGGTTCTTCCAATCTCCTCCTTTACAATTTCTTCGATTGTAGCATTTTTTGGTTCCTCCCGAGGAGAGCCTAATGCCCGCTGTACCTCCTCACGAACAATTTGCCTAATCATAGATGACAGATCTTCTCCGTCATCCTGGTCACAGAGGGAGGCTACATTTGGTAGGCGCTCGTACCTGGTTGGGGTAACTCGCCTACAACGGAGCGCTTCGACACTGCGACATTCTTTAATGAATTGCTCGGTGCTCTGTACATCCCTCGGTAGGAGTGCTTGATAAAGCTCCTCAGCTATCCCCTTTATGAGGTGGGAGATTTTATCTTCCTCGCTCATTTGAGGATCAACCTCTTTGCACAAGCACAGAAGATCCTGGATGTAACATTCGGTACTTTCACCTTTTAATTGTGCCCGTGTTTTAAGTTTCTTCTCCGCTTGCAATTTTGAATTTTCTTTTTTTCCGAACACATTCTCTAATTGAGATGTGAATTCCTTCCAAGTCTGTATGCTTTCTTCGTTGTTCTCAAACCATTTGAGAGCAGTTCCAGACAGATAAAAATAAACTTTAGTAAGACAAAGGGTTTCGTCCCAATGGTTGTACCTTGCCACACGTGCATACCCTTTTAACCATTTTTGGAGATCTTCACCATCCTCCCCGGAGAAAATGGAAGGGTTCCTTGGCAGATGTTGAACAACGTAGTTGCTTACCTGAGTATCTTCCTTCTTTACATTCATAGAAGTTTCTTCTGGTTCAACAGAATCAATTTTGATTTTATTTCTTAATGGGTATCGGTCCAGTCTCTCCACCAGTTGTAACGTAGAAATCAGGCCTTGAAATATCCTAAGATGTAAAAGTATTTATTGATGACGTCACAGCGACGAGTCGACAATTATTAACAGGTCAGCCCCCAAAACTATTTACAGCTAGAGAATCTTAAGCAAGCAAGCAAAGAAATATTTTAAAGATGATTTCACAAATACAGATTAATATATATTTTTTAATCTGTTGAATATATTTTCATTGAATTATATTAAATTAAATAATAAAATATTTCTTCGTCACAATATTACGACATATTTTACATTTTAATAACAACTTATCATTTTTAATCAATAGTTTCTGATTTTATTTCAAACTTTCTATATTTTATATATTTCACAATATTATTGATATTTTTGAATAGAATTATTTTTATATTTAAATTTAAATTGGTCTATTTTAAACATTTTTATTTCCATGAAAATAGACATTTCGGCCAGTTTGAAGATATTCCGCAACAATATGCTTCATTTTTAAATTTTAAAAGGTAGTTAAAAGCTAGATATAAATAATACATAATAGTTAGAAATTTATAAAATAATATGTAATATTTATTATTATTATCATTATATTACTTTATTTATTTATTTGATTATAATTTTATTATTATATTTTTATTTATTTCCCCAAGATCATAGTCTTTTACGAGTTCAATATTTGTTTTTGACTCGTGCTTTAGATGTTGTGCTGAATTCGAAAAATCACGTAAGAACGCCCTTGCAACCTCAGAACAATTTTTAACGCCTTGCTAAATGCTTTATTTTATTTACTTCTCCTGACGAAGACAAAAGATTTTTGTCAAAACGTTGAGAAAAATTTAAAAAAACTCCAACTGGCCGAAGTGTCTATTTTTCATATTGCCACGTGGAAAATTAGGGAAGACAAAATCTTCAGGAGGAGACAACAATTTATTTCAGGGAAGGACAAACTATCAAAGGTAACCAAAAAAGATAAGCCACGAGGGAAATTTACAGAGTCGCAAGATATAAAACTTAAAAATGACCACTCTGTTAAATAAAAAATAATAAAATTAAGAAATACTATGTTACATAAATAAAATTAATAAATACTATGTTACAATATAAATATGAATGCCAGCCAGGGGGGGAACCTCTATCTTTACGATTTTTATATCCGTTTTAATCAAGCAATAGAAATAGTACATTTGAGATTGCTCTCAACTAAAGTTAATAAATTTTATTTACCGTTTATTTCCCCTTTATATTCTCTCTACAATATTCACCCAAGCCTAACCTTCAACAAGTTTCATAATTGCTTTTAAATAGAATTTTTACAGGTTCAATTAAAATCTACATGTGTTAGCATTCTTCTTAAAGCTCATGAATACCTTGATATTCATCAAGATTGAAGACGTTGAATAAGCCTACTTCTGCCGGGGAGGACTTACTCACCACTACGTCACGGCCAGCCAATCATAGTGCTGCCCAGGGGGCAGTCCATCCTCCCTCCCCCATTAGTCTAAATAAAGGAGCTTAACACTTGCCTGTTGTTCGCGTCGACTCCGCGTGCTTCTAATCTATCCATTTCAATCGACAGATGTAGTGAGATAATTGACTACTTCCTTCCATTATTATATCATCTAGTCCAGCTTCAACTTATAGCCCAACAAAGATCAAATTCATTAAGAAACTATCATTAATATTCCCATTCAAAAAATAATAAATATTTTCAAAGTTGGATGATAATATATTTACTAGAAAATTGCCTATCACATATGCGACAAAGAAATTCAAGGATGTTCAAACCATGATCTGATGTTTTCATTCTATCTAAAAAAGCCATTAAAACATTTTTTTTTTTTGCTTATCCCTAGTTCACGTGGTACAGGCCATGATAATCATGGTGGGTAGAAGTAGGCGACTGCTTTTACTGTAAGTGCACCACATGTATACACATGTGAAAAGCAGTTCGACTTTGCACTTACAAATGTGCCAGAGCCCCGTTTGGTTACTTGCACTCGCTGGTGGGATTGGACTTTTGCAAGAATCGGGGGCCATTGGAGCATTTTTTTTTAAACAGAAAAAAGTGCCCAATGCGGGAATCGAACCCGGGTCGTAGCGGTCAAAACCAACGGTTTAGACCATCCTTCCACCGACCCCCTTTAATTACATTAATTAAACATTAATTATGAAAACAGTTGAAGTTTAAACTTAATAGTAGCTTGTAGTGGGAATATATGGAAAACCCAAACTCAAAATTTTACACAATGAATACCCTTATTTTAAAGAAATATCAAATCTTTTTTTTATATATTTTTAAACGGATATAAAATTGTGTTTAAAAAAAAAAAATATATATATATAGGACTATTTCAATTAAAATGAAGGTATTTCTATTAAAAATAAATTATTTATAGTTTTCTTTTGATAAAATATCAAATAAAATTGAAAATGATGTTATTAAAATATAAAAGGTTGTTATTAAAAAATTAAATATTTGTTATATTGAGTGGAAATGTTGTCTTAAAATTGTGAAACCTATATATGACATTATGACATAGGTATTATATTATTTCATGATATTCAGGTTTAAGGTTTTTACCTCATTTTAAAAATATTTTATCGATTAAATTGTATTTAAAAGTGAAAAATAATATTTTGAATTTTAATCTTAAATATCATATTCAAATAAATAGGTATCGTTAAAAAAATCTATGAATTGACAGTTAAAATTTGTCTGATTATAAAGCTTTGAAAAAATGATATTTTTCATATCTTTTTAAAATATAATATCTATTATATATAGTCTGAGAAAATACAAAAGAGAAACGATATAAAATAATCTATATATATTTAAATGCAAATAATTATCTAAGAAAAATAAATACAAAAGATTTGAAGGATCAAAATAAAGTCTGGATAAAATACCACAGATTTAATTTGAATAATCGATTCAATATTTTAAATAAGAGAATGATACTCTGAAACATTATTACAATATCTATATAAATGCCAAACTTGGTTTTTTGAATGAGATGTAATTTTCATATTGATTCTTTATATCGGCATGTAATCTTTCTTATAAGCCTTATATACATATCTTACAAAAATTGAATAACCTAATATTTAAAAGTGGGTTTCGTATCTTATTTCCATATCTTTGAAATATAAAGATGATATCCTATAGAATAAAATTTTGAAAATCATTTTTAAAAGGTTTACAATTCATAATTGTGTATTTTTGTGCGGTTTAGCACAAATGTCAATTTATAATCATTTCATTGTTATATATGATAAATTAATTTTAAAAATGCATGCAACATTTTTATAAAATAAAATGTCACAATCGTATTTCATTTTAATTATTTTATGTAAAATCTATAGATATATATAAACTAAGAACATAAGTTTTCAATAAGAGTTAATAATAGTCTATTGATCCAATCTAGAACAATCGTTTGGTAAGAAATGTTCTGATTGGATAGAATAACTGTGATGATTTTTCCTTGCTAGTGATTGGTTGTCATTAGCTGTAGACAGAGTATCATAAAACCAGCGAGGCCAATTTAAGAGGTGGGATGTCTTCTGACTTTAAAACATCTGTCCCATTCTCACAATAGCACCATAAATATTCCAGCTGGGGATGTTTTTATTGGGATTCCGAATTACTCGGTGTCTTCTGTTTTTCTTACTGCTTTCTTTCTCGAGGCAGTGGTACCAAATATTTTTGTATCTTTATTTTTCTATGAATATTCCATTAAATAGACTTATATTTCTATATTTATTCATTTATTCTAGAAAGAGGTAATATAATAAATACACCTAATTTATTAATTATTTTTTAAATAAAAATATATATCGAAAAGTCTTTTGGGAATAAATATAATTACAGCTATTTATATTCATAACAAACACGCCGGAGGATGACTTTCCAGAATGGTTGCAAGGTTTTCCTACTATGTACTAAGTGCATTTCTCAACCTGATACCCCAAACTACATCATTCACTGTATTGACTCATCCATTGATGAGATCTATTCATCCCCAGCAGACACCATAAAGCTCTACAAGCTTGATACCCTGATATGTTTGAGTGGAGATAAGAAAGAATAAGATAACAAACACGCCTTTCAATGATTTGACTAAACATATAAGGATACCTCTTGGATAGAGTGGAAACCTAGGCCTAGTTTGGTGATGAATGGACTTCCAATGAAGAGAATAAAACAACTTTTTTTATAAAAACTTGTTTATATAAAATATTTCACATCATAGTCTTTCAAATTAGCTTCTACGATGTTTCTTAGACTTTTATTTTATTCAGTAAACCACAACAGTTAATTACCATAATTTCAGCAACATAATTCAAGTATATATGTCTACAGTCCTAGATGCATATGTTCAAAGTTCTCTTAAGCATCAATTTACTGTATTCAATGGCGCTCTGTCATCTAGAGATGCTGATGTGAGCATAGTCAGGATATGCCATTTTTATTTTTAATATGGTTATTTATCATAGAATAATATTTAAAAAGTATTTTAGTCCAAAATATATATTTCCCGCCAAAATAATCTTCTGCTAACATAAATCGTATAAAGATGGCGGCCTATTTTATTTCTTTCTTCGACCCCTTACCATTTTATTTACTGTAACTCATAAACCTTTCTTATACAGCCTCATAAACTCTAGTCGTATGTGTTAGGTTCTTTGTGATAAAATATATATAAAACAACTTATAAACGTTCGTGCGTTAATACTGTTGGAAAAAAAGAAGGAAAATGTTTTAAAATAGTAAATCAATGATCTCTCTTGAAATACTTTTGGACTGACAACACTGTAATATAAAACTGAGAACAAAGGAGTGGTTTTTTTTTTTGTTTACATAATTAGTAATTGTAATGTAAATTGTTAATTTTTTCCCCTCCCTTTGAAAATAATAAATTAAAAGGGGGGTAAAATCGTCTAATTCTTTAAAACCATTTCAGCTCTAAGTAAACTTATTATTTATTGTTTCATCGTCTGAACCATAAAAGATTCCCAACAAATCCTTCAATTCCATTTATTATTGATAATAACAAAAAATCTAATCATCTTTTAATGATTACTTTTATATATTTTTAATAATATAATATTATTTGATAATATAATACTCTTGTATATTTATACCACAGTGTAAAAAAAATAGACAGTGTTGAACATCCAGAAGAAATTGAAGAATAAAACATGAAATTAAGCTCAAATTAAATTTTTGTAGCGTGTAGTTGTCGAATGAAATGTGAACTCTAACGTCTAGAAAATAGTTAAATAGGGTTAAATTTTCAATTTTCAATCATTGGTTTATTTAATAGTCTGTTCCTTTTGTCAAATTCCATAATCTTCAATTAGTTCTTTTTGAATATAATACTTTCTATTTCAATTAGTTTATCTTTAATTGAATAGAGAGATGTATAAAATAGATTTTATTTATAACTAACAAAAAAGTACTAATAATAAAATTATTATTAGGTTTTTTTTTAAGATATGTAAATTTGCATAACTCTGTAAAAATTATTTCTGCTGGGTAAAAATTATAGATTCGTAGAAGAAGAGAAATATCCTTTATTACTTAAAGGTATAAAACAATAAAGAAGGACAAGAAATATATATACATCAGCAGCTCACGTCGGCCTGTCCTATCCAATAACCACTAGCCAACTAACAATCCAACAAAACTGTGATATATACACAGAGATGTCAATTAACATCGACAATACCGGAATACTATGCAAATCACAAGAGTATTGTATCGTAGAAACATCCGGAATTGCTACTTTTAACAATTTCAACAATAAATTTATTTTGTCAACTTTATTTGTTATAGTTTGGTCTATCTACCTATAAATTCTCGTTCAAAGCTTTTCTATAATTTTTTTTAGAAACTAACATTAAGTGTTTGTTACCTTAATTTTGGACACCAGTGCAATATTATTATCTTAATACACAGGTACATATATATTAAGCAATAATTATCAAGAATTCTCACGGGCCATGTACTGGCAGATATTACACGTGTACATCCCGAAACAAACACTACCTGCATCCACTGTTCAGAAGAGCCACAGACAGTCGATCATCTTCTCTTCAGCTGTCAAGCATTCCTAAGACATAGGATACAAACAGCTATCCTGCTTGGACTGACCTACCTCAATCCTACATCTATGGCCAGCCTCCCAGACTCAACCTCAGCATGGAAATTTCTGGTCAACTGGTTCAACTCAGCAATCAAAACAGGACGCGAAGTAAAAGCGCTCAACACTAGTCCATACTGGTGAGCTGGATTCCCCGGGTAGTTGGCGCTCCCTGGGTTATAAATATCTCTCTCTAGAAAGAAAGAATTGGTATTTTTTTATCTCGCTTTAATACCCTTTCAAAATATCCTCTCTCTACCCAAAAAAAGTATAATATATTAAAATTTATTTTATATTATTTTTCAATATGTATAATAGAAAACCTTCACAAAACATTTCAAGAAACAAATAGAAATAAATGTAATATCTCTAAAATAAATAAAATAGAATAAAATATTTGAGAAAGAAATTAAATTGCGCACACACTTTATTTAAAGTAACCTAATAAGAAATTTATAAATTGAATCAAACGGTTGGTAGAAAAAGCGTAACGACTGCCATTTTTAAAATGGAAAATATTAGGAAGAAAATTGTGAAAACGTTTTGGAATGTGACCAAGCAAAAATAATAATGTTAAATTTAGAAAAGTTAGCTGAATTTTAAAATTTTATTTTATATATTTAATATGAAAGATACTAAATTCGTTTCTATATTATTAATTATTTAAACATTTTAAATCAAATATATATTTTATCAAAAGAATGTTTAGATATAAATTGGTTAATAGTTTAGATCAAATATTTATATTTTTAAATTTCGTTTGACGTTAAAATGTTTTAAATTCTTCCAGGATTAAGTATTTAGTTAGAAATATTATTTCATGTTTTTATATATAATTTTATTTTATAAGAAATATATATTATTTTGATAATGGAAAAGTCCATATTTAAATGATTTATTAAAAAGCATATATTGGATCATAAATTAATATTTTTATCAATGAAGACCATATGAAAAGTCCATATTTGAATACTTTTATTAAAAAGCATATATTGGATCAAAAATTAGTATTGTAACAAAGTATTTATTATTTTTATTAACAGAGTGGTCATTTTTATGTTTATATTTTGCTACTCTCTGTAAATTTCCCTCGTGCTTATCTTTTGTTTACCATTCATAGTTTGTCCTTGCCTGAAATAAATATTAGTCTCCTGAAGTTTTTGTCTTCCCTAATTTTCCACGTGGCAAAATTTTTATCAATGAGGATCCATATGAAAAGTCTGTGGTCTAGTTGCGTGATATGTTGGTGTGGCTTGTGGAAAGGCCGCTGATAAAATTAGAATTAAAATGAATATATTTAAAGCCAGAAATATATAAAGAGAAAAGAAGTAACGGCCGTTGAGATCAAGCCTTTTTGTTTTCCGCGCCAGTCGCTAGAAAGTTCCGGATGACGCCCGCGCATGCGTAGTGACGTGTTCTCCCAGCACGTGCTTGCCGAGGCATAGTGGGGCCGCCACTTTATTGCCTGTAGTATGTGTATTGAAACTTTGTCCCAGTTCGCGCACGCTGAAGCAAAGTGTGGTCGCCACAAGCCCATATTTGAATATTTTTTATTAAAAAGCATATATTGGATCAAAATTTAATATTTTATCAATGAAGATCCACTTGTTGGTTTGAAATAGGTTTGGAGAAAATATAGCTACATAAATCAATAATTTATTTAATTGCTGACGTTTCAATGACATCCTGTCAATCTCCTCAGTGGAAGAATGATAACAATTCACTGAATCGTGAAGAATTAATTAAATTATTAGTTGATGTAACTATATTTTCTCCAAAACTTCTAACAATATTTTTATTGGCATTACACCATCATTTTTACTAAGGATAAGATAGAGATAACGAGGTTTAATGATTCTTCATTGACTATACTTTTTGTATCTTAAAAAAGATTGGCGTTCTGCTAATCAAATCAAAACATTGGTGAGAGAGAGAATACATTAATTTTTAACAGAAAATATGTCTATATATGAAGATATGGATATATTTTGTGAAAGGATCGTATTCTAGTAGTGAAAGGTACTATCCGCCTTTTACAAAATACATTGAAACAATATTGTTCCAAAATCACTTTATTAAGTACCGCTCAAAAAGAGTATCCTAGTTTATGCTATTTTCAACAATGAATATTATTGACACACTTTTAAAATGTTATAACACCTTGTTAAAGGTTGGCGTTCGGCCAACTGAGATATTGGTAAAATAAATTATATTTTGATCCAATATATGCCTTTTTAATTAAATGAATAGTATGTGAAGGTTATTCACATATTAAACCAAAAATGTTAACGCGGGATTCAATTCCGGTTCATGGATGTCGGGAATCGAGGCTTTATACCATTCGTGTTACCGACTGTTTTATTAAAACAATACCTATATATCAAATTCATGCTAAATTTATAGTTTTAATGAATTTGATATATTTATTGTTGTTTAGTTCATTCTTGCTTGTTATATATAGATTGAAGAACACTAAATAAATGAAGATTAAATAAAAATGTGATTTATTCATATGTCAGTTTACAAGCTGTGGTTTGTTTACATTGCTCGTTATGTAAATATATAAATAATTTTTCTCTTTAGATATATGTATATACTAGACGGGTGACTCGGGCTTCGCCCCAGGATTGACCCGTGTGCATATCTACCCGAGTGATATATATTTAGATAAGATTTTTTTATAATTGTTTGTTATTAGCATTATCTATTTGTTTGCATCAGCATAATTTAATCTAATCTTTGATAGAGGACGCTGTTCGTGAGCTAAGTAGAATAATTTGAATATATAGTTTTAATAATTGTTTTATATATTTTTTAAAATAGCCTATCGTCTTCCCCGTTATTTTTTACCTATGTATGGAAATTTTGGTTTGAATTAGTGAACTACTGCGAATTTGTATACCGGACATACAAATAAACATACATACAAACATTGATTTTTATATATATAGATATATATGTTACAGAAAAATTTAATTTCAAAATTATTATTTCATGGATTAAACTATTCTGTAAATCGACCGCCAGGGGTCGCGCTTTTCCTTTATACACTGCGTGACATTGAAAATGGAACACCAAGAAATAGTGGCCAGAAAATTATGCAAATTTCAGGGTAGACGCGCCTAACCGAGTTATGCAAATGATGTAAAATGCGCAGCTCTCGTGCGCACATGGAGTAAGATATGAGGGAAGGAACTTGCAGAAAGGACAGTATTCGTGTCGTTATTTCTTCAAGGAAAATCATTGTAGAAATTTTGTTCTTGTGTCAAAAGACACGTGTAATAACAGAGAATGCCAGGTCATCGTAAATGGAGGCAGTTCAAGCAGACAGACGCTTTTACGAGGGGCATGGTGATCGGACTGAAAAGGGCAGGTTGGTCCATACGTCAAATCGCAGTTGATACACACCTTGGTGCGTCCACGGTGCACCGACTGTGGAGAAGATGGTTGGAACAAGGAAATGTGGCAATTTATAGGAATGTCGGTGCAACCAGAGTGACGCCAGCACGTGTGGATCGGCGTATCCTTCGACAAGCAGTGGCGGCCCCACAAGCCACTTTTACCGCCATCCTGCAACATGTGCAAGACACCCTAGATCATTCCATCTCGACCAGAACCATTTCCCGTCGATTGGTTGCTAATGGCTTGCACTCATGCCGTCCGCTAAGAAGACTGCCATTGACCCCACCGAATAGGCGCCAACGTTTGGAATGGTGCCGGGCTAGATCGACGTGGATGACGGAATGGCACAGGGTCGTGTTCTCAGATGAGTCGCGTTTCTGCTTGTCCAGTGATAGTCGCCGTGTACGCGTGTGGCGTCGACGTGGAGAAAGGTCCAATCCGGCAGCAATTGTGGAACGCCCCACCGTGCGACAACGTGGAATCATGGTTTGGGGCGCAATCGCGTATGATTCCAGGTCACCTTTACTTGGTATTCAGGGCACTATGACGGCCCAACGATACGTTGATGATGTGCTGCGACCGGTGACACTCCCCTACCTTCAGGGGGTACCCAATGCCCTTTATCAGCAGGATAACGCCCGACCGCACACTGCTCGCATTAGCCAACAAGCTCTGCAAGATGTACAGATGCTTCCCTGGCCACCATACTCTCCTGATCTCTCACCAATCGAGCACGTCTGGGACATCATTGGACGCCGTTTGCATGCCTTGCCACAGCCGCGTTCAGAAGACGAACTGTGGCAAATGGTTGAGAGGGAATGGAGAGCCATCCCTCAGGACGCCATCCGTACTCTGATTGACTCTCTACCTAGACGTGTTGCTGCGTGCATCGCCGTCCGCGGTGGTCCTACTTGCTACTAAGCCGACGCCGTTCTCGCTCTGTATTATGACTATCATTTTGAAATAAAGATCACTTATTGTTCGTCCCTGTCTCTCTCTGTCTGCCGAGTTTCATCACTTTCTGGCCACTATTTCTTGGTGTTCCATTTTCAATGTCACGCAGTGTATAACCTATTGTTGTTGCTTCCCTATGGCCGGCTCAAACCGTTTGTATTATATGTAAATAAGTTTTTCATTTTTTTATTCTTACGCCTTAAGCCAGGCAGTACTTTTATCAAATTATGTTTTTATATATTCCTTTAGTTCAATTAAAGCAATTACTGATCAAAACTATTTTTATAATTATACTTTCAAGATTTTTGTCACGACTGCATTACCAATATCATGCAGTACTAAAAAGAACCAGCAAATATTTCCATAGCATAATCCTCAAGATAATCAAAATCAGTCGAAAATATTCTTATTTTATTATATATATTGTTGCATCATGGCTAATGAACCTATTTTATTTTAATTTGTAATATTATTTTTCATATATTTTAAATTCAAATTTATATTTTATATTTACTTATTTTATTAAACAGAATATATGTATTATAGAATCACCATTTGTATTTTGGTATACTGTGTGACTTCACTGCTCTCTTTGATGTGAGAAATAACTAAATTATTCTGGAGGCTACTTGAAGTAAAGTTATCTCATTATTCCCTTATATAAATTTGTAGGATGGTTGAAACACGCTCTGGTAAGATGCAAGACCCGGCACAGGAGAGAATCAAGGTTGAAGAGTCTGTCAAGCCGCAACCTGGTGCAACAATAAAAAAATATATATATATATTGATGATAATAACAGTGTCACCAGTCAATCCTCTAACAATTGTTTAATTTATTCAATAAGTTCGCGTTGTTTTGATGCATTTTTTAATGAATATATTTTTGCAGATATATATAATTATAATATTACAACCCCTAAAATATGTGTAATACTTTATAATAAGATAACTTTTATGAAATTTTAACAATAAAAATTTAATACAAATTTAATTTATAAATATAAAAAAAGAGAAATTTTAAACAAAAGAGAAATCGAACTTTTCGAAAAGTATATTTTGGGAGTTTTTTAGGAAGCAGATAGCTAGAGGGTAAAACCAAACAATATACTTACAAATCCATTATCGTTTTAATTAATAACCCAAACGATAATTTTAAAAAACAGTTTAGATTGAGATAACTATTGGTAAAACTATAATAATAGCATGGAAGAGTAAAGAACATTTTAATTAATTATTGAGATACACTAAGTATCGTCTGCCTTTTTTTGTTTCATATTGCTAAATAACAACAGAAAACAATAAAGTTTGACCAGGTCGCTTCAACGATAATTAAATTTATTGATTTATTCAATGCACGATAGATGCTTCTAAGTTTGAAAGAATTTTTTTATTCTTTTGCGAATTAGGAAATATCGAGATATTGTAAAATTTTAAAAATGCTCCAATGGCCCCCGATTCTTGTAAAAGTTTAACCCCACCAGCGAGTTTGGTTACGGGGCTCTGGCACATTTGTAAGTGCAAAGTCGAACTGCTTTTCACATTTGTAGATATGTGGTGTGCTTACAGTAAAAGCAGTCGCCTTTTACCCACAATGATTATCATGGCCTGTACCACGTGTACTAGGGATAAGCAGAAAAAAAAGGTTTTTGTGATGATTTATTTTAATGAACATTTTTACCTTCTACTAGGTATGGCGAGGATGAAAAATTTGGATAGACTGGATCATTAGTAGTAAATTCTTACAGTATCTCTTCACCAATATAACACCCTATACGCTATAATGATAATATTTCATTTTTCTATTCTACTGGAGGAATTTTAGAAGGAACGTTTCTCATTGGTTATTATGTTAAATGTATTATTATACTATATTAAGAAGCGGGTCGGTGGGCGAATGGTCTAAACCGTTGGTTTTCGACCGCTACGACCCGGGTTCGATTCCCGCATTGGGCACTTTTTTCTGTTTAAAAAAAATGCTCCAATGGCCCCCAATTCTTGAAATAGTTCAACCCCACCAGCGAGTGTAGGTAAACAAACGGGGCTCTGGCACATTTGTAAGTGCAAAGTCGAACTGCTTTTCACATGTGTAGATATGTGGTGTACTTACAGTAAAAGCAATCGCCAACTTCTACCCACCTAGATTCAAGGCGGCTTTAAGCTCCTGATCCGGACGTGCCCTCGGAGAGGGCTACGTCGATTATATATCTCTCTCTTCATTCCTAACATTATTATTACCTTATAACTCCCTTTGAGTGTAAAGATTGACCAGATGTCAATTAAGTTGTTTAATTGTCATTGTCAACTTCTACCCACCATGATCATCATCATGGCGGCCTGTACCATGTGTACTAGGGATAAGCAAATATATATATATATTAAGAAAAAGACATCTTCTGATCATGCAACTAAATATAGCTGAAGATGGCTTGTACCAATTGTAGGAATAAATATAAACTATCTTAAAGATAGAGGCCGGCATTCATAACGTTTGTCAAAGCGTTGAGAAAATAAAAAAACTCCAACTGGCCGAAGTGTCTATTATTTATATAAATATCTCTCTCAACTAATACTTAATTATTCCTGAATAGGTCAAATACTTTTTCTATATTTATCATGAAATTCTAACCACGTAAGCGTTTAAGGCTGTTTTATAACGAATCTTCAAAACCCAAATATGAAAACAAAAATATAATAACTGGATATGTATGTAAAAAAAAGAAAGAAATAAAATTTTAAATATTTTGAAAGAAAATGCAAATTTTTTTTCAGTTTTCTAAAATTTACAACTAATATTGTAAAATACCTTATAATAATATTATACACTGCGTGACATTGAAAATGGAACACCAAGAAATAGTGGCCAGAAAATTATGCAAATTTCAAGGTAGACGCGCCTAACCGAGTTATGCAAATGATGTAAAATGCGCAGCTCTCGTGCGCACATGGAGTAAGATATAAGGGAAGGAACTTGCAGAAAGAACAGTATTCGTGTCGTTATTTCTTCAAGGACAATCATTGTATAAATTTTGTTCTTGTGTCAAAAGACACGTGTAATAACAGAGAATGCCAGGTCATCGTAAACGGAGGCAGTTCAAGCAGACAGACGCTTTTACGAGGGTCATGGTGATCGGACTGAAAAGGGCAGGTTGGTCCATACGTCAAATCGCAGCTGATACACACCTTGGTGCGTCCACGGTGCACCGACTGTGGAGAAGATGGTTGGAACAAGGAAATGTGGCAATTTATAGGAATGTCGGTGCAACCAGAGTGACGTCAGCACGTGTGGATCGGCGTATCCTTCGACAAGCAGTGGCGGCCCCACAAGCCACTTGTACCGCCATCCTGCAACATGTGCAAGACACCCTAGATCATTCCATCTCGACCAGAACCATTTCCCGTCGATTGGTTGCTAATGGCTTGCACTCATGCCGTCCGCTAAGAAAACTGCCATTGACCCCACCGAATAGGCGCCAACGTTTGGAATGGTGCCGGGCTAGATCGACGTGGATGACGGAATGGCACAGGGTCGTGTTCTCAGATGAGTCGCGTTTCTGCTTGTCCAGTGATAGTCGCCGTGTACGCGTGTGGCGTCGACGTGGAGAAAGGTCCAATCCGGCAGCAATTGTGGAACGCCCCACCGTGCGACAACGTGGAATCATGGTTTGGGGCGCAATCGCGTATGATTCCAGGTCACCTTTACTTGGTATTCAGGGCACTATGACGGCCCAACGATACGTTGATGATGTGCTGCGACCGGTGACACTCCCCTACCTTCAGGGGGTACCCAATGCCCTTTATCAGCAGGATAACGCCCGCCCGCACACTGCTCGCATTAGCCAACAAGCTCTGCAAGATGTACAGATGCTTCCCTGGCCACCGTACTCTCCTGATCTCTCACCAATCGAGCACGTCTGGGACATCATTGGACGCCGTTTGCATGCCTTGCCACAGCCGCGTTCAGAAGACGAACTGTGGCAAATGGTTGAGAGGGAATGGAGAGCCATCCCTCAGGACGCCATCCGTACTCTGATTGACTCTCTACCTAGACGTGTTGCTGCGTGCATCGCCGTCCGCGGTGGTCCTACTTGCTACTAAGCCGACGCCGTTCTCGCTCTGTATTATGACTATCATTTTGAAATAAAGATCACTTATTGTTCGTCCCTGTCTCTCTCTGTCTGCCGAATTTCATCACTTTCTGGCCACTATTTCTTGGTGTTCCATTTTCAATGTCACGCAGTGTAATATACTCTGTTTAATTAATTTATTTTTGAATGTTTGGATTTGGCAGCACTGTAATTGTTGTTGTTGTTGTTATGAATATATTCAAAAGTGTGTATATAACATTAAAAAGATATATAATTAAAATTTGTTTCTTAATTTGGTAAAGCATATTTATATTGTCGCGGAGATGAATAAAGCAAGGGCAAATTTGGGAATAATTAATTTATTATAAGGGGTATTTATAGGGAGAGAGAGAGTACAACTTACCCCAAGTTGAATATAATCCTAATGAACGGCGTCAGCCACCGTCCCGTTTTCCTTATTTACATATCATCTTCCGAGAACCCCTCACACCTGTGGTCCCCCCCCCCCCCCCCCCCGGGGTCCAGGGATGATTGACAGGTGTCAGTTGTGTGTTTAATGACAGTAACAGTTTAATCGAAGAAACTTTACAGATATTTAATTCCTCGAGATATTTTCTATTATTTATGCCTGTAGTATATTTTCTCTCACAGCTGTGCATCCATTTATTAATCTTTAATCCAATTCTCATTCTGCTTCTTCATTGTGCTTGACTCGAATAAGAAGACACATTTCTGGCTGATTTTATTTCAAATCGAGAAGAAATTTTAGGCGAAAAAAAATAGACAAATTACCTATCTCAATTTGTTTTATATAGAATAGTAAAAAATGAATTTGCCAAAACTGGTGTTATGTGTGGCTCATCTTTTATCACCACTAGTAAAGTTTTTTTACTATTGGTAAACTTACTGCATCGTTCTAATGTATAATAAAGAGAGATGCCTTTTTAAGAGACATGAATATTATGATACATCAGCGCGCCATCTGTTATGGATATTTGAAACTATTATAGACGTTTATGATTCTATTGAAAATTAAACAATTTCTAACTGTCCTTACTGCAATGGAAAAATTGAAGGGAGGGCCTGGTTCATCAGTGGTGAACACTCCCAGCGGTTTCACCAGTTTAATCTACCATACCTCTGTTATATTGCATTTTTGGAACTTCCTTTTATAGTGATACTGTTGCTAGACTCTTGGAATGGGTATTTTAGATTAACTATGGACATAAGCTTTGAGGATAGCAGAATTCTAACTGTATATACAAACTTCTCAAATAATATTTTATCAGACGAAGTGTGATAAATACAAACAGAATTCATATGAATTTTCAAAAATACATACTTCTCAAATACAAAAATCAATATCTTCTTAGAAAACACTTAAATATTAAAAAGTTTTAATTATTATTTCTACCTTAATAATGTTTATTTAGAAATACTAATAATTTTGAAAAAAAAAATAGGTAAATATCCATAATTAAATCTTTAGCAAATATATCTATAGATTATTTTTTTCAGAGCTTTATATATCGAATGAAATTATATAAAGTAACATTTATTTCTTTTACACTACTTGAATATACTATACTAATTACTTAAGTTAAAATTTAAACTACAAATTCTCTACTTTAATTAACAAATTATTTAATTAGGAAACTTTTCTAAAATCTTTTTTAAGTTTCTTTTGTTTCTTTTAAACACAAAATTACACCTTTATCAATAACAAATTAGGTCTTTTTAACATAAATTACTTTTAAGTTAATTACGTTTTAAATTAAATACCTATTTTTTAAAATAAAAATGTTACTCTTCAAAATTAATTATGTGTTTTTAAATATTTATGAATTTTATTTATTAAAATGTTTAAAAATTAAAATGAGAATTAATATATTTATATGTGTCTAATGAATATTTATGTTAAGTAATGTTGAGATATATTATAAAGACTAATCTTATTTCATAATTATATATAATTATATATTTTGTTAAGTTTTGAATAATTATACATTTTCAAATTTTTACATTAGGTTTAAAAATAATTATTTAAAATGTTATTTGAGGTGAAGATAGTTTAAAATTGTTTTACTATCTGAAACGTTATTTTGAATATTATAAAATTACTTTTTTTAAAGATTATCACATATACAGATTAAAATATATATATATATTTTTTTTATTTAGAATGCTATGTGACCCAGATATTACACGGATTTGTTAATATTATATTCTCTTCGATTAAATTATAAATAAAAGACACTTCACTGAGGGAAAAGTTTATTTTTATATATAACGGCAATACAAGCTTTCGGATGTAACAGCCCTTTGACAGGTATAACAATAATACTAAAAGAAAATGTGTATAGTCGTTATAGCTGTCGAAGGACTGTTACACCCGAAAGCTTGTATTGTCATGATAAAAAGAAAATCTTCCCTAAACGAATTGTCTTCATTTATAATTTTATTGAAGATAATATAATATTAACAAACCATTATTACACGATATAATTACACGGATTTTTACATGTGTCTTTTTATCCAGTCTATATTGAATGTAAACCTCTTTTTTTTCTAAATTAAATTTCAAATATGGACTAATTGAAATTTAATTTATACATTAACTATTTTCTATCCCTTTCAATATAATAAATATTTAAAATATGTAACAAATAATGTATAAATAAAAATAGTATTTATCATTAATTAATTAAAGTGCTAATCCTGTTAAAGGACTGACAAGTCCGAAAGCTTGAAAAGAAAATGTTGAACAAGAAACTTTGCCCTGGAAGCTTCATTTATTTTATAATATTAACTTAATATTATTATTATCTACAATAGGGATTTTCGTCCTTAATAAACAACCAACTGAACAGAGAAGTTATATATAGAAAAATAGAGAGAATCTTCAATCTATAAACGATTTTAAAACTATTGCAAACGAAGATTTACCGTAATAATGATTTGGTTAGAAATATTTATCATCATTATTAATACAGGAATCAACATTCCATCATTGGTATCTGAACACAAAGTCTGGAGATATTCTGGAATGTGGGATGAACTGACAGGCAGCAACCTATATCTCCAGGCTCAAACTGGCCATACAAGACCACTCCTCTTCCAGGATGGTGTAAAGACCTTCATACAATACACCATCTGCAGGACCAAAGAGGCCTCATCAGACCACCTCTTGGAATGTATGGGAGCTTCAAGACAAAACCTGTATTCCAAACCTACCAAGATTGTGAATTTTATCTATGAATTTATTCTACATGACCTTGTATAATTATACAATTGGATAATAAAAATATAATTTTCTTTTTCGACTTCAATTGCTTTAATGCAATTATATATGTAAATGTATACGTTTCTTTACACTTCTGCTCAAAAATGTTCATTTTACAGTTATATCATCTCCCTTCCTATTTAATTTAATTGAATTATTCATAATAATCAATTACATATGCTCACTATATATATATATATATATATATATATATATATATATATATATATATATATGTCGTAAACCCGGGTAAGCCAACAAGTGAGTTGGAAGCAGTCGGGGTTGAGTGGCAAGGCGTGCAGAGTGGAAAGTCCGCACGGAATAGTAAGGACAAAGTTTGGGATCAAAAGACACCTCTCCTAGTACGTCTCACCTGGTACCAGGACCAGGGGAAAGTTGAGGATTAACTGAGGAAAGTTAGGCGTCCTGCATGAAGCCGCGGAGACAGAGAGGAGCCAAAAAAGTGAGACCTAGCACTGAGCGGGGCTGTCCGAAAATATCCACTGTAACCTAACTAACTGTCAACATCCGGACCAACGCCCCTTCTTTGTCCCTCCCTGGATCCCCCGGGTGTCCAGTGGCAAGCTGGCGTCACTTTGAGACGACTAGAAAAGACGTCATACTTTATTACTTACATATCACATTGTTTAAATTACACGATATATACTATATAATCTAAATTATTCAATAGCTTAGAAGAAATTATATAGTATCCAAAAAATGTATATATATATTTTATATTGGATCAAAATATCATTTATTTTACTAATATTTCAGTTGGCAGAACGCCAACCTTTTTCAAGATATTATAACATTAATGTGTGTCAACAAAATACACCCATTGACACACATTAATATGTTATAATAAGGTTGTTGAAAAAGGTTGGCGTTCTGCCAACTGAAATATTAGTAAAATGATTGATATTTTGATCCAATATATGTCTTTTTAATTATAAATTTATTTATGGATTGTTCTATTATCAAAATATATATTAAATAGGCTTTTAAAACCATTTAAATAAATTAAATCGTTCATTTTCAAAATGGCGTTCAGTTAGAGCTTCCATTTCTATCCTAACAATAGGGAATGGCAACAATGTAAACAATTGTAAACAAAGATTGATTGTTAAAGGAAATTTGAACAAATTGTGAAAACAGAGCAATTTGATACTGGCGTAAAAGAGGGTGACATTGCATCATCAGATTCCATTAGAATAACTTTGTGTTTTCCTATTTTCAAATAATTTTATCGGAGACATTCAAAATAGAAACATTATATATATATTTATGTCTAACATAAGAAAAATATAGCAATTAAACTCTATAATTTCTACAGATCAATTGTAAATAGATTCATACACAAAAGAAGTAGTGAGGAAAGTTTTAGAACATATGTGTAAATAAATCCCTTTTCAAACAAAGGCTCATGTGCACATGGGGAAAGTGAGAAAATATTTACTGTATTATTTTGTTGTTGTATGGCGAATCCATACAGGGCAATGGGCCCTAATAAAATCCTTTTTGCTGTTGTTGTTATGTCTAACATTCCAGGTAAAATTGGAATATTTTATACATCAATGAATAAATCCATCTTGTCGGAATTTAATATCGAAATATATTATTCAAAAAGAGACCATTTTTCTATCACATACTTTAAAAGTTTATATATTCATTTTTAATTTTTCTATAATTATATAAACTAGTTAAGTGTTTGATGGTTTTATGGAAAATAAGAGAGAGCATATATATATGACATCTGAAAATTATCCCGCATATGTTTCTTTTCAACGAAAAATCAAAATTTATTTCAAGGAGAAATAACGATTATTTCTAACCTTAGAGAAAAATATGTCCAGGGTAGCCTAGTGGACATGGCATCTGCCCGGTAAGCGGAACACTGTGTGTTCGATTCCCATCCCTGGACACTTTTATTTTTCCGTTTATCATTACTCTTTACAATTCATCCTTTCATACCTCATCCCTAAAGATAGGAATATTCGTTATTTCTCCTTAAAATAAATTTTGATTTTTCGTTGAAAATAAACTCATGCGGGATAATTTTCAAATGACGTTTTACAATCACAGGCCGCATTATATTATATTGCCATATATATATATATATATAATAGAATGTTAAAATAAAGTATATCTTATTGTGAGAAATAAGCGGGAAGGATGGTCTAAACCGTTGGATTTCGATCGCTACGATCTGGGTTCGATTCCCGCATTGGCCACTTTTTCTGATTGAAAAAAAGCTCCAATGGCCCCCGAATCTTGCAAAAGTCCAACCCCACCAACGAGTGCAAGTAACCAAAATAGGCTCTGGCATATTTATAACAACAAGAATTCAAGAATCAGAACAGGACTTTTTAAAGGAATGAGGATAAACTGAGACATGACTAGATCCTACAGGAACTACAATAACTGTCACAACACCCAACTCACTACGGACCATATATACCCGGCCATCCTTGCAGCCCTCTATATGGAAGACATCAATCCAGAAGAGGACATCCATACGGCACTTCAGTTGGCCGGTATTGTGATCAGGGTGCACGGACCGATCTGATCTGCAGCCCTCTCTATGGCAGACATCAATCCAGAAGAGGACATCCATACGGACAAGGCACCTTTGTTGGCCGGTATTGTGATCAGGGTGCACGGACCGATCTGATCTGCAGCCCTCTATATGGCAGACATCAATTCAGAAGAGGACACATCCATACGGACAAGGCACCTTTGTTGGCCGGTATTGTGATCAGGGTGCACGGACCTATCTGATCTGTTCCATGGACAAACCACCACCACGTGTACTAGGGATAAGCAAAAAAAAAAAACGTTAAGTTGTTAGAATAAGAAGTATTACATAAGGCTGAAATCGAAATCAAGTATTCAATCCTTAGGGAACACGGATTCCCATTTCTTAAGTTTAAACGTTTTTCTTCAAACTGTCATGGGACCTAAATAAATTTTACATAACTACGCCAATGGGAATAGCTAGTCTTCTATCTACATTTTATCCTTATAACCCATTTTACCATTACTCATAGGTATCTACTTTTTGTCGTCATTTCTTCAACCTTTCTTTCAAAGTCGTTTAAGATCTCACATTGCTATAATTGTTTTTGTTCTCCCGAGAGAGCGGTATTTTAGTGAAAGAACTTGTTTATATAATAATAATTCGATTTATATATATATAGAGTACTTCCATCTATGGAAATTTAAGCAATTTTATTGAAAGTTTTGATGGTTAAATGCCAGCTTTGTCAAGGTATAACGGCGTGTTTATTTATGGCAATAGGAAATATGATGTTTGGAAAAATATTCTATATACAATTACGAGCGTCATTCTTCATCTCCTAATCATTTATCATCTCTGTCACCGTTTGCTTTTTTTTTTTGGAATGGCGCCCTCCTATTGGTTGGCTACGATCACGCCACCTTTGCCCCCCCACTCGCTTTTTCGTTTTTGTAACTATTGTGTTGGAGCGGGTCGCTCCTTAAATAAATGCATATATTAGTTAATAACTAAATGGAATCCTCTCTTTCTTTTTCCCAGTAAGAGACGCCTACGGGAGCCAACAGTACATAGATAGATAAAGCACATAGGCTATAGTTATTAACTAATATATGCATTTATTAAAGGCGCCAAATTTATAATTGTAACAAATAGTATTTGAATAAAAACATTCAATCGGGTAAAACACGGGCGTTGACCGGGTCATTCGGCTAGTATGGCTATATCAGCCAGTGTTTTATTTAATTCTCAACGTTTCAGTGATTGGCTGTCACTCAGGGAGATGACTATTTTTGAATCCTATTTTCTACTTATATACTGAAACGTCGAACACTAAAAAATAAAAAACTGGTTGAGATGTATATATATAATTATTAAAAATAAAATGGCATATCCTGACCAGGAGCACATGTGCTTTTTCAGAAGGCAGAGCGCCATCTGGTGGAACAGAAATCAACTAAAAATTGATATAACCTGTTCCCTGCTATTTGGCCAACCCAATTTCTTGATAAATCAAGAAAAGCCATCCACGAACGCGTTTCGCGCTGTTGGCGCTCCTCAGCGTGGAGCAGGCTGTACCATTGCGACCTGGTCCCAGAGGCTTCTTGAGAAACCAAGAAATGGGTATTTAAGGCCAAACTTGCGTAAATACGCTTAAAACATGAGAAAACAATAGAAAAAAACTAAAAAATAAAAAGATCAGGTGTTGATATAAAAAATACATATGTGAAAAACAATGAAAAGTAAAAAATATTAAAAAGGTCAGGTGTTGGTATTAAAAACCGAAAAGGCATATCTTGACCAGGCTCACATGAACATTTCTATACATATATGTGTATTTTTATATAAATATTTACACTTATATTTTCATATATTTACATGACTTTCTCCGCAAATAGTTCACTAAAAGAGGATTCACAGCTGATAACTCACGAAATTCCAAAAGTTTTCTTATTTCCGGAAAAGATAAATAAATAAAAAATATCACAAAAAACTCAAACTTTTAAAATATATTCTTAGGTAGTTGAATTTTCTTGATATTTCCAAAAAGTTATGTAGGCCAAAACTCTGAAAATATATTTTAAAAAACAGCAAATAGTTGAAATATGTTTTTAATAGATGGCATAACTCAATCAGCTTCATTGAGTTGCATAATCAGAAGGTATCTTTTCATTATAATATATGTAATATAAATACATTTAAATTATTTTAATAATAAATAGTAAAAGTATACTTGTATAATACAATAGTACTTTTTGAAAAAGGCATCTCCTTATCGTGCAACTTGAAAGTTGCTAATAACTAGCGCCATCTATCGGAATAAATATCAACTATTCTCGTTGATTTCTAATTATTCCAGAATTGGCCAAATACCCATTCTTTATTAATCAAGAAAAGCTAACCACGGACGCGTTTCGGGCCCTCATCAGCAACTTTCAGTTGTACGATAAGAAGATGCCTTTTTCATAATTTATGCACCTTATTCCAGTACATTATCACATTTGTGCTATTTTTTCACAATAGTACTTGTATAATACAAGTAGTACTTGTATAATAGCGTATGTAAATAAGGTATTATATAAGTTTAACAACAACAACAAGATTTAGAACAGGCCATCTCAAGCCATTGAAAATAGAAAATAACAACAAAATCTACCCCACTTGCCCAAAATGTAGCTTGTCATCTGCAGCTCCAGAACACATTTTGGCTTGCATTAGATGCACTAAACAAGACCTTTGGGAGAGGCTGCTGTTTATCATAAAACAGCTCGAGGAGCATGAACTCATGGAATTTGTGTAATCTTTACACAAGGGGATAAGAAACACATATAAATGTATATAGATTTGGCCCAGCCACTTTGCCAGCTGAATATCTCTTTGGAAGATTGTGAAGATTTCATTAGATCCTTGTGGATCTCATGGAATAAAGTTAGCCTAGACTGGAGAAGGTCATTAGCCCGAAACCATGGTCTCCATGTGGACGCTTTTCAGCTTGCCAAAGCTGGTGTTGTGGCTTTGTCACCAACCCGATGCCGCTAGTTTGCAACGAAGGTCAATAGACGGCGTCTAGTTTTGACGTTTATTTTGACGGGAGAGATGACCTATGCTTTTATAGATATGGTGGTGGTGTCTTGTCCATGGAGCAGATCAGATTGGTCCATGTACCCTGATCACAATGCCGGCCAACCGAGGCTTTTATAGATAAATGTATATATAAAAGAAAGTACAATACATAAAGAGAGATTCTTTGTAAATAATTCAGACTGAATAATCTTTCATAATAATTGTAAACAAATAGCTGTTGATATAAAATATGATATTATTTAAATCTCATGCATATATATTGAAAATAGAGCAATCCATAAATAAATATTTAATTAAAAAGGCATATATTGGATCAAAATATCATTTATTTTACCAATATTTCAGTTGGCTGAACGCCAACCTTTATCAAGGTGTTATAACATTTTAAAGTGTGTCAACAACAAACTCAGCGCCACATTGTTGTTGACACACTTTAAAATCTTTAATTAAAAAGGCATATATTGGATCAAAATATAATTTAGGTAAAATAAATGATATTTTGATCCAATATATACCTTTTTAATTAAATACATATATATATGTTATAAATAGAAAAAAACGAGATTTTCTGCTGATTTTAATTATCTTGAGAGGAATATGTTATGGAAATGCAGTCGTTGTTAAAATCTTGAAAGTATATACTAAAAATAGTCTCGATCAGTAATTGCTTTAATTGAACTAAAGGAATATATAAAAACATAATTTGATTAAAGTACTGCCTGGCTTAAGGAGTAAGATTAAAAAAATGAAAAACTTATTTACATAATGTACAAAAGATTTGAGCCGGCCATCGAGAAACAACAACAACGAGTTTTCATAGGGGAAGCATGACCTCTGGCGGTCGATTTAGCAGAGTATTTGAATCTATAAAATATAATTTTGAATAAAATATTATTTTAATATAACATATATATAATCAGAATATATTGATTTTTAATACATATTGCCTGTAAACACACACAACACTCCAATAAAAGACCTCTGGAGAAACCCCAAGACTATAATAGAAAAGCTGAGACAATGGAACCTAATGGAGATCGTTTAAAACGACTTGAGGAATAAACAACAACAACACACATAAAAGTTATCCATTCATATATGCATATATTCATATGTATGTTATCTATGCGAGATATTACTTATTGGCATATTACCAGAAATCTGTGAACCAGATCTATTCTAATTTGAGGGGTATAATATGAATATGGATGAGGTACTGTAATGGCTTCATAGATTCCCTAGATTAGTTCACGATGGAATCATGAATATTCTATATAGAGATAACACCTCTCTAAAAGTCAACCTACTTTTTCATTTGTTTCTTTCAAATATGAATAGATAAACTTTTTTTGCTTATTCCTAGTACACGTGGTACAGGCTATGATAATTATGGTTGATAGAAGTAGGTGACTGCTTTACTGTTCTGCTTTTAACTCTGTTCTTATCGGCTTTATAGCAACGCATTATTAGTAAAAGGTAGAAGAAAAATATTAAATATAGCGAATAAATATTAATTATTCTTCATTTTGTATTATTCAGCTGTTTATGGACCTCATCAGTACAGGGGAGGCTTCAATTTCCTAAATTCTTACGAAAGAGGTTATGTAATCGGTCGAATTTATCAAAAAGGTGCATAAACTGGTGAAGTGACAAGGGCCGATTTTCAGCCAGAATTCAACATAAAGCCAATTTCTGAAACCATGGTATACAGGTTGGATTTTTTGTCTGAATTTTCCTAAACTGGTGTTGTAGCTTATTCTTTATCATCACTAGTAAAGTTTTTTACTATGGTGATGCCAAAGTGTCATTGTCCTGATGCATAATTAAAGGGAGAGATCTCTCTCTAAGTACATGGATATAATCTTCCCGAAACATTGGGTTGATTATATATATATATATTTATTGTTACATGGATGAAAAAGCCAAGATACTAGAGTAAAGTTTGGGAAAGAGGGATGGACTCCAGCTGCCCCCGCTACCATATGGCAGGCGCCTAAAACAGCATTCCTGTGTGGGGGAGGACAGAGTCTGGTGACATCTGCGGCAAGAAGAAGACGTGGCGACTTGCGCCGGGCGTGTGGATGATCCTACAAGGCGGTGCCAAGAGAGACTAACATCGGAGCGACCTACAAGGCGGTGTGGGCCAGGCTGCATGTGTATAGTGTGGAGCGGAACGCTTCACAAGAGGACATCCACGGCGCCAAGGATTCTTCTGACGGGGAGGTCGAAGGCAAGTCCCACTGTTGTATTCCTTCTGTTAAGTGAGATACAATAAAACGCTAACTTTATCTGCATCCCTTCGAACTCACGTGTATATCTTTGTGGCATCCTGAGTAGACAAAGTACACGAATAGCGTCTGGGTACGACGTAACAATATATATATATATACCACCTAAAATATAAAAGGATGAAAGAAAGAAGAAAACATTTGTATTTGTTATAAATTATATCCCACATAAGCTATGTTACATTTATACATAGTTTTGTATGCGGTATGTAAAACTTATTTACATAAAATTTATTATTATGTCCCCTCTGTTGTTGAATATGCATGAAGCTCTGTGGCATTTGAGATATTTTAGATTTCACAAGTCAAGCCTAAGCCACAAGGTAAATGATGTAAAATCTTCATAGAATATTATATTCTGTAAAATAAA
>CP092868.1:34013313-34119849 GCA_030710605.1 Cordylochernes scorpioides | reverse complement strand
GTTATAAAATAAATGAAGCTTCCAGAGTTTCTTGTGTAACTTTTTATTTTCAAGCTTTCAGACTTGTCAGTCCTTCAACAGGAGTATCACGTTAACAACTTAATAATAAATACAATTTTATATATATATTATTATATACATATTTTAAATATTTATTATATATTGAGAGAAAAAAATATTACATTATTTCTGTTTGTAAAACAAAATTTTTGAAAATATACGTGTGTGGTGGATGATACGTGTTGGTTGAATGATGTATCGATTATAATAGGATTGTATTTAAGGTGAAATCATTGTATCAAGTTTTCTCCCATAGAAGAGCTTTCATGCTCTAAAGCTAGAGATCTTTATTAAATTCTGTAAAAAGAAGCTTATCTCTGGAATCCTGATGATTTCACCTTAAATATTTTTATACAAATTATTATTTTTTATTAAAAAATTGAATCATAAAAAAGTTGCATAGTGGAACAGAAATCCACTAAACATAGATTTAGCCTATTCCCTGATATTTTGCCAACCCAATTTCTTGATAAAACAAGAAAAGCCATCCACGAACGTGTTTCGCGCTGTTGGCGCTTGTCAACAGGCTGTACCACTGCGACTAAAAATATTTTTGGTCCCAGAGGCTTCTTGAGAAACCAAGAAATGGGTATTTAAGGCCAAACTTGCGTAAATACACTTAACATGTGAAAAAATAAATAGGTCAGGTGTTGATATTAAAAATAAAAAAGGCATATCATTTTATTTTTAATATCAACACCTGACCTTTTTATTTATTTTTTCTATTATTTTCCCATATATATATATTTTATAAACGACATTTGAAAATTATACCGCATGTGTTTCTTTTCAACGAAATAATCATAATTTATTTTAAGGAGAAATGGCGATTATTTCTAACCTTAGGGATGAAGCATGATAGGATGAATTGTGAAGAGTAATGATAAACGGAAAAATAAAAGTGTCCAGGGATGGGAATCGAACTCACAGTGTTCCGCTTACCGGGCAGATGCCATGTCTCTTTTATTTTTCCGTTTATCATTACTCTTCACTATTAAGCCTATCATACTTCATCCCTAAGGTTAGAAATAATCGCTATTTCTCCTTAAAATAAATTTTGATTATTTCGTTGAAAAGAAACACATGCTAGTTTAATTTTTAAATGTCGTTTTACAATCACAAGCCGCATTATATTATATTGTATTATAAATTACCTTATATAATATTTACGAACGGAAAAATATGTCCAGGGTAGCCTAGTGGACATGGCATCTGCCCGGTAAGCGGAACACTGTGGGTTCGATTCCCATCCCTGGACACTTTTATTTTTCCGTTTATCATTACTCTTCACAATTCATCCTTTCATACCTCATCCTTAAGGTTAGAAATAATCGCTATTTCTCCTTAAAATAAATTTAGATTATTTCGTTGAAAAGAAACACATGCGGTATAATTTTCAAATGTCGTTTTACAATCACAAGCCGCATTATATTATATTGTATTATATATAGTTTATATTTCAAAAAGAATCATTCGCGCTAAACTAGTGTGAATTTCCAATAACAGAGGATGCTCTAATGCATCATAATTATTGGGGTTTTGATAAAAGTTTCGTTTCATTGAGAATGATCGATTTTTCAATGAAGATAGAGTTTTTCCGTTATAGAGAAAATTTAGTTAGTTTTCCGTTCTAAATATTTTCGTTATAGAGGGTTTTTCGCTATAAAGAGTTTCGTTATTGTTTTCGCTATAGTTTATTCATTTAAATGTATCTCTACTGTCCTAAAAGCTTATGTCCATAGTTTGCTTAAATACCATTTCTTAGATTCCACCCTTCAGTGTTGCATATAAAAGCAGAATGATCCAATACAGTATTAGAGCTCTAAAGAAGCGGTCTGGTAGATTAAATTAGCGAAAACGCTGGGAGGGTTCACCACTGATTAGCCGGGCCCTCCCAATATATATTTCATCTCAGTAGGGACAATAGAAGTTTGATTTATCTGTGAAAAAAACATTCGCATTTTGGTGTTTTCATTTGTATTGTATAGTTTCTTTATTGTTTTCGTTATAGATAGGATTTTGTAATAAATAGTTTCTCTGTAGAAATTTTTGGGTACAAAGTTGTTCGTTATAAATAATTTTTATATAGCTTTTGGTTATAAAAGGTTATGTTTTAAAGAGCTGCTCGTTATAAATAATTTTGAAAGCGAGTTTTACCTTATAGTTTTTGATTATAAAAGGTTATGTTTTAGAGAGCTGTTCACTATAAATAATTTTGAAAGCGAGTTTTACCTTATAGTCTTTGGTTATAAAAGGTTATGTTTTACAGAGCTGTTCGTTATAAAGAATTTTGATATAGAGTTTTACCTTATAGTTTTTGGTTATAAAAAGTTATGTTTTACAGAGCTGTTTGTTATAAATAATTTTGATATAGAGTTTTACCATATAGGTTTTGGTTATAAAAGGTTATGTTTTAGAGAGCTGTTCGTTATAAAGAATTTTGATAGAGAGTTCTACCTTATAGTTTTTGGTTATAAAAGGTTATGTTTTACAGAGCTGTTAGTTATAGAGAGTTTTACCATATAGGTTTTGGTTATAAAAGGTTATGTTTTAGAGAACTGTTCGTTATAGAGAATTTTACTATATAGGTTTTGGTTATAAAAAGTTATGTTTTAGAGAGACAATTGACAATTGACATATTTTTATTGACCTCAAGTCAACAGTTAAACATTACAACAGTTAAATAAACAAAAAATAAATAATCAGAATCTCTAATCGTTTGTATCAGACGAATACCATTGGGATTCGTCTCGTTCAATGTCGCATTCTGTCCTGAAGTCGGACAGCCTCTTGCCTAGGTCGGAGTCCTTGTCCCCGACATGGGCGATTGCCTTGTCAAGGAATTTCTTCATAGCAGAGATCTGCTCGGGCGAAAGATATGTGAAGACGTCCTCCCTCATAGTTGGGCATACAACAGCCTTCTCTATTTCCCACCTGTGATAATCCATATATAGGGGTTCCAGGAAGGAGTCAGCGTCTAGTACCTTGAACAGATCCTCAACCTTCTGTAAAGTGAGCTGAGGAAGCTGTATGGTTTGTGGTTTAGGGACGGAAGATCCCATTGTTAGTGCAGTCTTGGCCTGATCTTTGGCAGGGTCCGCTGTTGGTAAAGTAGTGGTCGAGGAAGGTGCTAGTAGAGATGGTAACACGCTGGTGCTCGGCGCCGGAGTAGAAGGCTTGGTGGCTGGAGTGTTCTGGGAAAGGACTGGGCAGCTCTCCGCGGGCGAAGACGCGGCAGGATTGGGAGGTGTCACATGGATTGTCTGGATGGTTCCAAAATTTCCCTCAGCCGATGTAGTCGCTGTGAAGCTGTGGGAGGGCGTGGGCAAGGAGGGTGGAGGTGTCAACACCGGTCCACTTCGGGTGCCCTGGGGGCAGGTGGCTCGCCGATGTCCCTGGCGGTGACATCTACTACACCTAACGCCGTAGGTGACGTAGGCGGGTGTGGACTCTCCTTTGGAGATGATCACCAGCTTGGCAGGGAGCTGGTGGAGTTTCCGTCCATCGTTCAGAAGGACGAAGGCCTCCCTGCTGCCCGTGGTCCAGGTGTAACCTTCGCAGGTTACTACTTCGTAGGCCATCGAGGCCACTTTGCAGTAAGGCCTTAGCGCCGCAACGATATCCTCATCTTTTACGGCGATAGGAAGGTTGCCTATAATGATCTTTTCGGCCTTCTTCCTGTAAGGGAAGGCTCTTAGGAGTGTGCTGCCGATGGTAAGGCCCTCCTCGATTAGGCGTTCGACCTTCTCAGTGCTGGAAAGCGTCACCAGAACATGGCCGGACATCCTCATAAGCTGGTAAACAGAAGATTTTCCCATCATCTGTTCCAGCGCTTTCATGTACTGGACTTGGTGGAAGTCCGGGCACCATTCGATGAAGCAACTCTGATCAAATGTTGCCGCTGCCGACCTCGCTTTAGCTAGTTCTTGTTGCTGTCTGCTACTTTTAATTCGCGTGACAGTATCTTTTCTTTCCTGCCTCGGTTGTAGTGATAGCCTGGCTACGATGGCTTCAGCCTTTGCCACTTTTGCTTGCTGGGTCGGAGAATCCCGGCCTTTTCTTTTGTTGGATTTAGGAATTTTCCAATCCGATTCCAAAGCAGATTGCCTCTCCGAAGCTTCCACTCTTTCCGCCCAATTTTCATCGTCTTTTCTTTTTCCAGCGGCCTGATATACATAGTCGCCGTTTGTTTGCTTGATCGAAAATGTATTTTTCGAATCAGGCTTAAAAACTCCTTCCGCCGATTTCTCGGCATTGGTAGGTTTTTTCTGGGTGGGAGTACCACCATCATTTTTGTCATCATCCTGGCTCTCCGCCAGTATCGAAAACACATTGGAAATCTCCATCGCCTCCATCTCAGAATTCTATTCTCTTCGAAGGCGGTTAGAATTTCCAAGCCTCCAGAGTTGGGGCAGGAGCTGTTTTAGAGAGAGCTGTTTGTTATAAATAATTTCGTAATAGAGAGAAGATACCGGCTATTAGTGGAATTAGTATAGGGGAAGCGATAAAAGAAGAAGTCAAATCACATTCCTAGTAAGTTATAGAAGAATAAAATCACAAGTCGGGCAGTAAAAAAGCTTCTTTATAAATAATTAAAAATTATTATAAAGAAGCTATTCTCTCATTCTTGTGTTTCTACTTCTACTAGCCGAATCACCCGGGCAACGCCCGTGTTTTACCCGATTGAATGTTTTTATTCAAATACTATTTGTTACAATTATAAATTGGAGCCGTGGATGTCACTCTTGTGAAACGTCCCGCTCCAAACTTTACATGTACATTAGGTCAGCTGGTATTACCCCTCATTTTCACCGCTAGAGACGCGAGCGAATTGACTTTTTGTAAATATACATAATTATAAAGATAGAAGCTTCTATAGAAGATAATGATCATAATGATGATGCGCGCGCATCCGTGACAGCGATGAGGAATTGAGGAAAGACGGTCGTGACTATATATGTTGATATCAAAAGGGGAGATCATTGTTGTCTTATATTAACACAAAGCAATAACGCGCCATCTATATATAAAATGAAAGGATTTAAAAGCACGAATGTTTCTTTTATACATAATACAAACTATTTGAATGTAATTCTACTGTCCTATAAGTTTATGTCCATAGTTTTCTTGAAAACCATTTCTGAGATTCCATCCTTCAGTGCTGCGTATATAAGCAGAATCGTCCAATACAGTATTAGAGCTCTGAGAAGCGGTCTGGTAGATTAAATTGGTGAAATGAATGGTTGTCAAACAGACACCATTAAGGGTCACAACTTGATACCCTTATATCTTTGAGTGGAGATAATTAGAAGAAGAAGACCACTGATGAGCCAAGCCCTCCCAATATATTTTTTCATCGCAGTAAGGATAGTAGAAGTTTGTATTGTGTATAAAAGAAACACTCGTTGTATTATATGTAAGTTGTTGATGTCTAGATAAATATTTAATATCTTACGTAATAGCGTTCGACACCAGAGGAATGGATTCCCCAAATAAATAGTTCTTCAGTAATTATTTACTTACCTTAGCTTCAGACAGTCTTCACACAGAATTTTTACGATAAATAAATATTTACCTAATAAATATATTTAGAAAACAAAAAATAATGTCTACTTTAGCTTGTAAATATGTAAATTGGGGTGTAAAAATTAAAGTGAAAAAACGTTGTTGTTGTTGTTGTCGTGTCCAATGAAGAGCCTCAGATGTCTTCATTCATCTCTATCACAGCAGCGGTAATGTCCACTATCTTGGGTGTGTATACTGTATTGTTGTTGCTGTCGTGTCCAATGAAGAGCCTCAGATGTCTCTATGCATCTCTATCACAGCAGCAGCAATGTCCACTATATTGGGTGTGTATACTGTATTGTTGTTGCTGTTGTCGTGTCCAATGAAGAGCCTCAGATATCTCTATGCATCTCTATCACAGCAGCAGCAATGTCCACTATCTTGGGTGTGTATACTGTATTGTTGTTGTTGTCGTGTCCAATGAAGAGCCTCAGATGTCTCCATGCATTTCTATCATAGCAGCAGCAATGTCCACTATGTTGGGTGTGCATACTGTATTGTTGTTGTTGTCGTGTCCAATGAAGAGCCTCAGATATCTCTATGCATCTCTATCACAGCAGCAGCAATGTCCACTATCTTGGGTGTGTATACTGTATTGTTGTTGTTGTCGTGTCCAATGAAGAGCCTCAGATGTCTCCATGCATCTCTATCACAGCAGCAGCAATGTCCACTATCTTGGGTGTGTATACTGTATTGTTGTTGTTGTCGTGTCCAATGAAGAGCCTCAGATGTCTTCATGCATCTCTATCACAGCAGCAGCAATGTCCACTATCTTGGGTGTATATATTGTATTGTTGTTGTTGTGTCCAATGAAGAGCCTCAGATGTCTCCATGCATCTCTATCACAGAAGCAGCAATGTCCACTATCTTGGGTGTATATACTGTATTGTTGTTGTCGTGTCCAAAGAAGAGCCTCAGATGTCTTCACGCATCTTTATCACAGCAGCAGCAATGTCCACTATCTTGGGTGTATATACTGTATTGTTGTTGTCGTGTCCAAAGAAGAGCCTCAGATGTCTTCACGCATCTTTATCACAGCAGCAGCAATGTCCACTATGTTCATTTTCTTAATTAAATATTATTCTAAATTATAATAATCATAGAAAATAAATCTTCTGAAATCATTTCTAATGTAAAAATAAAGAGAGATGTCCCCATAACTCAATCTTTTATTTTAAATTTATATTTACATATCAAGTTGCATATCCTATGGTTTAGTCATCCAAGAATGTTGGATTGTATAGACGGCCATTATATGACGCAGTGTATTGTAAATCCAATACAATAACACACGCCATCTATACTTAAGAATTAGAACTATAAAACACGAATGTTTATTTTAAATCCAAAATAAACAAACGGCTATTGTCCTTATTTCTAAATGCTTATGCCCATAGTTTTGTTAAATACATCCATACCTCGTTTTGCGTCGGGGTTACGTTCCAAAAAACACGACGCAAATTGAAACGTCGCAAAGTGAAAATAAAATTTCGATGGCATGGCGCAATCAAAAACAAAGGTGTTGCCATATTTAAGGAAAAAAAATTAAAGACTCCAATCCAAAACAACGCAACTTCGAAAATCTAACGACGCACAGTGAAAATCAGTAAAAATTGAGCAGCGACGCAACTTCGAAAAAACGCAACGACGCAAAGCGAGGTATTGGTGCCATAACTAAGATTCCACCCTTCAGTGCAGCACATATAGGCAGAATCGTTCAATACAGTATTAGAGCTCTAAAAAAGCTATCTAATAGATTAAATTTGGCAAAACCGTTGTGAGGGTTTACTACTGATGAGTCAAGTCTTTACAATATTTTTGATGCAGTAAGGATAGTAGAAGTTTATGAACGGAAAAATACGTCCAAGGTAGCCTAGTAAACATGGCATCTGCCCGGTAAGCGGAACATTGTGGGTTCGTTTCCCATCCCTGGACACTTTTATTTTTCCGTTCATCATTACTCTTCATAATTCACCCTTTCATACCTCATCCAAAAAGGTTAGAAATAGTCAATATTTCACCTTGAAATAGATTTTGATTTTTCATTGAAAAGAAACTCATGCGGTGTAACTTCAAGTGTTGTTTTACAATCACAAGCCGCAGTGTATTATATTGTATTATAAGTTACTTTATGTATTATTTATGAACGTAAAAATACGTCCAGGGTAGCCTAGTGGACATGGCATCTTCCCGGTAGGCGGAACATTGTGGGTTCGGTTCCCATCCCTGGACACTTTTATTTTTCCGTTCATCATTACTCTTCATAATTCACCCTTTCATACCTCATCCAAAAAGGTTAGAAATAGTCAATATTTCACCTTGAAATAAATTTTGATTTTTCATTGAAAAGAAACTCATGCGGTTCAACTTCAAGGGTTGTTTTACAGTAGAAGTTTGTTTCATTTGGATTTAAAAGAAACATTCCGGGGGGATTCATGGCTATATTTCTAAAGATAGTATTTGTGTGTTTATTTTATCTTTGACGGGAAATATAGCCTTTCTATATTGAGATCAATTTCTTCTCAGCAAAACTATCAATATCTCTAGTTATATTTACTGTTAAACTAATTTTAAGATTATACACAAGAAGAGAATATTGTCAAGAAGCTCCATCCAGATGGGACACCTGTCAATCATCCCTGGACAATTGGGGGGGGACCACAGGTGTGAGGGGTTCTCGGAAGCTGATCTGTAAATAAGGAAAACGGGACGGTGGCTGACATTAGGATTATCTTTAACTTGGGGTAAGTTGTACTCTCTCTCTCTCTCCCTATAAATACCCCTTATAATAAATTAATTATTCCCAAATTTGTCCTTGTTTTATTTATCTCCGCGACAATATCAAAGAGCGTGTCTTTTTAGAAATTCAAATTATTCTCATAGCGCGTAGGTTTCTTTTAAAATAAAAACAAAATCCTACTGCTCTTACTGCAATAGTAAAAATAATTGGAGGACCTATAGCTCATCAGTGCTAAACCCTCCCAACGAATTTTTTCACCAGTTTAATCTTTAATGTCTTTAATCTCTAATAATATATGTTTGAGGTTAAATAACAAGCAAGCTATCTAGCTATAAAAAATAGATCTTCGACTGAGCTTCAACGCTGTTATATATGATTATAAATAAGCATATTTCTATATGCAACTTTTATAAGAGTTATTTACATATGCAATAATTTTTAAATAAATATCTGATTCTCTTTCTAGTATTATATTATGAATGTAATACTGACGAAGGATTCTTTTGAAGCTTGAAAGCTAGCTTGTAAAAAATTATCATCATAGTTAGTCCTTTGAAAGAAAATTAAAATTGCGCTATAAATTTTCAACTAAATATAAACTAAAAACTTTATCAATATGTTTCTTTATTTTATATAATTTTATATTTTCTTTTATAAATTGCTTGTCCTCTCTCTCTCTCTCTCTCTCTCTCTCTTGTTTTAATCATAGATAAGCTTCTATATCAATTTTATTATTTCAAAAATATGAAAAATAGTACAAATGTGATACTGTATTGGGATAAGGTGCAAAAATTATGAAAAAGAAAAGGCATCTCCTTATCTTTCAACTGAAAGTTATTGATTAATCAATAATGTGTATTCGGTTAATTCTGGAATAATTGGCGCAAGCCATCAGCAACTTTCAGTTGCACGATAAGAAGATGTCTTTTTCTTCTTCATAATTTCTTGTCAGTTTCTGGGTTCTAAAACGACTTCGTAAATAAATAAAAAACAATTGAGAGAAAGAAAGAGAAGTGCTTTTTTAATATATCTGTAACAACCCTGACCCGGCTTCTTGTTATAAAAAAAATCTTTGAAATGGAATCCAGGAAAACTGGTATGGTTCAACCTTCTCGTGAGGCACGCACTTTTAAATTGTTTGTTTGTTTTTCCCAACACCTTCTAAATATAATTTCAACTGCACGCCATCTATGTGAGAGAAATAGAACTATTTTAACTCTATTTATTCTCATATAAATAAAATAACTATCTACTGTCCTTATACTGTGATGAAGGACAATGAGAGGGGGGAGAAGTCCGACCACACCTCCCTGCACTCTTGGAATATTCGACCAAATTTTGGTTCGTTTCCAAGGTGACTAACGTTGCAACGGCACCCATTTTCCAATGAAGAGCAAAACTAACACCTACTCACATATTCTCATGCCCAGCAATGGCCGCAGCCTTGCAGAAAATTGACTTAGACCCAGAGCAGCAGCTTTACACACCCAAGATAGTGGACATTGCTGCTGCTGTGATGGAGATGCATGGAGACATCTGAGGCTCTTCATTGGACACAACAACAACAAGGACAATGAAAAGGGATTGGTTCATCAGTGGTTAATCCTCCCAGCGGTTTCGCCAATTTAATCTACCAGATTTCTCTCTACTATTGTATTGGATTATTCTGTGTCTATTTATCCGACACTAGAAAGATATTTCAAGATATGGTATTCAATGACTATATGCATATAGGTTTTGAGGACTATAGAACTAGTTTCATCGAACATTTCTCTTCCGCAAAAAATAAAAAAATATAGCCATAAATTCAACTTAGAACTAATAGGACTCTGTCTATCAGAGTCAATTTTGTTCACACTTGGTTATCTCGTGTGTCTTCAATAAAGGTCACTGTAATATCTTTCAGAGTTATTGTCTCAATCCTGATTTACATGCTGAAAGGTACAACTTCCTTAAGTCTTGTCCATGAGTGTATATAGTGTGTCTTCAATAAAGGTCACTGTAATATATTTCAGAGTTATTGTCTGAATCCCGATATACATGCTGAAAGGTACAACTTCCTTAAGTTTTGTCCATGAGTGTATATAGTGTGTCTTCAATAAAGGTCACTGTAATATCTTTCAGAGTTATTGTCTGAATCCCGATATACATGCTGAAAGGTATAACTTCCTTAAGTCTTGTCCATGAGTGTATATAGTGTGTCTTCAATAAAGGTCACTGTAATATCTTTCAGAGTTATTGTCTGAATCCCGGCATACATGCTGAAAGGTACAACTTCCTTAAGTCTTGTCCATGAGTGTAGCTGCATCATATAATAACTACACTATTAAGACGAGAAAGTGTGTCAATCAGAAAGAGGTAAAAGAAAAAACTTTGTGAAATTTGGCTCAAATGAACTTCTTGTGTGTGTTGTGTGTGTGGCAGGTAATAAATGATTATATTTTTTTAATTAAAAAAGCGTCTAAAATTCATCTTTAATTCAATTTTTACTCATTTTATCTATGTTATAGCCTGTGTTTATGTATGTGTAAATTCAAGCCAAATTTCATTATATTCCACTAGTTACTTCTGCCTGTAACACAGTCTATTTCCATTAGAGAGAGAAAGAGATTGAAACTGATTTATTTCAATGTCCATATAAGATTAAATACAGAATAAATATAAATATGAATAAATAATATTATATAATGATAAATATATAAAAACAATTGATAAAAATACATACATATATATAAAAAATATATACAAGTCGTCATTGGTGGCGCCCACCGCGGGAAAGACTCCGCCACCGGTGGACTGCGAGAGTTCTTACTAGAGAGAGAAAGAGAGTGTATAGGTACCAGTATTTTTGAATAAATTTGAACTCCTGATCAGAACTACCAGTTTTAGAACCTCTCTTAGGATGTTAGGAAATCGAAGCCGCCCCTGTACTATGAGGGACAAAATCCTAAACCCAATGGTATACAGGTTGGATTTTGTCTGAATTTGTCAAAACTGGTGTTGTAGCTTATTCTTTATCATCACTAGTAAGGTTTTTTATTAGGATGATGAATAAGTGCTTCGTTCTGATGTCTAATTAAAGTGAAATGTTCCTTTTTTTGGTATATATTATGAATTATTGAATATGCATTAATTGAATTTGTTGTGACTTCTTTTGCAAATACCTCAAAACTTATTTGTACTCCCAATATATGTTATGAATAATTTGTTTGTTGTTAGATAAAGGATTAATAAGATAAAGGATCGATAAGATAAAGGGTTGAAGGTGCAGTCGTGATAAAAAAAAAAAGATAATTATTTACCATCAAGTAGCTTTTATTTTCAATTACTTGAAGAAAATTTACACATTGGTCATGTTCACATTTATATAGAATTTACGAAATTAATTTTATATTATTGAATTTAAAAAAGATATGTTAACTACGCATATTTACAACAAAACTGAAAGTCATTCTAAAAAAAACGATGATAACCAAAAAGTAGAAATATCAATGAGTAAATATAAAATAAATATTTTGAAAAATAATAAAATCTTTAAGTTTTTTATTATAAAAAATATATTTATTTTCATTTTGGTTTATTTTTATCAATTTTAAGCTCATTTTATCGATTAGAAATATTTTATATTGAAGAGAAAATAATCAATTTTGTATAAATTTCAAATTTGACTATATCAGTTAAATCTCCACCAAATTTATCATTATTTTTATCTATCATAGCAAATTGAACCAATATCAAACACTTTTCAAAGTTAGCGGAGAAAATTTCAATCTAAGTATAAAATTCGGTACTCGATGAATTAATCAACTTGATATATCATTATTTTTATTATCTAATTAACCATTTTTAAAGCTATTTATTATATTTTTAACACTTTCAACAACAAAACTAATTGGGTTTTCCACCAAATATTTCAATTCTAAACTTCAATATCTATTAACAACAAAAGCCTTTATTGAGGACCTCTCGTCCTATAAAGGATTCGCCAGTTTACAGAGTAATTGAAGAGAACTAAGAATACAGAGAGAAACCTATATGTAGTAGGTATAGTATAGTATTTTCTACACTGTGACTATATACAACAGAAGCAACAAGCCTTTTACTGGAATCAAAGTCCCATACAGGATTCGTCATTCTAGTCCTGACAAAGATTATTTACATATAATTATTTACATCAATTAGATTATGTGTATAGCTTCCTCTTCTCTTCAGCCGTCTTCCAAAATTTGAAACTTCAATATCTATTATTCTTCGTGCATCACGCCTCACCTACGTGGAATAGCGGGGAAAACTTTCAAATTTACGGCTCATCTTTTATAGGCGATGTTTTTCATTCTTTTTTTTCCCCCAAGTCATTTTTCCCCTAAATTTTCTTTTCATATGGATTTTTCTCTATTGGAGGAATTTGTGGTATACCAAGAATCTATTCATAAAAAAAAAGTGCAGTTAAAAACGAAAATTGCCAAATTTAATAAATTATTTTAAGAAATTTTTTAACATATTTATTTTTCCGAATTTGGTTTTTGTCACCTAAAACTCTATCCCTAATAAAAATATTTGCAAGAAAATTGGTTAGAAAATATATTAAACTTTTGAAAAACGTCAAAACCTCTAGTTAGCATCTTTTTTGTTCTGTATAAAGCTTTAACATAAACATGTACTTTAAAAATAAATATAATTAAATGATCGTTAGAAAGTAATAATTTATATTAAGAAAATATTTTTTCAAATATAAATAGATATATCTATTAAAATATTTGCTACAAAACTATATTTAGAATTTCCTTTTTCTATTTGCATTCGATTTTATATTGTTTTTCTATCGCGTTTTAATTTAGTGTCAAAGTTTTATTTGTTTGTATCAGTTCTGAGAAAGAGCTAGAGAGATTCGAAAGCTCCCCACACTGCGGGAAAGACTCCACCAGCGGTGGACTGTGAGAGTTTTTCCCACAGAGCGGGCAGGTCGAGAGAATATAAAGAAAATATTGAAAAAGGCAAAAATGGAAAATATTGCTTTATATTGAACAATATCCAAGAAAAAATAGACCTTAAGCAAACCCATTCTTAAAGTAAACTTTTCCGAGAACAAAATGTAAGTCAAACATGATATTTCTCAAAACTGAAAAATATTTCAAGTGAATTTTTCCCTATTTTGAATAGATATTTTTATAAAGGTATAGTAAATCATATATATATATAATCATATTGGAATATATATATATATTTAATCCCAGTATATTATTATTTATTTAAGTAACCCAGGTTCCTGGAGCGTACAGAAGTCGCCAACTACCCGGGATGTCCTTCTGACCTAAGTCTTCTTGGATTTATATACAATGCCAGTGGAAGTCCAATTAATGAGGTGTCGCCAGGCAGATTTCTTTCTTGGGAGATTTTCTAGGGATGCTGGACATATGTTGGTGATACCTAGGAGAGTGGCTGTCTGGAATCTTTGGTCCCAGTATAATATCTATTACTTTAGCTAGTAACAGTCTGATGCACGCCCGCGAGAGCACATGCCTAATAACAAAAGTTTCCAATTATTCTGTATAAATATTATTTAGAGATTGTACATAGAATATCAGCCCGTTGAAGAACAGTATATTTGCTCGAAAGCTTGCAAATTTAAATTAAAAAGAAACTTTTTACCTGATATTGATTTTTACTTTTTCAAATCATATATATTATAAAGGACTGCGGCGAGTGATTATAAACAATACTTAAAGTTATACCGCATAAGTTTCTTTTTTTTTGTGAAAAATCAAAATTTATTTCAAAGAGAAAATATTTACTATTTCTAACTTTTTTGAATGAAGTATGAGAGGGTGAAATATGAAGAGTAATGGCGAACGGAAAAATAAGTGTCCAGGGATTCCCGCCCCTGGACACTTTTATTTTCCGTTCGCCATTACTCTTCATATTTCACCCTCTCATACTTCATTCAAAAAAGTTAGAAATAGTAAATATTTCTCTTTGAAATAAATAGTGATTTTTCATAGAAAAGAAACTTATGCGGTATAATTTTAAGTATTGTTTATAATCACACGCCGCAGTCCTTTATAAATCATATATATGTTTATATTGTAGCAAAGTATTTAATATATTTTATGTACAGATTTTTATTTATTATTTTTTATATTTTTATCTCCTGGAAACTTTCCTCATTGCTTATCTTGTATCTTATAAATGTTGATTTGTATTTGTGTCTTAAATAAATTGCTGTGTCATCCTGAAGTTTGTCTTTACTGATTTCTACCTTACATTTTGGTGGAGATGCTGGGTAAATTAGGTAAGACAAACTGGGGATCGCCGAGAAGACCTTGAAGCCATGGGTGCTGTGATCTACATTTTCCAAGACTGGCTCCAGGATTCCACCGCTGTGTCAAAGTCAAGGTTTCCCTACAGGAACACGATGTCCCTATAGACAATACGACGACAAAGCCGCTCTTCACGCCGCAAGAAAAAGGATACAAAGGTACTAGGGACAAAGTTCCAAGACTTCGATGGAATCCTTGGCAGAAGCACGTCAGATCCATGTCAGTAACTACAATAATTGCTAGCTGTGGGTCACAGCTCCCATAGGGAAGGAGCAATGTAACAAAGTATTTATTATTTTATTAACAGAGTATTATTTTTATGTTTATATATTGCTATACTTTGTGCACTTTCCTCTTTGCTTATCTTTTGTTTATCACTCATAGTTTGTTCTTGCCTGAAATAAATTGTTGTCTCATCCCGAAGTTGGTCTTCCCTAATTTTCCACGAGGCAATATAGAAGAAACTCTTCCCTAAGCCAATTGTCTTTTATTTATAATTATACCGAAGGGATATATTAATATATAAATAGACGAAAAAACATGGTGAAGGAAGACGAGTTTCTTTTATTGATGCATAGGTGCAAGCTTTCGGGTAAAAACCCTTCAACAGGCGATTCAATTCAGGAAGAATTCTTCATCAATATACAAATAGATACTCATGTTTTCTATATGTACATCTAATTCGTTTTTATGAAAGTTCTTTTAAATTGTATAAATATTCAAATAATGAAGATTGATTTATATAATTACCATAATTAGGGCTCTACTTAATGCTTCAATAATTCAATGAAAATAGTACAAAATGTACTGTGATTAGATTGATTAATTAAGAAAGAAACATCTTCTAATCTTGAAAGTGAAATTTAGTGATGGCTTGCGCCATCTATCGGAATAAATATAAACTAATCGATGATTTTTATTCATTCAAGAATATTGGTCCAATAATCTTTCTTGATTAATTAATAAAAAAGCCAATCATCTACGTATTTCATACTGTTATAGCTCCTATTATATTTTCTTAATTAATAAAAAATATTATTACAAAAATATTGTGTAATAATTGAAATAATCAATGAATAGTTGATATTTTTTCCAACAGATGGCGCAAGCCATCATTAACTTTCAGTTTCATGATCAGAAGATGATTTTTAATAGTTTCTATAATTGTTAATTTTTGCTCAGTGTATGTTGTACATATTATAGGGTAGAAATCAAGACTTTGTATATATCTGGAGATGTGAAAGTATTTATTGATGATGTCACCACGACCAGTCAACAAATAATAACAAACTAACCAAACTATCTACAGCTAGAGAATATCGAGCAAGCAAGCTAGGTAACTAAATGATGATTTTACAAATATTGAATAATAATAAATCTGTTTCCAAATATTTTCATTGAATAATTAAATTAAATAATTAAATATTTCTTCACCCCAATATTATTTAGTTGATCCAGGTTCCCTGAGTGTACAAAAGTCGCTATGTTTTACATATCATGTAAAGAAATACTACTTGTGACTACATGTAAAGAATACTACTTGAAATTTCAAATGTATAAACATAGAAGTCATAGACGGGGGGGTTATAATAATTAAATAACTTTATCTTCTTCTATATATATAAAAATGAATGTATGTGTGTGTGTCTGTCTGTCCTTTATGCCTGACCAAACCACTCATTGGAACGCCATGAAACTTTGGGAAGTTATTTAGTATAGTACTGGGAAGGTTTCTAGCAAATAAAATTTTGAAATAACTTTTCACTTTAAAATAATCAAGATAAATATTCTAATTTATCTGTTATAATTCAACAATATGCTCTAAATATTATCATGATGATACGATGATTTTGTAATGTAGAAAATTAGGAAAGACAAAATTCAGGATGACACGGCAATTTATTTGAGACACGAATAATGATACAATTCCAAGGCAAGATACTATTCCTTTAACTTCCAATTACCGAGGGAACCAATTAATATTGATTTTATTCAACTTATCGAGTATTTTTCAAGGGATCGGGAAAAAAATGTTCACTTTATTGAGAGATTCGTTAGACAAACCTTTACTCGGGTAAAACCCGGGCGAAGCCGGGTACGTCCATACAAGAATAATGATACAATTCCAAGGCAAGATACTATTCCTTTAACTTCCAATTACCGAGGGAACCAATTAATATTGATTTTATTCAACTTATCGAGTATTTTTCAAGGGACCGGGAAAAAATGTTCACTTTATCGAGAGATTCGTTAGACAAACCTTTACTCGGGTAAAACCCGGGCTAAGCCGGGTACGTCCGCTAGTTATAAATAAGATTTAATAGATAAATGGATAAATTGGCGAAACCGCTGGGAGGGTTCACCACTCATGAGCCAAGCCCTCACAATATATTTTTTCATAGCAGTAAGGGCAGTAGAAGTTTGTATTATGTATAAAAGAAACATTCGTGCTTTTAAATCCTTTCATTTTATATATATATTGTAACAAAGTATTTTTTATTTTTTTTATTTTTATTAACAGAGTGGTCATTTTTATGTTTATATCTTGCTCCTCTGTAAATTTCCCTCGTGCCTTATCTTTTGTTTACCATTCATAGTTTGTTCTTGCCTGAAATAAATTGCTGTCTTATCCCCGAAGTTGGTCTTCCCTCATTTTCCACGTGGCAATATTTTTCATCGCAGTAAGGGCAGTAGAAGTTTGTATTATGTATAAAAGAAACATTCGTGTTTTTAAATCCTTTCTTTTTGTATGTATAGATGGCGCGTTATTTCTTTGTGTTAAAATAAGATTTTCTTGAATATCCTAGCAAAATATTAGAAGTCTTTATATTACTTACTTCATCTTAAGCTCTAGCTTAAAATTTCCCAAAGTGGGCCGCGTGTAATTGAAACATTTAAGCATGAAAATGTTTATTTTACATATAAAACAAACTTCAACAATCCTTACTACTTGAAAATAAAGATACTTCGGCAAGTAAATCTTTTTATTACCTCGACGTTTCGACAAAAAGCTTTTTTAAAATAATTTTTAACGCCTTGTACACAATTGTACAAAATTTGGAATATCGCATGAGAACGCCCTTAGAGCCTTAGAATAATTTTTAACGCCTTGCCAAATGCTCCTGACGAGGACAAAATTATTTTGTCGAAACGTCGAGCTAATAAAAAGATTTACTGGCCGAAGTATCTTTATTTTCAAGAAATATGAATGCCGGCCAGGCAGCCTCTATCTTTAAGATGTCCTTACTAGGATGAAAAAATATTGGGAGGGCTTGGCTCATCAGTGGTGATCCCTTCTAGCGGTTTCGCCTATTTAATCTACCAAACCGCTTTTTAGAGCTCTAATACTGTATTGGATCATTCTGCTCTAGTACCTTGTTTAATTTGTAAAAGATCCGTGCTTAAATGCTTCAATTTTCTATATATAGATGGCGCGTTATTTCTCTGTATTATTATTTATTAAATAGATTTCAAATTAAGTATATATGAGTTTGTAAACTCAACGATTTGATTTCCGATAAAAAAATCATATTTAAAGTTCAATTCGTTTTGTAAATACATTCTAAACTTTCTACAAAATCTAGATCTCTAATGTTTTCATGCGTTGAATAATGTAAATAACTTATATAAATAAACTTTTCTCTCCTTGTTTGGCGCAAGTATCCCTTGCGGGATATAGCGCTTTGGAAATAAAATAATTGTAATTGTAATCTAATTTAAACCTGAGTAATAAAAAGTATAAATCTATCTATATATATATGTAGTATTTTTTATTTCAATTTCAAACACTATGTACCCCCTAGAAGCACTTGCACTGTCATACATGTATGTTTCTACAGTTATCATATATGTATATTTACAATAAGTTTCAGGCCGTAATGAATAGTCATAAGATATTAACAAGAAGAAAGGGGGTGAAATAGGGAACATTGTCATCAAATATTCATAACAAAATTAGTATATTTATCATTATTATTAAAATAGTATAAAATGGCTATTTATTTTGCTAAAAGGCTGTGTTATAGATAGTCAGCAATACTCCTGTAGTAGAGCTACGATGACCGAAAGCTTGAGTTAATAAGAGATTGATACAAGGAACGCGCGTATTCCTGGATGTTAGATAAACTGAAGATGATAGTTTAGAAAGACTACGGGGAGAGGTATCGGTGTATCCGGTAGATGGTACCGAGAGGTAGTGCCGGTGAGACTAAACCTACCTCCCACCCAGCGCCTCCTGCCGTTGAACGGAACAACTAGAGACTGGTTGTTTGGATCAATGCGCGTACAACTTAAGTTTACATCGCAGCGCCGTCTGGTGGATGGCAGAGTAACTTACGTATAGCCTACTTCTGTGATCTTGGCATTGAACTTAGGTACAGCTCGGAATATATATAAGATTTTGTACTAGGAAAGTTAAAATCCGTTGTAACTTTTAATGTTTTCGCAGGTTTCACAAATTAAAGATTCGTTTTATTATATTCTCTTGTAGAAAAGTTTGTGATATCCAAAAGCTTGAGATGAATATACAATAAAACAAGAATCTCCTTTTCAGAAGCTGTTTTGAAAATTATTTATTTGTAAGATTTATTATAGCGTCTTGGGTGTGTTGTGTGTGTTATGTTTTATGTGTGTTGGGTGTAGTATATTGTGCGTGTTGTGTACGTTATGCGTGTAGTATATTGTGTATGTTGGGTGTAGTATATTGTGTGTGTTGGATGTAGTATATTGTGTATGTTGGGTGTAGTATATTGTGTATATTGGGTGTAGTATATTGTGTGTGTTGGGTGTAGTATATTGTGTATGTTGGATGTAGTATATTGTGTATGTTGGGTGTAGTATATTGTGTATATTGGGTGTAGTATATTGTGTGTGTTGGGTGTAGTATATTGTGTATGTTGGGTGTAGTATATTGTGTATATTGGGTGTAGTATATTGTGTGTGTTGGGTGTAGTATATTGTGTATGTTGGGTGTAGTATATTGTGTATATTGGGTGTAGTATATTGTGTGTGTTGGGTGTAGTATATTGTGTATGTTGGGTGTAGTATATTGTGTATATTGGGTGTAGTATATTGTGTATATTGGGTGTAGTATATTGTGTGTGTTGGGTGTAGTATATTGTGTATGTTGGGTGTAGTATATTGTGTGTGTTGGGTGTAGTATATTGTGTGTGTTGGGTGTAGTATATTGTGTATGTTGGGTGTAGTATATTGTGTGTGTTGGGTGTAGTATATTGTGTATATTGGGTGTAGTATATTGTGTATGTTGGGTGTAGTATATTGTGTATGTTGAGTGTAGTATATTGTGTATATTGGGTGTAGTATATTGTGTGTGTTGGGTGTAGTATATTGTGTATGTTGGGTGTAGTATATTGTGTGTGTTGGGTGTAGTATATTGTGTGTGTTGGGTGTAGTATATTGTGTATGTTGGGTGTAGTATATTGTGTGTGTTGGGTGTAGTATATTGTGTGTGTTGGGTGTAGTATATTGTGTGTGTTGGGTGTAGTATATTGTGTGTGTTGGAGGTAGTATATTGTGTATATTGGGTGTAGCATATTGTATGTGTGTGTGTTTTTTGACACCAATTACAACATCTTTATTATTGACCTCTTAGTCAATATTTACAGAAGAAATTAAAATCGATAAAAATTATTCACAGTCAGCCAAGTAGTCACCGCGATAGTGTCCGCCTCCAGACTATGACAGGGTCCTCGATGTCCTCACCCAGTCCGACCTGGACGAAGTACCGGTAGATTCTTGACCTTCGCCGATGCGAGGATGGCCAGTTCGTCGTCCTCCAGGCCAGTCCCGAAGATCCAAGCCTGTAGATCAGGGGGTCTGCCGACGATGTTGAAGGTCCCCCGGACGAGGGGCCTGATGTTCACACAGCTTCAGTATCGATGGCCTAGGGAGCCATCGGGGGACCCGCAGGCAGGGCCGGAAGGATCGGCAGATGCTGGATGGTCCGCGTGAGGCAGGGCATGGAGAGCCAATCGCTGAGCGATATCGGCGTTATGCCCTGAGAAGGCTCCGCTTGGCAACGAGGACCAGTTCACCCTGGCAGGCACATTGGCGTCGGGCTCCCACCTCACCAGGAGCCGGGTGAACGGCAGGGCCGCTAGGCGCAGGCGTTCCAGGGCGCGGATGGCTGAGCGGGTGTTGATCTTAATGAAGGCCTTGGTTGTCCCAAGCAAGAGTATAGGATTTAAGGGATTGAAACATACTTTATTGACTTATATTGTCAATGGTAAAACAAGCAAAAAGAACACACAAAACACATAAATTTCTAAAGTCATAGTGCCAGCTTGGCAGCTCGAAAATAAACCAAAATGTGAAATTATACACATAAAATAAATAATATCAACATTCATAACAAAGTTTCTAGAGGATTATATTCATGCACCTATAGAGATATCTCTCCCTTTAATTATACATCAAAACGAAGCACTATGTCCAACACTCTAGTAAACAACTTTACTAGTGATGATAAAGAATAAGCCAAAACACCAGTTTTGGCAAATTCAGACAAAATCCAACCTGTATATCATAGTTCGGGCTATGGCCCTCATCAGTATAGGGAAGATGAGAGCTATATCACGAAGCAAATTGACTTTTTGTCTGAATTTGGTTAAAATGGTGTTGTTGCTCATTCTTTATCATCAATAATAAAGGTTTTTTACTAGGGTGATGATCATAATGCATCGTTCTGATGACTGATTAAAGGGAGAAATGTCTCTGAAGGTAAATATACACCTATATGGAGATACTTCCCTGACGTCGAAGAGTTCTCTGCCATACAATGAGAGGATCTTCCTTAACTCTTCTCATCTAAAGTATAAGGAAGAACTTGAAGATTCCTTCTTTGGCCGATAATCTGATAGCCAGAGCGACCTCGTACAGGCCATGCCCGAAACTCCAACTCTGTAAAACAGGTATCCGATGGAGGATGGTGAAGGCATTCACAATGACAGGCCTAATCCGCCTACAGGACCAGTAGCAGTGAGGCCAGTGACAGGTCTCCAGTCCCACAGGTTATGTAGAACTCCTGGGCTAAGATTTAAGAGGGAATAAGAAAGAAGATGGTTAAGAACACAAAACAAACTCTTTTACTGTCCTCCCAATATATTTTTTCATCGCAGTAAGGACAGTAGAAGTTTGTTTTATATTGAAAAGAGAAACATTTGTGCTTTGTAATTCTTCCATTTCTTATGTATAAATGGCATATTATCGCCTGATATTTAATAAGATGATTGTTTTATAGACTCAGTTGTCTTTACATGCCAACAATAATCCCAAGAACATTTATAGAAGTTAAATACAGTAGAACCTCCATGAGAGTACACTCACGCTAGAGGACACCTCTCTATAAAGAACAGTTTTCATAGGTAAAATTAGCATTTTTACTCCTGCCCAGAAATCAAACCCCTCTTCTACGTGGCGGGCGGGAGAAGCAGCACAAGTAAGGGACTGCCCTGTAGGACGAAGTACTGTGTCGTGAGCCCCGAGCTGCTACGGTAACTGTGAACAGGGAACTCTGAAATGTGGCTGACTAACGGGGCAATAGCACCCGCCCATTCCATGGAGGACAAGACACCATCACCAACATTTTTACTATTTAGCAACTTTCAGGTAAGAGGACACTTCTCCCTAAAGAACACTTAGCATCTTGCAATTAGGTGTTTCCTTTACAGAGAGGTTCTACTATACATACATCCAGGTAACTATGGCACCATACATACAGGACTACCACGACAAAACTAAATTAGAGGACAAATCTCTAATTAAACCATCACATAAGACAAATGACCATCTAACCTATGCCACTGGTCATTAATACAAACTCAGTGATAATCAATTTACATTCGCTCCACCACAAATTTCCTATTTCTCTGTTTTTTCGCTTATAAATTCGAATAAAACCAAACCTATAGAAGATTTTATAAAGCCATTCTAATACATATGAAAAAAAAAATATTCTTAATGAGGGAAAATCGAGTAATTTATATAATTTCTCTTTCCCTCTATATTTCTTTTTTTTTTTTTAGCTTATCCCTAGTATACGTAGGTACAGGCCATGATAATTAAGGAGGGTAGTTAACGACTGCTTTTACTGTAAGTGCACCACATGTCTACACATGTGAAAAGCAGTTCGACTTTGTACTTACAAATGTGCCTAGAGCCCCGTTTGGTTACTTGCACTCGCTGGTGGGATTGGACTTTTGCAAGAATCGGGGGCCATTGGAGCATTTTTTTTTAACAGAAAAAAGTGTCCAATGCGGGAATCGAACCCGGGTCCTAGTGGTCGAAAACCAAACGGTTTAACCAGCCTTCCACCGACCCCCTTTTCTTAGAGTAAATTCTATGAATATATCGTAGCAGAGTATTTATTATTTTATTAACAAAGTATCATTTTTTATGTTTAGAATGTCCACTCTTCTTTACCGCTAGACAATAGACAATAAACAATGTTGTAGATCTATATCAATTTGTAAATAGCAGAGAGAATTATCATAGGTTTAACTATTTTTGTAAATATATTTATGATTATCTTTCAAACCTGAAAGGTTCAGGTTCCTAATATATATTAATGTTTCTCTTTTTTATTTTGATTACTTTTTCTTGTACGAGTGGTACAAAATGTTGTCAGAAGGCCGAGAAGATGTGAACGACGAAGAGCGTGCCGGACGCCCGAGCACTTCAACAACAGACGAAAAAATTAATGAAGTGGAGAAAATGATATTGGCCAATCGTCGAATCACCGTTAGAGAAGTTGCTGAGGACCTAAACATATCGATTGGCTCGTGCCATTCGATTTTTATCAGTGATTTGGGCATGAGACGGGTCGCCGCGAAATTCGTACCAAAATTGCTCAATTGCGACCAAAAACAGCATCGCATGAACATTGCTAATGAGATGTTGGACTCTGTCCGCGACGACCCAAATTTGCTCCAGAGGGTCATAACTGGTGACGAAGCGTGGGTTTATGGTTATGACGTGGAAACCAAAGCTCAATCATATCAATGGAAGCTGCCGCACGAACCAAGACCGAAAAAAGCGCGCCAAGTTCGGTCGAATGTGAAGGTTTTGCTGACAGTTTTCTTCGATTGCAGGGGCGTGATGCATCATGAGTTCTTGCCACAGGGTAGAACGGTCAATAAGGAATATTACCTGCAAGTTATGCGCAATTTGCGCGAAGCAATCCGCCAGAAACGCCCAGATTTGTGGAAGAACAAAAATTGGCTTTTGCACCACAATAACGCCCCTGCTCACACATCGTTGCTTGTGCGCGACTTTTTGGCCAAAAACAACATACTAATGATGCCGCAGCCACCGTATTCCCCAGATCTGGCCCCCTGTGACTTTTTCTTGTTCCCTAAACTGAAGAGGCCCATGAAAGGACGACGTTACGCTACGCTTGACGAGATAAAGACGGCATCGAAGGAGGAGCTGAAAAAGATTTTTTTAAATGATTTTTGAAGTGCTTCGAAGATTGGAAAAACCGTTGGCACAAGTGTATAATATCTCATGGGGATTACTTTGAAGGGGACAAAATAGGTATTCATGAATAAATAAATAATTTTTGAAAAAACACAAAAGTCGCGATACTTTTTGAACACACCTCGTATAATATGCTTATAACTGTTTCTGTTTAAAAAATGTAAATCGATGCAATTATCCCTAGCCGGCATATCGCGTTTTGTATGTTGAAATAAAAGATCCTTATTTTTTATGTTTATATTTTGCTACTCTGTAAACTTCCCTATTTGCTTATCTTTTTTAATCATTCATAGTTTGTTCTTGACTTAAATGATTTGTTGTGTCATCCTTAAGTTTGTTTTCCCTAATTTTCCACGTGGCAATATTTTAAAGGAAAAACACCTATTACCAATTTAACTAAATAGGATTGATAAGGCACAATTTGGATTATAGATTATAAACACATGGTAATAAGACCAAATCCAAATAAATAAATAGTGTGTGACGTTTCGGTAACAGCGTTGTTACCATTTTCAGACAAAAGTACTGAATATATCACATCATTCAGTACTTTTGTCTGAAGATGGTAACAACGCTGTTACCGAAACGTCACACACTATTTATTTATTTGGATTTGGTCTTATTACCTTATGTTTATAACAAAACTAGCCGAATGACCCGGGCAACGCCCGTGTTTTACCCGATTGAATGTTTTGATTCAAATACTCTTTGTTACAATTATAAATTGGCGCCTTAAATGCATATATTAGTTAATAACTATAGCCTATGTGCTTTATCTGTCTATGTACTGTTGGCTTCCGTAGGCGTCTCTTACTGGGAAAAATAAAGAGAGGATTCCATTTAGTTATTAACTAATATATGCATATGATAATTTAAACCAATAACCCTATATTATGTAATTTATAACAAGATTGTCATGTTGTATATAGAACTAATTATAAACTATAACTAATTATATGCATAATTGACATGTCTCCTTGCATCACCAAATGTAATGTACTGAGGATGAATAAATAAAAATATATAATAGATTAAAAGCTGAGTTAAGAGCCAGAGAGAGAATCACAAAGTAACTTCTAAAGATAGATGGAAGCCAACAGACTGGTGCCAGTGTCGATTAACGGACACGTGCAGAAAGGCAATACTTCCTGGTCCCCTTCCTGGTCCAAAAGAGTTGTATAAATAGGACCCCACGTAGCAACAGCCAGTTCAGTTCTAGTCAGTTCCGGTCAGCGTCACCCCTTATCGCCGGTTGTCACCAACTCATCGACCATGTAAAACAGTAAGAAACCTTCTCGATCTCCATCTTTGCTCTTGGCTCGACTTTTTATCTATTCAAGGAACTTTCTTTCAACTGTGTCGCTTCGTTTTGTGTGTGTGGACATTCCCCAGTTTTCCACTCTGCCTCGACCACGACTGCCTGTACCCTGTGAGAACTGTTAAAGATCCTACAAGGTGCAGAGAGGTACGGGAAAACTCTCCACCCCTGACTGTCCCTCGCGGTTACTACAGGTTTGACCCTCGGTTGCCACAACTTATAGCGAGAGTCGACGAAGTTCTACAACAGGCTTACCAAACCCCAACCTATTATTACAGAGAGTCGACAGGATCTCAACACAATATTACAGCTAGTCGACAGGATTACCACAACGAAGGAGACCACAACGAAGAAGGTAAAAAGACTGTCCAGATAGATAGAAGAGCCAAGAAGCAAAGATGGAGGAACAAGCACGCCATTCCAACAAAACGACCAAGCAATCTTCCCCCCAACGACACAGCCGAACATCCCGCAAAATAAGCCGGTGAGAAGTTACCCACCTTCGACCTTACAACGCAACCATCCAGACGACATGCCACCATCGCCAAACAGAAGTCACAAGCTTCTACAAGCTCTACATGGGACGCCTTCCACGTCATCAGGACAACAACCAAAGACCAAATCTCCTGACTGAACAATCATAAAAACTGTGAGTTTTTAAAAAATCTACTTAACTCTCTCTTCATGCTAACAACTTGATTTTCCATAAATATAATGTTTATTTTTACTGTAATTATTTTTAAATCAAATTTTACCATTTTTATAGCATTTCAATTCAAATTTTAAATATTGTACACCCTCATTTATCATTTTTTACTTTATTTTAAGCAACTTTTAAATTTTAATTCATTACTTGCAATCTTACAGTTTTAAAAAATCATATTATATTTAAATTACTCGAATCATAATTCTAAACTTATTTGTGTGTCTCTCTTAATACCTTATTTTTATACCAAAAAACACCAATGTCTTAATTAAATACACAAAACTTTGCAAAAAACCATTGTTATGTTCACTATTTTATGTACACGCCCCATTCAATTTATAAGTCACTATCACGCCTTTCTCTTTTACAAGGATAATTTTTGCACTACCATTTTGCACTACCATAAGCAACGATTCAAAAAATATATTCAAATTTTAATAAACATAGGTGAAACGCATTTTTTTTTTAATACAAAAATCGAAAGATACACTATCTTCAAAAGCACAACTAGAAAAGTAACTGTCCTTCCCCAAAACAAGTTAAAAATTCCAGCATAGCTACACTCCATCGTCCTTTTCTTTTTACATGCATAATTATTAATAATTCACACATCCCTCGGAACGAATTTCAACACATTCCCACCTTACTTTCTCCAATTGGCCACACGAGCTCCATATCGTCGCGAACACAAAGATTTCACGATAAACATACCACCTCTATAACAATCTGAAAATTCTCGATGTGTTTCGTACAACAACCACCCATGACTCATAAATTTGTTATTCATTCGGAAACTAGGTAGATGCTGTACCAAAAACAAAGACTTCACGTGACACCTTTCTATTCAATCCACCCACTAGTGTCACACAGCACCACAACAATTTTCTCACTTAACAGGCCCAAGACGCCTTCATGCCTGTGACACTTCACACCCCAAAACGTGTCCACGTCGGAAAGTCGCACTTTTACGCACATCTAACCTGACATCATTGAATAACATTTTTTTTAATTAGTCCGCAACATCGTCGAAACACAACACTTACGAACACCAAGAAAACTATATTTTCAATAGGAGAGAAACAAATTACCACAGTCGAGGCAGAGAGATTTTTTTCTAGCCAGCAGGGTGACTCACAACGTCCGCCAACATCAATAAACAGCAGCGGCGTCAGGTTAACATGACACCTCCAATTCCAGTACGCCTGTACTTGAAACTCGTGGCCCAGCTCGCAGAATGGATAGATTGCAGCACCTATAATTAATTGACTTACCAATCATTACCCAATTTAACATATTACCATGAACATGTCAGATCACGTATTCCCAGTTTCAGAGAGACATAGAAAAACCAATGTGTACCAAAAGGGAAATGACCTAGTTACACACCACAGTTGTAACTTTTCTTCAAAAGAGACATTTTTTGCTCCATTTGTTACTACTTAACATTTATATAATCATTAATAACCTTTAATTATATTATATTTTTTTGTATAAAATCTTGAATAATTATTTTTATTTTTATTTTTTTTACTTTTCAATTATAATCAAATTTTTATTCCAACATTATTTTAACAACTTTATTGTAACAATTTTATTCTTCATGATATTATTTTAGTATGGCAAAACATTTAATTCTTTCAATAATCATTTTTAATTCATTATTATATCTTTTATATATTACTAATTCTAATTATTACATCTTTTATATTTTGCTAATTCATTATTATGTCTTTTGTATATTACATGTTTGATCTTATCCCCTTATACTGTTGTTATCCGCAATCATATTTCTATCTTTTTATTCACTATATTTTTGTTTAAATAACTTTATTATATGACAATGTTTATTTATCAGCAACTACCGGGCATACAACACTCGTTTTTCAATAATCCTACTTACTAATCACTTCCCTATACTTTTTTTCACTACCTATTTCAGCCATTGCTTCGAACCATAGTAGAAATGACAGTACTGCTTGACAATTTTTCTTTTGATTTCGTAATTCAACAAACTCTTTGAACACAGTTCCCCAGAAGTACAAGTCTCGACTTTTTGGTCTGAACACGTTTCAAAAGTTTATCTCAATCATCCGCAGAGCACATCACCAACGCATGCACAAAGCGTTCACTTTTTCCAACTTTCAATTTTTCAACTCTTGCGGACCACAATCAACCTTTGATTTCAAGTCAAGTCAGACCACCTACTGTCGCTACAACAATTCTACTTATCGCATGGCTCTACCACCCCTTTCAATCATATTAATTCTTTTCTTCAACAACTTTTCAACCCAATAACCCTACAATTGTGACAAAGCACTGTAACCTTATACAGGATCACAGGTGAAACATTGCCTAGGAAGACGCACAAGTCTATATCCTCGCTTTGCACCTGGATCTCAGTATTTGATTGTCTGTGCAACACTTACAATTGCATATTCTTCAACCCCTAACCCTTTCCAACGCCCGCCAACAATCTTTTAGAACATCATTTGTTATCATCATTATTTTTTTTAGCAAACAAAGGTTTTATCTACAGTTCTCTTTTATAATGAATATCATAACTTTTAAATTAAACCTAAGTTTTATTTTTACAATTTTCAGATATAGCCAAATAAATATCTTGTTATAACCCTTTACCCTCACAGTTTTAATTAATTAAAAGAAATTTTAATTACTTACCTGTGTTAGAGAGGCTTTACCCGCTTAAACCCGGATAAACCCTTTCACTCACGGGGCCCATCTATGATAATTTAAACCAATAACCCTATATTATGTAATTTATAACAAGATTGTCATGTTGTATATAGAACTAATTATAAACTATAACTAATTATATGCATAATTGACATGTCTCCTTGCATCACCAAATGTAATGTACTGAGGATGAATAAATAAAAATATATAATAGATTAAAAGCTGAGTTAAGAGCCAGAGAGAGAATCACAAAGTAACTTCTAAAGATAGATGGAAGCCAACAGACTGGTGCCAGTGTCGATTAACGGACACGTGCAGAAAGGCAATACTTCCTGGTCCCCTTCCTGGTCCAAAAGAGTTGTATAAATAGGACCCCACGTAGCAACAGCCAGTTCAGTTCTAGTCAGTTCCGGTCAGCGTCACCCCTTATCGCCGGTTGTCACCAACTCATCTACCATGTAAAACAGTAAGAAACCTTCTCGATCTCCATCTTTGCTCTTGGCTCGACTTTTTATCTATTCAAGGAACTTTCTTTCAACTGTGTCGCTTCGTTTTGTGTGTGTGGACATTCCCCAGTTTTCCACTCTGCCTCGACCACGACTGCCTGTACCCTGTGAGAACTGTTAAAGATCCTACAAGGTGCAGAGAGGTACTGGAAAACTCTCCACCCCTGACTGTCCCTCGCGGTTACTACAGGTTTGACCCTCGGTTGCCACAACTTATAGCGAGAGTCGACGAAGTTCTACAACAGGCTTACCAAACCCCAACCTATTATTACAGAGAGTCGACAGGATCTCAACACAATATTACAGCTATTTATTTAAGGAGCGACCCGCTCCAACAAAATAGTTACAAAAACCAAAAAGCGAGTGGGAGGGGGGGGGGGGCAAAGTCAAAAACAAAGTGTCTCGCGTATTGGCGGCGCCATCGTAGCCACGTGATCGTAGCCAACCAATAGGAGAGCGCCATTCCAAAAAAAAAGCAAACGGTGACAGAGATGATGACGCTCGTAACTGTATATAGAATAGGTTTTAAGAGATTAATGTGAAACTTTTAATGTGTTTTAACCTCAATCTAATATACAAAAAGGAAATTCTATTAGGATTGAGTCAAAAGTTGATTGTGATGTGTTATTTCCTTATTTAATAATTGATAGACGATTCTGAAAGTATATATGTATATTTTAGAGCAAAAAACTTACATTTTATGAATAGCCAATGAACAGTATAAATTTCTATATAGAGAAGTTTTCTAATGGTTTAAAAGGTATAAATAAGGCAGGGAAGAAAAAGAGACTAACATGCAAGAGAGATTAAAAGTACAGACTGTATGTATGCACTTTGGAATACATTGATAAGATCTCAATAAAGGTATGTTAATTGTCAATTGTCAAAAACAAACCGCGTCCTGATTGTCTCTGAACATCAATAATGGATTTAGCATACATTGATAATATCTCAATAAAGGTATGTTAATTGTCAATTGTCGAAGACAAACCACGTCCTGATTGTCTCTGAACATCAATAACGGATGACAATTTTGTGAATGTCGGCTAAATCGTCCGAAAAAAAGAATTGACCCATAACAGCCGCGATGTAGCTGAGAACATTGAAAAAAGAAAATTGATAAATTCTTCATATGAAAATTTGTTAACATTAATAATTAAAAATCTGCGAGAAGAGTTCATATTTATTCCGATAGATGGCGTACACTATCAGCAACTTTTAGTTGCACGATAAGGAGATGCCTTTTTCATAATTTAAAAAAGCATTCCCCTAAGGAGAGTTACGATGAGTCCCTGAAAAATCGGGAACTAAATAAAAGAATTGTTGAGATGTAGCCATATATTTTTCAAAACAAACTGCCAGCCATTAAAGGATCTTCAAAATTTGTAAAAAGGTGTGTTAAAAATGATGCCACATGACTTCTCACTTATCATTAAAAGAAAAAGAAATGATTGTCCAGCAATGGCCGCGGCCTTGCAGAAAATTGACATAGACCCAGAACAGCAGCTTTACACACCCAAGATAGTGAACATTGCTGCTGCCGTGATAGAGATGCATGGAGACATCTGAGGCTCTTCATTGGACACGACAACAACAACAATACAGTATACACACCCAAAATAGTGGACATTGCTGCTGCCGTGATAGAGATGCATGGAGACATCTGAGGCTCTTCATTGGACACGACAACAACAACAACAAAAAAAAGATTATTTATGCCTGCATTTAAAAAAAAAAAAAAAAAAACAGGAAAGAAGCTGAACATTTTTTTTAAAACGTAATAACAAGTATGAAAAAATAGTAAAAATGTGACATTGTACTGGGATAAGGTGCATAAATTATGCAAAAGACATCTCCTTATCGTGTAACTGAAAGTTGCTGATGGCTTGCGCCATCTATCGGAATAAATAACAACTATTCCTATAAATGGCGCAAGCCATCAGCAACTTCCAGTTGCACGATAAGGAGATGCCTTTTTCGTAAATAATAAGTGTTGAATCTTGACGCTTTTTATCTACGATCCTGAAGCAGAACGCCAATTAATTCATTGGAAGAATTCCAGTTGACCAAATAAGAAAAAAGATGCGACAATTCAAGGCAACGCTAACTGCCCCTTTACCGGTCCCAAGCCCGGATGAAAAAGGAGGAGGGGGAGCAGTAACAAGCTCACTAAAAATCCTGGTTTCAGCTGGCCCGGCTGATAGTACCCTGTAAGGGCTACTAATCCAGGGATACAGGATGAGCAACGTTTGTACTCCATGTTAGGAGCGACTGCACATGGCGTCTGTTCCTCATGTCAGAGGCGGCTATTTATTTTGGAGCTAAGTCGGCCTGCTACTGAGTAGTGTTCCCAGTCTAAATGACAAAGGCAGATGCATTCTACTTCACCCAGTACCCTAATATGATTGAGTGGAGATAAGAAAGAAGAAGAAGGCAATGATGTTTGTAGCGGTTGATATTGTGGCATTGCCCACGTAGACTGGATGTCTGGGGAATAGACCAAGCCTACAATGATACTATGCTTACAAATCTTAGAAAACGCCTTTGAAGAAAGAGTATTGAAATGTGTGATGAGGAAACATTAATGGATTCTTCATCAAGACTGAACAGGACACAAAATATTGTCAACCATGTCTTATAAAAAAAATCTATAAAATATGGTATTAATATGCAAAAAAATTGTTGGAAAAAAAGAAGAATAGTAAATCAATGATCTTGAAATACTTTTAGACTGACAACACGGTAATATAAAAACGAGAACAAAGGAGTGTTTTGTTTTGTTTTACAAAATTAGTAATTGTAATGTAAATTGTTAAATGTTCTTTTCTCTCTCTCTTTGAAAATAATAAATTTAAAATACTTTCTTAAAAGGTAAAATTGCCTAATTCTTTAAAACCACTTCAGCTGTAAGTAAACTTGTTATTTGTTGTTTCATTGTCTGAACCATAAGAGATTTCCAACAAAATTAAACTTCACTTTTTAATAAATCCATTAAAAAAATATATTTTTTGAAAATAAAGCATTCCATAAATAAATCTTTAATTAAAAAGGCATATGTTGAATCAAAATATAATTAATTTTATCAATATTTCAATTGGCTGAACGCCAACCTTTATCAATGTAAAAATATATAGATGATTTTTATAATATTTAAATAATTTTATAGAAAAATTTTATGCCGAATTGAGGGTATAATGTCAGTATAGCAAGCTATTACTGAACAATAATAAAGTAGAATTAAATATAATTTATATGAAAGATAGTTGTATTAGAGATGGAGTAATGACAATTAAAACCAAATTATAAAAATATTATATATACTTTTTGGGTATCAAAAAGGTTTTTTTTATTTTAAGTAACAACATAGGGTTATAACAAGTTCACGCTTATATATATTTGATATTCCATGGTTATATCCATGCAGATTCTGATCTTCTGTCCTTTTTTCATATATGAATGTATTTTGTAAGATGAAAGTTAATATGTGGTTGTTATTTTGTCTAAATTCACTTGATGTATGCCATTATAATTGGTTTCGATGAAGAAATAAATACAATTTCTGAAAATAAAATAGGTTTACATACAACTAGCGCCATCTTAAATCAAAAGTTTTAACTATTTAAAAATATAAAAATACAAAAATAGATATTAACGGCAATTACAGTTCAAATTACTAATTAATGAATTTATAATAAATAATATAATTTTAAATATTATATTTAATATATATTAAATTTATAATATGTAATAATTTTGTGCGAAATAAAAATTTTCATTGCAAACGCCTTTTTTAATTTTTTAAATAGTTCCATCTTTTGTCGTTAGATGGCATTAGTATACACACTCTAGAAGTCAGCCCTCTATGAGAGAATCTGTAGAGTTATTATAATAAATGTATCTGTTTTAGTGTAACTATTTTGATTAAATAATTTATAAAGGGTTTGGTTGTATATTTTTCTTAATTTTTCTCTATTTCTATCTACTCAACGTCAAAAATGCAATCTGATTATACAATTTACAAGAAAGGAAACCATTTAAACGCTTACATATATGACATGCTAATGCCTGGTGTTGACAAAATATACAATTAGTTTTATATATGCCACTCTATATTTTCAAGGCCATCTCTACAACAAACCTATTTGATATCCTTATATAAGTAGAATAAAGACACTGTCAAATAAATTCTCACAGAATAATTATCCTAGTGTATGAATTATATTGGTGGATATATTTTATTTCCAGGAGGATATTAATCTATAAAAGTAAATGTCGCCTCTCTAGTTATAGATCAATATCCTTCTGCAAAATTTCCATCTATATTTTGGCTATAGATCTGGTCTAGCCACTTTACTAGATAAACACCTCTGTGTAGAAAAGTCTGGAAATCGTTTCACAAAACACTGATGCGAAATTCGGTAGAAGAATTCGCAGTGATGATTCTTTTGTAGGCTGTTTCAAGGATTTAAATCAGATCACTAAATAGCAGAAAGGAGAGGGTAAAAGTCTCCTTCAAACTAACTTCATTTAAAACATGTTAAGAATACAAAGGAAAACACCCAAACTGGTCAGGAGGCCAGGCCGTGCTCTCATCCTTTTGTTGGCGGCTGGCGCCGCTGGGGCTTGTTTATTTTGATGTCACCCGAGCCGTCGCTGACCGACGTCCCGAAGTGGATCTCCATTATTTCACAACCTCTTTGGCAGATTGTGAAGATTCCATTAGATCCCCTTGGGGATCTCATGGAATAAAGTCCGCTCTAGGCTGACAAGAGCCAATAACCCGAAATCATGGTCTCCATGTGGATGCATCTCAGTTTTCCAAAGCTGGTGTAGTGGCTTTGTCACAGACTTGAGGCCGCTAGTTTGCGGCGACGGTCAATAGATGGTGTCTAGTTTTGATGTCTATTTTGACAGAATATGTGACCTTTGCTTTTATAAAGTATACGAGGTGTGTTCAAAAAGTATCGCGAATTTTGAATTTTCGCGGGTTACGTATATTCTAATTTCGATCTTTTTGTGGCTTTATGTTTGTACTCATGTCTCTCACTTATGCCGACAAGCTCGGCCATTTTGAATGTTCACTTAATTGTTGACAGCTGCTTTGCTTGCAGGTGTTTTGGATCGTCTTCGATTTTTACCTATTAAAAAAATGGATCAAAGAACCTGTATCAAATTTTGTGTGAAAAACGAAATTAAGTGCGCGGATGCATTCCGAATGTTGACTGTGGCATACGGAGAAGCTACCTTGGACCGAAGCAACGTTTATCGGTGGTACAAAATGTTCTCAGAAGGCCGAGAAGATGTGAACAACGAGGAGCGTGCCGGACGCCCTAGCACTTCAACAACAGACGAAAAAATTAATGAAGTGGAGAAAATGATATTGGCCAATCGTCGAATCACCGTTAGAGAACTTGCTGAGGACCTAAACATATCGATTGGCTCGTGCCATTCGATTTTTATCAATGATTTGGGCATGAGACGGGTCGCCGCGAAATTCGTACCAAAATTGCTCAATTGCGACCAAAAACAGCAGCGCATGAACATTGCTAATGAGATGTTGGACTCTGTCCGCGACGACCCAAATTTGCTCCAGAGGGTCATAACTGGTGACGAAGCGTGGGTTTATGGTTATGACGTGGAAACCAAAGCTCAATCATCTCAATGGAAGCTGCCGCACGAACCAAGACCGAAAAAAGCGCGCCAAGTTCGGTCGAATGTGAAAGTTTTGCTGACAGTTTTCTTCGATTGCAGGGGCGTGGTGCATCATGAGTTCTTGCCACAGGGTAGAACGGTCAATAAGGAATATTACCTGCAAGTTATGCGCAATTTACGCGAAGCAATCCGCCAGAAACGCCCGGATTTGTAGAAGAACAAAAATTGGCTTTTGCACCACGATAACGCCCCTGCTCACACATCGTTGCTTGTGCGCGACTTTTTGGCCAAAAACAACACACTAATGATGCCGCAACCACCGTATTCCCCAGATCTGGCCCCCTGTGACTTTTTCTTGTTCCCTAAACTGAAGAGGCCCATGAAAGGACGACGTTATGCTACGCTTGACGAGATAAAGATGGCATCGAAGGAGGAGCTGAAAAAGATTTTAAAAATATATATATTTTTTGAAGTGCTTCGAAGATTGGAAAAACCGTTAGCACAAGTGTATAATATCTCATGGGGATTACTTTGAAGGGAACAAAATAGGTATTCTTGAATAAATAAATAATTTTTGAAAAAACACAAAGGTCGCGAAACTTTTTGAACACACCTCCTATATGTAAAAAGGGGCATCCCTCTTTTGATAAAGGTATCAAAACAATGTTTTTATTCAAATCATTTTTTTAGAGTCAGGTCAGTGAAAAGGTTTGGGCAAATTAAAATAAAATCTAACCTGTAATCCCTGGTTTCCAGCTATGGCTTTCGTCAGTACATGGAAAATTTCGATTTCGAAACATCCAACAGAATGTGAAATCAGTCGAATCTGCCAAAATGTAACAGCGCCAATTTTAAGGCAAAATACATTGTTAAATTTCTCTGGAGGAATATTAAAATGTTCTCCTATTAACATTTGTCTGTCTGGGCTCGTTTTGTCTGGTCTTTTTTTTTTTGGCTGGGCTTTGACTGATTCTATATTTTCTTGATCTTCCTGAATGAGAAAAGCTGGACTGTGTGTATATACCTGGCTCAAGTCGTTCTGTATGGACTGGGTCTGTACTGTCTGGTTTAGAATGTACGAGGACTAGGATTAAGCTTGCCTCAGTCTAGCTGGACTATATCTGTTTGAACTTGGTGTGATCGGCCTGAATGGATTTAGTCTTTTCTATGATGGGTCACAGCTGGACTCGGTCTGGCTGTATATTGGCTGTAAACCAGGCACTGGCTGCGTAGACATCTCTGGCTAGATCCGTTTCTGCTAGACTGGGTTTTCTTGGACTTTGTTTATCTGGAATGAGCTGATTAAACTTGATCTTGATGGGCTCAGTCTGGTTGTACTTTTGTGGTGGGATAAGTCTGGGTTTGACTTAGTCTGGTTAGATTGGGCCTTTCTGTACTTGAGCTAGTTATATTTGGTGGTGCTAGATTTGCTCTAGGTGGACTTTCTCTGGCTGAGCTCAATCTGGTTGAATTGGATCTAGCTGGACTATGCCTGGACAGATTATGTCTGGTTAGAAAAAATCTGACTAGAATCTGTCTGCGTGGACTTATTATAGCAAGATATTTTTTAACTCTACTGATACTTAGCTAGACTAAGTCTGACTGTCCTTGTTCCTGATGGACTGCACTCTGACTGTTCTGGACTGCGTCTGGATAAACATGGTCTGGAAAACTGGGTCTAGCCAAACTCGATCTAGCTGAACTGAGTTGGTCCAAGTTAGGTTTTTTGAACTAGTTCTGGCTGGATAAGGTTTTACTGGACACCGCTAGATTTTTTAGTATGCCTTCAAATTACAGTGTTAAAAGAGCAATTGAAAATACCATAGCCTTGGAAAAATATTAACTTATTAAAGAAGAGGAACAGTAATTCATGTTTGAAAAAATTATGATATGAAAATAATTGATTTTAAATGAAAAAAGTTGGTTCTAGTACCATTATCCCACGATAATAAAATCTGCTATCATTCAAATCAGTCAAGGAATTCATTAACTTAATCAAAGGCTTGGGGAATGCAATTGGTAGCAGATTATAGGAAGCAGATTATTATTGGAAGATTTTATAACAATTATTTGGTATGCAAAAATAGTTTATTATTTTTATTTTTGCTTATCCCTAGTACACGTGGTACAGGCCATGATAATCATGGTGGGTAGAAGTAGGCGACTGCTTTTACTGTAAGTGCACCACATGTCTACACATTTGAAAAGCAGTTCGACTTTGCACTTACAAATGTGCCAGAGCCCCGTTTGGTTACTTGCACTTGCTGGTGGGGTTGGATTTTTGCAAGAATCGGAGGCCATTGGAGCATTTTTTTTTAAACATTAAATAGTGCCCAATGCGGGAATCGAAAACCAACGGTTTAGACCATCCTTCCACCGACCCCCTATAGTTTATTCTACACTGGTGTCCAAAAAATAAGAAACTTTTGTTTTTTAATCATATGTTTTAAAATATACAACGCTAAAAGCTAAAAAGTAATTTAATTAGGTATTTTAAGTCGTAGAATTTATTTCTCGCAACCATTCGATTGGTAAAATTGAAAATATGCAAATTTTTGCTTGTCTTTATAAGTGTGCTATTTGGCGTGTCGTTTACCCAATCTAAGAATTTTCCAATTATAATTTTATTTAATCCTTAGTTAATTATGAGTTTACGAAAAATTTTAGCAGATGATTTAAAATGGAGAGCTGTTGGAAGAATGGAGGCAGGGCAATCACAAGTTGAAGTAGAAAAATGGATAAATGTGAATAAATCTGTGGTCAGCAAAATATGGAAACAGTTCATTGAGACAGGAACCATCAAAAGAAAAGAAGGTTCTGGTAGAAAAAGAAAAACAGCTACCTCTGAAGACCGTTATCTGGTCGTAACTGCCAAGCGCCATAGGGAGATGGCAGCTTTTCAACTCTCTAATGAACTCTCAAGTGCTACTGGAACGAGAATTTCAAAACAAACTGTTTACCGAAGGCTTCACGAAGGTGCTCCTTATGCAAGACGAACAATGGTCTGTATCCCTTTAACCTCTGCTCACAGGAGACCCGTTTGAATTGATGCTTGGAACATCACGCCTAGACTCATGATCAGTGGGCCAATGTTCTCTTCAGTGACGAGTCAAGATTTAGTTTAAACACAGATTCTCGACGAGTTTTCATCTGGAGGGAGCCTGGAACCCGCTATCATCCCAGTAACATCAGGTAAATAGACAGTTTTAGAGGGGGCAGTCTCTTAGTCTCGGCTGGCATCAGTTCTAGCAGACGCACACCCCTCCATATTTTTTTCTGGGGGCACTTTAACTGCCCAAAGGTACAGGAACGAGATCCTTGAGCCCTATCTAAGACCTTATAGAGATCAAATTGGTCACAATTTATTTTTTATGGACGATAATGCTCGTCCGCATAGGGCTAGGCTAGTCAATGAATATCTCCAGAGTGAGAATATTCGAAGGATGGATTGGCCAGCCAGATCTCCGGACCTGAATCCAATAGAGCATGTGTGGGATGCTCTAGGGAGGCGTATTGGAGCTCGTCGCCCCTCTCCCAGAACCCTCGTTGAGCTAAGAACTGCTCTATTGGATGAGTGGGGTTTACTACCCCTGGACCGCCTCCAAAGCCTGGTAAACAGTATGAGGGCTCGCTGTTAGACCTTGATAGCTGTTAGAGGTGATCATACTCCCTATTGATATCTTATTTCTTTAAGATCTGGAACCTTAGCTTTGGGTATGTTGGTAATAATTTGCATATTTCATAATTTCAAATATATTTTTTTTATTTTCATATAGCTAGTCAAATTCTCCATAGTTTAAACAATTTGTATACTAAATTTTATATTTGTTAATAAATTAGCTTTTGAGAAATTTCAATATTTGTTAAGTTTCTTATTTTTTGTACACCAGTGTATTTGAGTAATGCCACTGAAACTCATCCTTCTTCTTCTTTATTTACTCTAAACACCAAAACCCTGATCTAAAATGTGGACCGTTTATTAAATCACTGAATTATTTTGTACCAACATAATTAACACACACATTTGAAAGTTATAATAAACTTAATAGAAATATTTCCTCCAGAGTAATATTTTCCTGCTAAATTGCCACTAGCAAAGAAATACCTTTCATATCAGAAAGTTTGAAATTATTTTTAGCCAGAACTTTGAATATTTCAGTGTTTAAAATTTCTAACCTTTTAAAAAGGTGAAATATAATTTAAATGTTTCAATAGCACTCAGAAAATTTGTAGCTTAGACAGATTATCTATAGCTACACCAAAATTCCAGAACGACAAAAAAAAAAAAAAAAAAAGACTGATCTACATCCTACAGTTACTAAGCGGATTCATTTATATCATGAAGGAGCTTTACAGACATTTTTAATTTGTTTGGCAAAGACGTCACAAAACCTCTAACCTTAGGCGAGATTTAACAAGTAAGCAAATTTAAAAGTTTTAAAAGAGGTTTTACCTATAGAGCAGAAAACTAATAAAATTGATTAAAGAAAGAGAGTCTTAGATGAGCTGATTTATGTTTGGCATAAAAAATATGGAATATTTTAATTAAAATTAGTGATAAGGTTACAATAAATAAAAATATTTAGCATCTTATAAAAAAAAAAGTGTTTATTTCTTCCTCAGAAGAATGGAAGGGTTATACACGACTGTTTTGGATTATATCATTTCAATATATCTCATACAAATTTCCAATCGCATTAAAAACATGAATCATCTCGTAGAAGTTGTGGGGCATAGTCCTTAATTGATTTTCTTGTTATATTTTGTAGTCAATTTATTTTGAGTGCAATACTCTAGTAACAAAATATACACAAAACCCACTAAATCATTTAGCAAAATAAAGAATTAATATATTACATGAGAATTTTATACATATCCTATTTAATTATTTTTTCCAAGTTAATGCTTAATTTATTCCATGGAATATTTTGCTATTCTATCTATTTAAAAAAAAAGTCTTTAAATCAACGATACCAATATTCGTTGTTATGGTTACCAGTGTTTGTGGCAGACTTTGATTTTCTCTTTGGTTTATTGTCAAACAACATTTTCTCCCTTTATTAAAAGTATTCTAGTTTTTTAAATATAAAATCAATTGATGGATCGTCGAAGGACAAATTTGCAAAATAACTCTCAATCTGAGTCTGAATTATCGTCTTGTGTGGAAGAAATAACGTCACCAAGTCGAAGAATAAACAAACAAAATGCCGACAAAAATTTAGCTACTTTGGGAAAAGAAGAATCCGTGAAAGTTAAACCAGAATTGTTGCAAAGCCATATTCCTCAACGCGAGGAACATAAAACACAAAGCAAAATAAAAAGAAAGTCCAAACAAACCGAAAAGTCGATGATAGCTCAGATATCAAAATCTCATAAAGAAGACGATATTGTTTCAACTGGAGTAATTCACGATTCCCCTGGTAATATTATTTCTAAAACAAAAACATTCGCAAAGAATAAAGATTATACAGCAAAAGATGAAATTGATGACGAAGAAATTCCACAAAAAAGGAAACCAAAAAAGAAAAGAAGAAAAACAAAAGATAATTTAAATATAAGTGAAGATTTAGGAAATATTGAGCAAATTGAAAGTGATATAAAAATAGTATCTGGTCGAGAAAATCATATTTGTAAAATAGAGGATACTTTCAAGAACATTAAAATAGTACCAGCAAAGGATATTTTTATAGAAAAAGAAAGTAAGTAATTTTAGATTTAAAACTCTAAACAAAACTAGTAAGGTAGTATTAATACTTAATTTTTTAAGCATCTATGCATGATTTTAAAATATTTTAGCACTTTAAGTTCACAGTTAAATACTATTTTAAAACACTGTTAATATGTTTAGCACCTATACATTGTTTACTGTTTGCAAGTCAATCAGAAATTTACCTTTTGATGAGATACTAATTTCCTTGTGTATGTGGGCCACTAATGACAAGATGCTGTTGAGTGTATCCATTATGTTAGGTTGTTTTAAAAATGGAGTTATTCTTGTCTATTCCACCATGTTTGAAATCGCAGAAAATATTCTAAATTCTTAATTAAATGCAGTAGAACCTCCATGAAAGGACACTCACGCAAGAGGACACCTCTCTATAAAGGACAGTTTTCATTTGTAAAATTACCATTTTTACAATTTAGCGACTCTCCAGTAAGAAGACACCTCTCCCTAAAGAACACTTTGGCTCTGCAATTAGGTGTCCTTTACAGGGAGGTTCTACTGTGTTCCACAAAAATTTCTTTTTTAATTTATCATAATTGGCAAGATTTTTTGAGTTAAGAACTCTTTCCGCAGGTCTTTCTTCCAAGTATATACATTTTCAAATAAAAATTTGTAATATACTTGGAAAAAAACACCTTTGGAAGAGTTCTTTAACTCGAAAACTTGCCAATGATAATAAAGTTGAAATGAAATTTTTTGTAGGGTTTTTGATTAAAAGTATTTAAAATATGGTAAAGCAAAATTTGGATTATAGATTATAGCTACAAGTAAATAAGACCAATATCCAAATAAATTAATAGTGTGTGATGTTTCGATAACAGCGCTTTTACTGAAATGTCCACACACTATTCATTTATTTGGATTAGGTCTTATTTTCTTGTATTATTTGAAATAATTCTTGTGTTTATGCCTAACTAGTATGCCTGTAAGCACAGAAGAATAATACAATTGTTGATGTGGTTCCACAGTCCATAGAAATGGGTATCTTGCCATTTTTATATGGGTAAGGGACTAAACATGGCTAGTCATCTTCCTACCTCCCATATTAACTCAAGAAAGCAGACATAATAGGTAATCTGTGATGTAAACAATGAAGTTTTTTATTATTATTATCTCTAGTACATGTGGTACAGGCCATAATAATCATGGTGGGTAGTTAGCGACTGCTTTTACTGTATGTCTTCTTCTTTCTTACCTCCATACTGGGTGAAGTAGAATGCGTCTGCCTTTGTCATTAAGACTGGGAGCACTACTCAGTGGCAGGCCGACTTAGCTTCAAAAGAAATGGCCACCTCTGACATGAGGAACAGACGCCATGTGCAGCGGCTCCTTACATAGAGTAAAAACGCTGCTCATCCTGTATCCCTGGATTAGGAGCCCTTACATGGTACTATCAGTCGGGCCAGCTGAACCCAGGTTTTTTACCCAGCTTGTTACTGCTCCCCCTCCTCCTTTTTCATCCGGGTTTGGGACCGGCAAAGGCGGATTTTTTCACTGTAAGTGCACCACATGTCTATACATGGGAAAAGCAGTTCGACTTTGTACTTTCAAATGTGCCAGAGTGCTGTGTGGTTACATGCACTCGCTGGTGGGATTAGGCTTTTGTAAGATTTGGGGGCCATTGGAGCATTTTTTTTAATTAGAAAAAGTGCCCAATGTGGGATTTGATCACGGGTCGTAGCGTCAAAAACCGGCCATTTCTTTTGGAGCTAAGTTGGCCTGCCACTGAGTAGTGCTCCCAGTCTTAATGACAAAGGCAGACGCATTCTACTTAACCCAGTCATTATCTCAAGCTTTACAAGCTTGATACCCTAATATGATTGAGTAGAGATAAGAAAGAAGAAGAGAAACACATATGCTGCTGCTTAGCCAATGTTTGATTTCCACAATGCACACACTTCAGTATTGATTTCTCCCCTCATCCAGTATTTATATTGTGCCATCTGTGTTGGGCAGGGGGTTTCACCAAGGTCCACAGCAGGAAAGCTGCAGCCATGCTGACTACTCAGTCAGAAGCTGTCAACCTCCAGAAACTGCAGCCCATGGAGCTGTCAGTGTTGGTACAGAAGGGATTTGACTTGTTGAGTCACCTGTGTTACGGCCTGCTGGGGGGCCTGGCTGCGGCCCACCTGCTGCTAGTGATTCCGGCCTTCCACCAGCCGGTCCTCTTCCTGCCCACCTACCACAGTCTGGCCTTGCCCTTCCACACCCTCTACTCCTTCCTCTTAGTCCTCTGTTCCCTGGCCAGCCTGGACAGGTCAGTCTCCATGCTGGGTCTTCCTTAATAAGGAACCCCGCTGGCGATTCTCCACCAAACCCTGCAGCGGTGGCAGAGGCGCCATGTTCATATTCATTGTACATCATTGTATATAAGGGGGTCGGTAAAAGGAGGGTCTAAACCATTGGTGTTCGGCCGCTACGACCTGGGTTCGATTCCCGCATTGAGCACTTTTTTCTGACTTAAAAAAAAAAATGCTCCAATGGCCCCCGATTCTTGCAAAAGTCCAACCCCACCAGCACGTGCAAGTAACCAAACGGAGTTTTGGCACATTTGTAATTGCAAAGTCAAACTGCTTTTCACATGTGTAGACATGTGGTGCACTTACAGTAGAAGCAGTCACCAACTTCTACCCACCATGATTATCATGGTCTGTACCATGTGTACTAGGGATAAGCAAAAAAAAAAAAAATTAATTGTATGTACAGTAAAAGCTCCCTGTAAAGGACAACACCTAATTGCAGAGCCGAAGTGTCTTTTAGGGAGAAGTGTCCTCTTACCGGAGAGTTACTAAATTGTAAAAATGATAATTTTGAAAATGAAAACTGTCCTATGTGGAGAGGTATCCACTAGTGGGTTGTCTACTGAAAGGAGGTTCTACTGTATCTAATTATTATTTTAAAATAATAGTACAGACTGTGCACTTTTACATGCATCGACAAGATATCAATAAATTTATTTTAATTGTCGAAAAGGTAATAAGACCAAACCCAAATAAATAAATAGTTTATGACATTTTGGTAGCATCAGATCGCAGTTACTGAAACGTCACACACTATTTATTCATTTGGATTTGGTATTATTACCTTTTGTTTATAATCTACTAGCCGGGTTTTACCCGATTAAATGTTTTTATTCAAATACTATTCGTTACAATTATAACGCCGTGGATGTCACTCTTGTGAAACGTCCCGCTCCAAACTTTGTATCTGAGAAGCGATATTTTTATAGAAAGATGATCTGGCTTTTGTTTTCTGCTCGAATGAATGTTTTTCTGTTAGAATTTTGTTCCTGCGTACAAACTAATGAACTGGTTTCACCGGTGGTCTCTGCTTTTTGGAATTTTTCCTGATATAATTTTGTATCTGATAATCAAACATGATACAACAATATCGTCATCATCATTTTCTGACTAAAAATATATAGTTTTAATAATTGATTTATATATATTTTTAAATAGCCTATCGTCTTCCCCGCATTTTTTTTACCTGGAAATTTTGGTTTGAATTAGTGAACTACTGCGAATTTGTATACCGGACATACAGACAAACATACATTCATTTTTATATATATATATAGATAATAAGAAATTTGAACTATTTTTGATGCATTCTTTTAAAAATAAACCAAATTTCTACTGTCCTTACTGCAGTGGTAAATTTTATAATTGTAATAAGGGCAGTAGAAAATTGATTTATTTTTAAAAGAATGCATCAAAAATAGTTTTCAAATTTCTTATAACAGGAGGTGCAGTAATGCATTGTATAAATAATCCAAATTGTACCTTATTTATTATAAAGTAATTAAAGATCTCACTTTTAGCAATAATGCTTCTTTTATTAAAGAAATTATCATTGTTCTTTTTTTTCTGCTTACCCCTAGTACACATGGTACAGGCCATGATAAACATGGTCTTCTTCTTCTTTCTTATCTCCACTCAATCACACTAAGGTATCAAGCTTGTAAAGCTTGAGATTTTTGATGGTGTCTGCCGGGGAAGAGTAGAGCTTATCAATGGATGAGTCAATACAGTCAATTATATGTCTTGGGGTTGCAGGCTGAGAATTGCACTTAGTACATAGTGGGAAAACCCTGCAACCATTCTGGAAAGTCATTGTCCGTAGATGACCAGACTTAAGTCTGGAAATCAAAGACTGTTGATAATCATGGTGGGTAGAAGTAGGCAACTTCCTTTACTGTAAGTGTACCACATGTCTACACATGTGAAAAGCAGTTTGACTTTGCACTTAAAAATGTGTCAGAGCCCCCCGTTTGGTTACTTGCACTCGCTGGTGGAGTTGGGCTTTTACAAGAATCGGGGGCCATTTGGAGCATTTTTTTTTTAAACATAAAAAAGTGCTCAATGCGGGAATCGAACCCGGGTCGTAGCGGTCGAAAACCAACGGTTTAGACCATCCTTCCACCGACCCTCAATTATCATTGTATTAATGTTAACTTTCAAACAAAGAAGCTACACAACAATTTAAATTAGATTAAAGAATATAAACAGAAGCATAGGGTCAACATGACTCATAAACTAAATATCTTTGGAGATATGTGTTCATACTTCTGTTTCTATTTTTGAAAGCCATTTTTAAACATATAAATGTTGTGTAGATAAAGCTCTGATGAAGAGCTTCTATTCTTGAAAGCTGATGTTGATATTTTAATAATCATTTAATTAAAAAAAATCTTTTTTGCTGAAAGTGAGCTTTAATTCCTTTATACAGTTGAACTCTGCTTATAACATCACTTGAGACCAAAATTTTATGATGTTGTCATGTCTTCTTCCTCTTCATTATCTCCACTCAACAAAAATGATGGGTATTTGGCTATTCTGGAATAATTAAAAATCAATGAGAATAGTTGATATTTATTCCGATAGATGGCGCAAGCCATCAGCAACTTTCAGTTGCACGATAAGGAGATGCCTTTTTCATAATTATGCACCTTATCCCAGTACAATATCACGTTTATACTATTTTTCACATTGTGTCGCGGTCTCGCGCAATTCTGGCCTTTACTACCCGTTTCATGATTTTTCAGGATGCCTTGAATGACCAGTTTTTTGGTCGTTGAGGTACAGCTTGCACCACGCTGATGAGGGCCAACTGCCCGAAACACGTCCGGGGTTAGCTTTTCTTGATTAATCAAGAATGGGTATTTGGCCAATTCTGGAATAATTAAAAATCAACGAGAATAGTTGATATTTATTCCGATAGATGGCGCAAGCCATCAGCAACTTTCAGTTGCACAATAAGGAGATGCCTTTTTCTTAATCATATCAGGGTACAGTAGAACCTTCATGAGAGGACACCTACGCTAGAGGACACCTCTCTACAAAGGACAGTTTTCATTTGCAAAATTACAATTTTTACTATTTAGTAACTCTCCGGTAAGAGGACACTTCTCCCTAAAGGACATTTTGGCTCTGCAATTAGGTGTCCTTTACTGGGAGATTCTACTGTATCATGCATGTAGAGCTTGAGATGGTGTCTGCTGGAGATGAGTTTCTTAAAACTTGGGAGTGTAGATAAAAGAAAATAAGACCTAATCCAAATAATTTATTAGTGTGTGACGTTTCGGCAACAACATTGTCACCATCATCAGACAAAATAATTTTTCATTTTTCTTTTGTCTGATGATGGTGACAATGTTGTTGCCGAAACGTCACACACTAATAAATTATTTGGATTAGGTCCTATTTTCTTTTATTATAATCTATAATCCAAATTGTGCTTTATCTCTTTGGGAGTGTAGATTTTGGATTATAGATTCTAAACACAAGGTAATAAAACGAAATACAAATTAATAAATAGTGTGTGAAGTTTCTGAAGATGGTAACAATGCTGTTACCGAAACATCACACACTATTTATTTATTTGGATTTGGTGTTATTACCTTGTGTTTGTGAGTTTAGAATTATGGTATTCTAGTCATGTTTGTGCTATAGGCCTCCCATGCTTACCCCTCTGTACCTGGCCTCTAGTGCAGTGGACATTGTTGGGAGGTACAGTAAACCCTCAACACGATTGTATCAAGTCTTGTTCTGGTAGACTTGATGCTGTAACCACACTCCCTCTTTAAAAATCCTGAGTTCAACTGACCCAGTTGATGGACCTCAGCAATGGTCCCACTCCAGGGATACAGAAGAGCTACGTCTGTACTCATGTTAGAGTCGGCAGCAAAGGCTTCCATATTAGGAACAGCCTCAAATTACAGGCCAAGTCAGACTTTCACCAAAGCGTGCATGGATCATATGCCATGATCAAAGAAAGCTGCCCCCTTATATCCCATTCCATGAGATCCTCATGGAATTCGTGTAATCTTTACACAAAGGGATAAGAAACAACAACAACAACATGTTTGTGCTATGATGCTGTATCAAATGTGGTGTGCAGACTGGATGTGCTGTCAGGCTGTGGAGGCCAGGTACTAGCTCTGGGCTACCCCATATGTCTGCTGGCCACCCTGGGGGTCTACCCTACCACCTTCCTGCTCAGCCACGGCCATCCCTGGGGCAACTCTTCCCTCCCCTTCAACTTCTCTGCCCCCCTCACTCCACAGGTACAGTAGTCTCTCTCTCTTTAATAACTATAAAAATTGATATATAGCTAGCAATAAATATGTATATATATGTTTCTATGAAAATGTTAATCTGCAAGACGCAGGTTATCATCATCCCTTTTTGATTTGTTTTTGTCATTTTGGTGGTTTGCAAATAAACAATAAAAGATGTTTCAGACATTATAAAGACAATAAAGCTTTTCTGATAATAAGAAGGTAAGAAAGATATTGCACAAATAAACCTACAAGTTCCTCCCAACAAAAAATGACCCAGCTACTTTGCCAGATAAACATCTCTTTGTAAAATTCTGAAGTTTTCTTCAATCCTTTGTTGTCCTCATGAATCAAAACCTACAACTCTACCTTTGCCGGTCCCAAGCCCGGATGAAAAAAGAGAAGGGGGAGCAGTAACAAGCTCGCTAAAAAACCTGGGCTTAGCTGGCCCCACTGATAGTGCCCTGTAAGGGCTCCTGATCCAAGGATACAGGATCAGCAGTGTTTAGGCATGTTAGAAGTGGCTGCATATGGCGTCTGTTCCTCATGTCAGAAGCGGCCATTTCTTTTGGAGCTAAGTCGGCCTGCCACTGAGTAGTGCTCCCAGTCTTAATGACAAAGGCAGACACATCCTACTTCACCCAATCATGATGGTTGCTGCTTGATATCCTGATTTGATTGAGTGGAGATAAGAAAGAAGATCAAAGCCTGCCCCGGTCAAGGGCTATAACCAGAGACCATGGCCTGTGTTTTGCATTTGTCAAAGCTAGTGCTGTAGTTTTGTCATCAACTTGAGTCTGGTAGTCTGTAGAGACTATCAATAAATGGTGTATAATTTTTGTTATCTATTATTTTGACAGGAAGAGTTGACCTTTCTTTTCATAGATCAATACACTCCAGGCCAAATTTGTCTCTATATTTTAATAGATTACTAGATGAATGACCCGGGCAACGCCCGGGTTTACCCGATTAAATGTTTTTATTCAAACACTATTCGTTACAATTATAAATTGGCGCCGTGGATGTCACTCTTGTGAAACGTCCCGCTCCAAACTTTACATGTACATTAGGTCAGCTGATATTACTTCCCATCTTCACCGCTAGAGGCGTTGCTCGCGAGCTAAGTAGAATAATTTGAATATATAGTTTTAATAATTGATTTATATATTTTTTTAAAATAGCCTATCGTCTTCCCCGTATTTTTTTTTTTACCTATGTATGGAAATTTTAGTTTGAATTAGTGAACGACTGCGAATTTGTATACAGGACATGCAAACAAACATACATTTTTATATATATAGATGTGACAGAGGTTACTCTGTGGTGACTCTAGGTTAATTACTCTAGTTTGGTGAGAATGTAGCAGTGCTGTCTGTGTAGCGTGAGAATATAGCTATGTTGTTTATGTACTATGCAGATTGTAGCCACTCTCTCCTATGGGAAAAATCCCAAGGCAATAAGGATACTCTTTGACCTTCTTTGGAAGTTGAATTGTATCACAATGAATTAATTTTTTGGAAAAAAAATATATAACCACATCAACCAATAACACTGATAGACAAAACTAAAGGAAGTTGTACCTTATAACATATATATATCGGGATTCAGAAAATATCTCTCAGAGTTATTTTCTGAATCCCGATATATATATGTTATAAGGTACAACTTCCTTTAGTTTTGTCTATCAGTGTAATTTAACCCCCGATATTTCAGAATTTCAATGAAACATCGGGAGTTATATAAATTATTGGTTGATGTTATTTTTTTCAAATCAACTTCTAACCAACAAATCTTCAGAGTTACAGATTGTAGGCATTCTCTCTTATCAGAGAAAACAACAAGGATACGCCTGGACCTTCTTTGGAAGTTAAATTGTATCACAATCAGTTAATTTTATTACTTTTTGCAAATGTGGTTTGCTTAGGGAAGTTTATTCTCATCAGTGCTCTGGAAGATTTTACTGTGTAGAATCTGGTTTTTTCACCTTGTAAATCTCTAAACTCTATTTTAGAACTTACCTAGAATGCTTAAAGGGTGTTGGGCACTTTTAGAAAACAATCGATAGATATAATATTCTGTTATAGATGGAAACTTTGGCAGGAGAGGTTATTGTTCCTATAAAAAGAAGGGTCACCTTTACCGTCAAAATAGATGCTAAAACTAAGTAGTTTCCTGGTATAATTACCATCAATATCTCAGTCATAGAATCGGCCTAGTCATTAAGCACTTCCTTCAGAAAATTCTGAGGATTTCATGAATCCCTCAGGCATCTCATGAGATCAAGGCCAGCCGTGCACTGATAAGGGCATTTAGCTTAAATCACGCTTTCCTGGTCAACTTTCTGAGTTTTTTCAAACTGGTGTTGTGGTTTTGTCACCAACCTGAGTATTCTAGTTAATGGTAATAGTTGGCACTTATAATCTTGGATAAAACTTAAGGAAGTGAAAGGTCTTTTGATGTCACCGGTCATGTGTTTCTTTGAAGGATAGATATAATTTTGTTTACACTTGATTATCTTATGTTTCAAATATTGTTGCATCAAGATTAATGCACATCTCCACCAATTATTGCACCAAGCTGCGGTTTGGCAGATTCTTCAGTCTTGATTCTCTCCTCAGACGCGTCTTGTATCTTTCCAGAACGTCTCTCAACCATCCTACAAGGTTAAACCAGTCAATAATAAGATAACAATATTTTTGGTAGCACCTAGAATATATCTTTATTTATCACATCAAAGTTTAAAGCAGGTGGTGTATTTAGTGTATCAAAATACAAATGTTTTATAATACATAATATTCTCTGTTTTATAAAAATAAATAAATATAAAATTTAAATTTGAAATATATGGGAAATAATATTATAAATAATTTTAAAAATAGGCGCATTAATCATGATGCAACAATATCTTTCAGAGTTATTGTCTGTATCCCGATATACATGCTAAAAGGTACAACTTCCTTAAGTTTTGTCCATGAGTGTAGTTTTAGTATCTGTATTTTGGTTATAGAGGTGACCCTTTATAGAGACTTGTTAATTATGAGGCAAGCTAATGTATCATTTATATATAAGATTTTTTTTTTTTTGCTTATCCCTAGTACACGTGGTACAAGTGGGGTCAGTGGAAGCTTGGTCTAAACCGTTGGTTCGACTCCCACATTGGGCACTTTTTTCTGATTAAAAAAATGCTCCAATGGCCTCCGATTCTTGCAAAAGTCCAACCTCCACCAGCGAGTGCAAGTAACCAAACGGAGCTCTGGCACATATGTAAGTGCAAAGTCGAACTGCTTTTCACATGTGTAGACAACAACAAACAACAAAACAGCTTTATTAGGGCATCTTGCCCTGTACGGATTCTCCGTGGAGTTACAGACAATATTAACCATAAGAGAACAGGTGAAAATAGAGTATTTACAATTAAGGTATGGCAAACAGGGTGACTTTTTATTGTGCCCCTGTTCTTCTCTCTTCCATGAGTGCAATTTTATTCCCAACCGCCTTTTGAAAGTTGAACAGTTCAATTGCCCAACTTTTCTTATCTGAAACAGTTTTTATTAGCTTTATTGAGTTCAAATGCGGTCTAGGAAGACTTTTCAGGATCTTTTTTCTCTCTCCTTCCAGATCCCCGCATTCAGCAATAAAATGGTATATTTTATCAGTTATCTGACTTCCACATAACCCACAGTACAATTCTTCTTTCTTAATTGCGTAAATATGATTTTCTTTGATCATTGTTGACATTAATCTGATCTGTGCAATAAAACTCACTAAAGCTGAAGACAGATTACATGAAAAGTAATTTTCTGGAATAAATGAATCATAAAGTAACCTATAGTTTGAGTATGTTTTCGTAAGAGATAATTTTGCCAGATCTTGCTGCAATAGCTGTTCAATTTTTATTTTTAGTATATTCGGAAGTTCGATCTGTATGTCATCATAATTTAACCTATAGTTTAGCCATGTGAGTCCACAATGATTGATGATATCCATAATATTCTTACAGAATCCTATAGGTTTTTTTGTCATTAAGGAAATTTCCTTCAATCTATTCCAGCATAGCTTAGGTAGTCTATTGTCTTCCATTTTTTGTAATCTAATAAAATATTTCAAAATTAATTTGATCGTTGTGAAAGTCAAAGATATTCTGCCTGTTTCCAGCCTTACAATATACCCTGGTATATATCTTGGTAGATTCAGAAAATTTTTGATAAACGTATTCTGTAATTGGTCTATAATATCCGTATTGTCCCAAGCCCACACAGGGGCCGCATAGAGCAGTATTGATTTAATAACTGAGTCAAATAGATTCAGAGCAACTTTTAATGAGTTAATTTTTTCTTTTTTTATCAGTCTAATAGTTGCATTTATTGCCGTATTTGCTTTGGCTTTATAAAAGAGGGCTACCTTTTTACTATTAATAGCGGAAGTGAATGGATATCCCAGATATGTAATATTGGACGCAACAGTCAGTGGGGTGTCACCCCAGTACCAGTTTTCGTGTCTTGCCGGTCTTCCTCCATTTCTAAATACCATTATTTTGGACTTATTTTCATTTAAAACTAATTTGTTCTTATCCAGGTAAGACTTTAGTAAATTGATTTTAATTTGAAGATTAATTTTCGATTCTCCAATTATGGCTATGTCATCCGCATACATAAGTAGGTGTAAAACACCAAAATCAGGGAGATGAAATCCTGTAAGTGCTGAGTTATTATAAAGTTCTATTAGGTCGGCCATATATAGTATAAATAAAAGTGGGGAAAGTGATTCTCCCTGCAACACTCCAGAATTAATTTTCACATTACTTGAATATTGTCCTTTCCATCGGATAGTGATCTTAGCTTCTTGGTAAAAGTTTTTTATCAACATTACAAATTTATTGCTAATGCCCATTTTATGCAATTTTTGCCAAAGTAAATCATGTGGGACTGTGTCGAAAGCTTTAGTCAAATCGACGAAGAAGACATATAGCTTGCCTCGTTTTCTTCTCAGAGATAATTGGATGAGTGAATTCAATAGTATTATGTGGTCAGTGCATGATCGGTTCTTACGGAAACCTGCTTGGTTTTCTAAAATAATCTCTCTTTTTTCTATCCAGTTGTTTAATCTGTTTCTTAGTATTGTAGTAAATAATTTAGATATATTACTGCAGAGGGCAATCCCTCTGTAATTTGTTGGGTTATTCTTATCACCGCTTTTATATATAGGGTGTACTATTGAGTTCGTCCAGAGTTGCGGGTATTTTTCTGTGGACATTATTTTGTTGAATAGGTTTTTCAATTTAGTTAAAGTCGGTATTGGTAAATTCTTTAGCAACTCATTTGGTATACCATCGAGTCCCACTGCTTTGCCATTCGCTAGTTTTTTTACTACATCATGGATCTCTTCAAGGGATATTTCCGCGTCTAAATCTGGATCTTTCCAACCGATCATCTGGTTTAACGTAAAAGTAGCTTATTTATTTTCTTTGTTCAGTAAATTTTTATAAAATAAAAACCATTCTTTTATATCAATCTCACCTTGTATTATTGGTTTTTTTCTGAAGGATGCAATAGCATTCCAGAAGGATTTGGGATCTTTGGCGTTTTTTATCCTTTCATTCTTGTCCTTGTTGAATTCATCTCTTTTTCTTTGCAGGAGCTTAAAATATTCCCTCCTAGCCTCAATATATTTTTGGCGGTCGTGTATGTTATTTGAGTTCCTACATCTTTGTAAACTTACTTTGGTCGTTTTTTTTCATAATATAGCAATCTTTGTCATACCAAGGTTTTGAAAGTTGGTGTCGTCGTTTAACAAATTTAATTATATTTGCCGATTCCATTGCCGTGTAGATCTGTTTAGTAAAATTTACTGTTTCTGTGTTAATATCGGTTTCATTTCCAACTTCAATATCACTTAAATTATGTTTTAGCATCTCCACATTTTCTTTCGTCCAAATGAATTTTCGTGTTAGTATTTCATTTTTGTACGAGGATTTAATAGCTTCATACCCAGTATTAATTTGTAAAACAATTGGTAAGTGGTCTGAATATGAAAGTTCTTCGATCCACATATCCGATATGATCTGTGTTAAACCGTGTGTGTACATGAAATAATCCAAAACCGATGAACCTCTTTCTGAAATAAAAGTGAATGAGTCGTGCGTGTCACCCTTAGTTCTTCCATTAGCTATTGTTATAGAATTTGAATCAGTGAAGGAAATTAGTTTTTCAGATAGTTTCGAAGATATTAGGTCTTTAGATTTCCTATATTTGTTGAGGGGTGAATTTAGTTTCAGTGGGTTATGGAAGCCTCCAGCATTGCCTATTCTAATATTGATGTCACCAGCTATTAGCACTTCGTTACCTTCACTCATGTGATAATCAATATGCCTAAGTAAATTTGTTAAATTTTGTTCTTGTAATACATTAGGAGGTAAATAAGCAAACAACAAACATATACTCTCGGTGGTTTTGTCTAGAAATTTGTGCGTCAAGACAGATATCCAGTAAGGGTTTGTTTCGATTTTTCTAACCGTATGTTGGAAGTTTTTTTTTTATTCCAATCAGAATTCCCCCCGAGCCCCTTCCCTTTAGTTCTGTCTTCATTGCTGGGCTTATGTAATATTCATCTGTTAATAATTCAATAACATCAGTGATCCATGTTTCATTTAGTGCAAAAAGTTCGCATTTTTTTAGGTATTCAACGAGTGGAAATATTGATGTTATTCTATTGAATCCATTTATATTCCATTGTAATATTTTAATTTTAGTATCTATATGTTTGGCCTGGGTTACTTGTTTGTCTTTTATTGCCGATTCACAGTTTTTCGTATGTGTATACCTAATTTTAGTTGTATTTCTATCTGATATATTTTCCGTAACCTTTGAGTTTTTAATTTTAGAAGTTTTAGCCGTGAGTGTTTTATCATAAAGTGGCTGTATGGACACTGTATTAGAGATCTGTTTATCAATGGGTTGACTATTTACAAGTGATTGTTTCCTATCTGCCTGCTACAATGAATGTCCATTGGCATCTACAATTTGTCCATCACAGACCTTATATGCTATGCCATTAATTATTAATTTATTGTCCCTTAGCTTAGCTAGAGTACCTTTTTCGACGAGTTCTCTTCTTTTGACATTCAAAACGCGTCGTTGTTCTCTCATCTTCATACTATAGTCCTTCGATAGTGATATCTTAGTTCCTCTTAGATTGAAAGCAGCTTTGAATAGAGTTGTTCTATCGTTTTGTTCTGGGACTTCAACCAGGATCGGTGCACCAGGTTTTCTGGATACTCGGTGGCATCGCGTGATGTTTATCTTCTCCGTTGTCCGCATATTTTCTTCGATAACCCTCCGTATCCGTTCTCGGCAGTCCTCGTTATTATCTTGTTCTATTCCGTAAAAAATAAGGTTCCTTTCTCTGCTCTTTGCATCCAAGTATTCAATCTGGTCTTCTAAGTCTTTTATTTTTTTGGAGTTTTGAGAGAGTGCTGCCTTTGTAACGGCAGAAGATTCCTCTAATTGTTGCAGTCTTTGATTTATATTTTCTACTCTATCGTCGATTGCCGAAAGACGGGATTCCAGCCTCTCACCCCAGTTATCCAGCCTTTTGGTGAGTGCATTTATCAGATCTTTGATCTCTTTATCCCTATCTAAGCTTGTTTCCAACGTCGTTTGTTTGGACATCTTAGGGCCTGGATTTTGTTCAATACCAGCTAATATTAAGAGCATTAAAACTACACATATAAGGAGAAAGTTTCGGAAATATTTTGAAAGTGAAATATTGACGCGTGATAAGCAAATCTTTTTGCCGCCGTATGTATCCGGCTTGAAAGTATGTAAATTTAACTCAGAATTCTTGTCTAATAGACATAAAATTATTATGGTAAGATATATTGGATATGAAGGTTTCATTTCAGATATATTGAGTTTGAACTTTAGTAAAAATAGAGAAAATATTTTAGTAAGACAGTTCACTTACCGAGAGCGACGTTGCGTGCTGCCCATTCGTGCCGCCTTCTAGCGGAGAATCCACATGTGTAGACATGTGATGCACTTACAGTAAAAGCAGTCGCCTACTCCTACCTACCATGGTTATCATGGCCTGTACCACGTGTACTAGGGATAAGTAAAAAAAAACAAAAAACACATGGTACAAGCCATGATAATCATGGTAGGTAGAAGTTATATAATAAATGGAAGCATTAAAGAACAAATGTTTCTTTTTAATCATAAGACAAACTTCTACTGTCCTTACTGTGATGAAAAACTATTGTGTGTGTGTGTATCAGTATGAAGAGGATCTGAGGAGATGGAGCCAGGTGTACATGGGAGTGGACACAGTACTGGTGGCCAGCTGGATTGGACTGGCCTTCTCTTCCATTCACAGCCGGCTGGGACTCTGGCTCCAGTCCTTAGTAGTGGTGGCTGCCCCGGACCTTTCTGACAAATACTGACTGTACACTGAGGTCTTGGTACCATGTAGAATGACAGTTTGTTTGTCATGGATGTACATCATACTGACACCCACTAGTACATACGGGATGGAAACCTCTATTGAGTATTGTTTTTATTGTGCTTATCCCTAGTACACATGGTACTGTCACCTTGATGCTGTAACCAGGAGGGACACTCCCTCTTTAAAAATCCTGAGTTCAACTGACCCGGTTGATAGACCTCAGCAATGGTCCCACTCCAGGAAAACAGAGGAGCTGTCTCTGTACTCATGTTAGAGTCAGAAGCAAAGGCTTCCATGTTAGGAACAGCCTCAAATTACAGGCAAAGTCAGACTTTCTCCAAAGTTGCCTGGATCATGATGCCATGATCAACGAAAACTGCACACCTATACCCCATTCCATGAGATCATGAACTCATGGAATTCGTGTAATCTTTACACAAGGGGATAAGAAACAACAACAACACATGGTACAGGCCATGATAATCATGGTGGGTAGAAGTTGATGACTGCTTTTACTGTAAGTGCAACACATGTCTACACATGTGAAAAGCAGTTCGACTTTGCACTTACAAATGTGCATTGAGTATTGTAAAACATTGATTCAGTGGTTGTTTCAATAGGTGTACAGGTCCAGCTTGCGAGTGCATGCAATTCTAATATGGATCTCTGCCTTATGGAATTGTTATCTACATGTTTAGAAAACTTACAATAAAATCAGTAACTTACCCACCATGACTATCATGGACTGTACCATATGTTTTTTTTTTTTATTGCTTATCCCTAGTACACGTGGTACAGGCCATGATAATCATGGTGGTTAGAAGTAGGCGACTGCTTTTACTGTAAGTACACCACATGTCTATACATGTGAAAAGCAGTTCGACTTTGCACTTACAAATGTGCCAGAGCCCCGTTTGGTTACTTGCACTTCGCTGGTGGGGTTGGACTTTTGCAAGAATCGGGGGCCATTGGAGCATTTTTTTTTTTAAACATAAAAAAAAAGTATCCAATGCGGGAATCGAACCCGGGTCATAGCGGTCGAAAACCAACGGTTTAGACCATCCTTCCACAGACCCCCACCTGTACCATATGTACTTGGGATAAATGAAAAAAAGATTTATTGATGACTTTTCCTGTTTCTCAGGATTATCTGGTACCATCCAATCTGTATGATACTTCCCCTACACTGCATGGACCCTAAATATCTGTCATATCCATGCTCACAAGGCAGAAGCCCTAGGAATTCTCATATGTTTTCAATAAAGACTTTTTATAAGTTGAATAAACACCTGGAGCACTATATTGCCACATGGAAAATTTTTTGGGGGGTCGGTGGAAGGCTGGTTAAACCGCTTGATTTTTGACCACTACGACCCGGGTTCGATTCCCGCATTGGACACTTTTTTCTGTTTAAAAAAAAAAATAAAATAAAAAATGCTCCAATGGCCCCCTAATTCTTGCAAAAGTCCAACCCCACCAGCGAGTGCAAGTAACCAAACGGGGCTCTGGCACATTTGTAAGTGTAAAGTCGAACTGCTTTTCACATGTGTAGACATGTGGTGCGCTTACAGTAAAAAGCAGTCGATAACTACCCACCATGATTATCATGGCCTGTACCACGTGTACTAGGAATAGGCAAAAAAAATGGAAAATTAGGGAAGACCAACTTCGGGATGAGACAACAATATATTTCAGACAAGAACAAACTATGAATGATAAACAAAAGAGGGAAGAAGTGTACAGAGTATAGCAAAATATAAATATAAAAAATAATACTCTGCTAATAAAATACTTTGTTATAATATCATCTAAAGTTCAAAATCATTAGACAAAGGATTTCTTGTAAAGTTTTTTCATTCAGCCAAACTTCCGAGTATTTTCACTCCTGTAGAAATGACAGAAAGCTCATCTAAAATTAAAAAAAAATATTTACAAGAAACTTTAACCCTAACTATTTTGAACTTTTAATAAAGACTTTTTTTAAATAGACGCTTGTTTCGTGCTTGTTATTAAAGTTTAAAACACATTTAAACTTTATATATTTTATTCAAATGAAGATCATAATTACATAAACATCACATTTAATTATATATCATCATAAATAATTATATATCATAACTACATAACATTAAGCCAACTATTTTCAGTTTTGTTTTCGTCACCGGTCCAATATTTTTATTTTCACAGACTAAATTATGAGATTAATTTATAAATGAAAAATATACAAAACAAATAAACAACTATATACATCAATGCTGTTTAAAGTGAGAAAGTTTGAATGAAAAATATCAATCGAAATTTAGCATTTTTGACATCCTTAAATATCTAATCTCTCGCAGGCGCCACAGACAAACAACAGTTTGTCAGTACATAAGTCTATATACAGTTACGAGCGTCATCAATTCTTTTTCATCTCTGTCACCGTTTGCTTTTTTTTTGGAATGGCGCTCTCCTATTGGTTGGCTACGATCACGCCACCTTTGCCCCCCCCATCATGCCCCCCCACTCGCTTTGTTGTTTTTGTAACTATTGTGTTAGAGCGGGTCGCTCCTTAAATAAATGCATATATTAGTTAATAACTAAATGGAATCCTCTCTTTCTTTTTCCCAGTTAGAGACGCCAACATTACATAGACAGATAAAGCACATAGGCTATAGTTATTAACTAACATATGCATTTATATAAGGCGCCAATTTATAATTGTAACAAATAGTATTTGAATAAAAACATTCAATCTGGTAAAACACAGGCGTTGCCCGGGTCATTCGGCTAGTGTCTCTATATAGTGGAGAGAAATTCTAAACCTGGTTCTCATTATACCACTTCTGTTAGAATTGATAAAGCACAATTTGGATTATAGATTATAATACAGGAAAATAAGACCTAATCCAAATAATTTAATAGTGTGTGACATTTCAGCAACAGCATTGTCACCATCATCAGACAAAAGAATAAAATGTTTTATTCTTTTATCTGATGATGGTGACAATGCTGTTACTGAAAGTCACACACTATTAAATTATTTGGATTAGGTCTTATTTTCCTGCATTCTGTTAGAATTGAAGTAACTATGAAAAAGGTATCTCTTTATTGTGCAACTGAAAGTTGCTGATGGCTTGCGCCATTTATCGAAATTTGAATAAAAAAAGGGACAGCATTACCAGGTTTTAAAACTATTTTAGAGGCATAATATTCTTTTTAAAATAAAACAATTTCTACTGTCCTTACTGCGATGAAAAAATTAAAGGGAGGGCCTGGCTCATCAGTGGTGAACCCTCCCAGCGGTTTCGCCAGTTTATGGGAGGGTTCACCACTGATGAGCCAGGCCCTCCCTTTAATTTTTTCATCGCAGTAAGGACAGTAGAAATTGTTTTATTTTAAAAAGAATATTACGCCTCTAAAATAGTTTTATAATTTGATAACAGATGGCGCTCTAGTACATCGTAACATTACCAGGTTTGTAAATTGAAATTTTCAAATGACAGCCCTCATTCAAAGGTAAAGCAAATGGTATTTTTTCTGCCTCAATACCTCAGATATACGTTACAACATTTCACATCTATCAGAATAAATATCAATTATTCTCAAAAACAAGGTAATAAGACCAATTCCTGGTTCCTGGCTCAAATTCACTTTATTAGGTACCACTCAACAAGAGCAACCTAGTTCATGATAATTGAAACAGTGAATAATATGTGAAGGTTATTCACATATTAAACAGAATGTTAACGCGGGATTCAATCCCGGTTCAGGACTGTCGGGAATCGAGGGTGTTACCCTCTCATCCACCGACTTATATAAAACCAATTCCAAATAAATATATGTAGTAATATATTTTTTTGCTCTAAACAAATTGGATTTATAAAAATTAACTTTTTCTAACATTTTAAATATTGTGAAAAAAATAGTACAAATGTGATATTGTACTGGGATAAGGTGCATACATTATGAAAAAGGTATCTACTTATCGAGAAACTGAAAGTTGCTGATGGCTTACGCCATCTATCGGAATAAATATCAACTATTCTTGTTGATTTTTAATTATTCTACAATTGGCCAAATACACATTCTTGATTAATCAAGAAAAGCTAACCACGTAGTAACTATGAAGTAACTATATTTGAAAAAATAAGCACGTTGTATTGTTAAATATATAAATTTGTATTGTAACAGAATACCAGATCACTTTCCCTTTCTGGATGTGACCAAGTCATTTTGAATAATATCTCATCATCCAAACTGGCAGAATACCAGAATTTACTATCAAATATATATAAAGAAAGGAAGGAAAAGGAACATGGTAATAAGACCAAATCCAAATAAATGAATAGTGTTTGATGTTTCGGTAACAGCGTTGTTATCATCTTCAGACAAAAGTACTGAATCTATTCATATACTGAAGTACATTCAGTACTTTTGTCTGAAGATGATAACAATGCTGTTACCGAAACGTCACACACTATTTTATTATTTGGATTTGGTCTTATTACCTTGTTTTATAATCTATAATCCAAATTGTGCCTTATCGAAGGAAAAGGAAGTTATAAAGATCTCAAGAAGTAGGAATGCCTTTTAAGATCAGGGTCAGCTCATAAGCATAAAAAAACTGAAGAAGTAAATATAGAGTAGCGAAACTTCACATCCAAATGAGTTTTTTTTTTTTGTTTATCCCTAGTACACGTGGTACAGGCCATGATAATCATTGTGGGTAGTTAGCGACTGCTTTTACTGTAAGCGCACCACATGTCTACACATGTGAAAAGCAGTTCGACTTTGCACTTACAAATGTTTCAGAGCCCCGTTTGGTTACTTGCACTCGCTGGTGGGGTTGGACTTTGGCAAGAATCGGGGGCCATTGGAGCATTTTTTTTTTTAATCAGAAAAAAAGTGTCCAATGCGGGAATCGAACCCGGGTCGTAGAGGTCGAAAACCAAACGGTTTAACCAGCCTTCCACCAACCCCCAAGTTAAATGCTGATTTATAATCAATGAAAAATAAGATCACAAACCTTTTGGATACCTGTATTTAACATAGCTCGTGTGTTGACTGGGCAAGATGATGTACAGATGTCACTTTAACAGAAGATAAAATTATCCTCTCATGAAAAAAAAAAAAAGACCTAAAATCTTATGGAAGATGATAAACTCTGTGACATGTTCCTTTGTGTACCAAAAGTGGCACCTCTCCCTTTAAAAATGTATTAAAATAATGAATTAATTGGAAAATGAATATCATATTCATTTAAAATCTTCATTAATTATTTTAAAAAAGCTACTTTTTATTAATCAACTAGTTGAATGACCCCCTTGCAAATGCCTGGGTTTTACCCGTGAGCATTTTCCCGAGTGCATATGTATTAACAAAAATGTTTTTTATTCAAATACTATTCATTACAATTATAAATTATGACCTGGCATCACTCTGGATCTCTCCAAGTAAATGTTTGCCCAATGAATAATGCTAGAAATTGATAAGGCACAATTTGGATTATAGATTATAAACACAAGGTAATAAAACTCCGCCCTTGCCGGTCCCAAGCCCGGATGAAAAAGGAGGAGGGGGAGCAGTAACAAGCTCACTAAAAAACCTGGGTTCAGCTGTCCCAGCTGATAGTACCCTGTAAGGGCTCCTGATCCAGGGATACAGGATGAGCAGCGTTTGTACTCCATGTTAGGAGCGGCTGCACATGGTGTCTGTTCCTCGTGTCAGAGGCGGCCATTTATTTTGGAGCTAAGTCGGCCTGCCACTCAGTAGTGCTCCCAGTCTTAATGACAAAGGCAGACGCATTCTACTTCACCCAGTGTGGAGATAAGAAAGAAGAAGACAAGGTAATAAAACCAAATCCAAATAAATAAATAGTGTGTGACGTTTCGGTAACAGCGTTGTTACCATCTTCAGACAAAAGTACTGAATGAGAAATTTTACCACAGCAATATTCATTTAATAATAATAATTCTATGAATAATATTCTGTGTTTCTCAGATAAATATCTTCTTCTTATCTGCTATCTTGTTTACACACTTGATAACAGTAACTATTTAAAAACATGCTGTGAAAAAATAGTACAAATGTAATATTGTACTGGGATAAGGTGCATAAATTAAGAAAAAGGCTTCTTATCGAGCAACTGAAAGTTGCTGATGGCTTGCGCCATCTATCGGAATAAATATCAACTATTCTCGTTGATTTTTAATTATTCCAGAATTGGCCAAATACCCATTCTTGATTAATCAAGAAAAGCTAACCACGGACGCGTTTCGGGCTGTTGGCCCTCATCAGCGTGGTGCAAGCTGTACCTCAACGACCAAAAATATTGGTCATTAAGGCATCCTGAGAAATCATGAAACGGGTAGTTAAGGCCAGAATTGCGTGAGAACGCTACACAATGTGAAAATAAAAATATAACATAAAATAAAATAAAATACATATACAAATATAAAATAAAAACATGCTGTGGTAAAATTTCTCATTCAGTACTTTTGTCTGAAGATGGTAACAACGCTGTTACCAAAACATCACACACTATTTATTTATTTGGATTTGGTCTTATTACCTTGTGTTTAATGCTAGAAATAAAATACTTAATGGTATATTATACAAACACAAAATTAATGTCAAGCATTCTATAATATAGTAATACCATTCAGAATTGTGACAACAAAATTAGAAAATAGACTAAATATAAAAAAATATTACAAAATAATCGATAGTTAAACTTTTTAAAATAATGTACCACATAAAATAATTTTAGTTAACTTTAAGATCAAATTTGTAACAAATAAATTTATACCGGCGCAATATGTTTTCTTTCAATAATACAGTCTACTCTCGTTATAACGCCACCATCCGGATGTTGCAAAAAAGCGGCGTAAGGCGAGGGTGGCGTTGTATCGAACACGTTTAAAATGTGAAATTTAAAGTTTCAATAAATTATTTATAACAATTAATAATAACAATATATATTTAAGTCAATATATAGAATGCAAAACCGGCATTAATTGATTAATATGATAAATAGAAGGCATTAATTTATAATTTATTCTCATAAAAAAATAATTACATTTTCTTGAAAAAGTCTGTGATCACAACTTGTGTTTTCTCTCCCTCACTTATGCCATAGACACGGTGTAACAAATCCGCAGATAGATTGACGTCGTCAGATGTTGCTCTCTTGGAGTGCTCAAGAAACAACAATAGTGATACTGATACTAGACTCTTGGAATGGGTATTTAGATTTACTATGGACATAAGGTTTGAGGTCTGTAGAATTTTACATACAATTATAAATTTATAATATTTCCATCGCAGTAAGGGCAGTAAAAATTGTTTAACTTTCAAAAGAATCATACGCTTCTATCCTAGGGGACTGTCCTCGAAGATTCTTCCAGGGAACACTTGGGGATATCCACCGGTGCACAGAGGAGGCCCTGGAGTGGATTCGTCACCTCGACATTCCACTCTAGAGAAACTTGCCAACATTGTTGTATTGTGCTGTAAAAAACAATATCATACGCAATATATATATATATATACGCTTCTATAATAGTTTCCAATTTTCATAACAGATGGCGCGCAAATGCTTTTTATGTAATAAGGTGCTTTCATTGGATAGCTCAGAATCTTGAATTCCAAGTTAAATGTTTTGTTCTCGTTTTTCACCAGTTTTTAGAATTATTTTATCCGATCGTTAATATGACCTTATCATAGACTTCTGAATATTTAATTCCATATTTTCCATCTGATTTTGTTTTCAAATGAATCATAAATTGCGTAAAACAGATGGCGAGTTAATTCATAATGTTCATATTAAGTCTAAATGAACTTTACTTGTTGTTTGCGGAAGAGCAGCGCTCGAAGCATGTTTAGGAATTTATAAATATTTGTATTTCTACTGTACTTAAGCTTATGTTCATAGTTGTTTAAAATCCCTTTTTCCAATAGTTTATCTCCAGTATTACTATAAAATAGAAACAGGAAAATACAAAAATTAAGCGGGATGGTAGATTAAACTGACAAAACCGCCAAGTAGATTCACAAATGATGAACCAGGCCCTCCCATCATTTTTATCATTGCGGTAAATATACTAGAAATAGTATAAGTTTATGGATGGAAACATTTCTAGGCGAAGCTGACCTAAAATATATAAAGGCCCCTCCTCTCTCTCCCGTCAACATAGATACAATAACTTTGCTATATATCTATTAACCATTTTATTCAATCTAGCAGACTCTGGTGGAGGTCAATGCCACAATAACATCTTTGTAAAATTCAGAATGTCACCAGGAGACCATGGTTTGGTTTATGGCTCTCGGCAGTCTAGGGAGAGCTTTGATTTCTTGTTATCCGCAAGGGATGCGTAGAATTTATCCAAAGAGTTATTCAGCGCTCTCAAAGTGGTTAGTTAATTCTATGGGGGAGATATATATGTAAATTTGTCACTTAACCGAGAGAGAGAGTCTGCAAGGTTGATGAGGCATTCAATCAATAAAGGCATAGTTCTGGCGTCTATTTTGATGCAAAATGCGACGTTTATTTTTTGCTAAAAATCTAGTATATGATTGAGGGTCACCCAGAGTTCGAAAAATGGCACTGAATTTAATGAACCTCTCAACGTCATATACTCAAGGAAGGGCATGGTACATCAGTGGGGAATCCTCCCATCGGTTTAGCCAGTTCAAGCTCCAGACCGTTCAACTATTGTTATAGATGGATTCTATCATAGTTTGATTTTGTTGAAGAATACTGGATATATTTTGGGGCTAAGCTGATAATGTTATTTTCTTTTCTTTTTAAAGTTATAATTGTTTCTGTAACTCTATTTATGTGATTACTTGGTGTTTATTGATTTTTTTCAGCAAGGATGGTTTATAGCATTTAATGTAATAATTTTATCTCATTCAAAGTCCATGCATCACCAGACCAGGTCATGAATATTTTCGCAAAGGGTTTCCACGCCACCCAGGAGGTACCTGCTCAGCGCGTTAGCCTTTGTTTATAGTGGCGCTTCGCCTCCCGTAGAAGCCCTATTCCACTCTTCTGGCACAACCAGAGCATCCAACTCGCTCGATGATTCGGCCGAGCTGATGGTCCAGGCCCTGCCAGGAACTGGTCTGCCGATGCTATGGACTCCGTCTCAAAGATCAAAGAGTCGGGGGAGAGGAAGACAAAGCCTCAAAATCTGAGGAAACAAGTAAATTCGGACAGAGTCTCAAAGCAGACCCGCCTCCACCTCAATTCCCAACCGACTGGCCCATTGTTGGACCGCTGGAAACGAAATTTTTATAGCGTCCTAAAAATTCAATATATTAATATTTATATGAAATAAAAAAATAATATGTATCTTTTTAAATTATATATTATCTGTTTGAGATATATTTAAAATATTCTCCATCATTTTGAATTCAATATGAAATAGAATTTGGAACAATAAGATTATGACTAAATTTTTTACTTCAATAACCTCAAAAATAATAAAAGAAATATTATTCAAACATTTGTTATTTATATAAAATGCTTTGAAGCTTCTAATATGTATATTTTAAAATATATAAAATGATGAAATGTGAAAAAAAAATTGATCAAATTCAGACGTTTGCCCTCTCATTTTGCATTATCAAATATCAGTTGTCTTTCATACTTCACTATGAATATGCCTTATAGAGGAATACAAGTAAAATTTATTGTCTATTCTCGATTTGAGACTGAGCTATGGGACTCGAAATTTCTGTTCCTAAACACAGTTAGGTCTTATTCCAGTGATCACCATAATCCTCATATCGCTGATATACACTGGTCCGCAAAATTAAAGGAACAACATATTTTTTCATTTATCTCAAATTTTATTGAACATATATCAATGAAATTTTATACACAAATTTATTATTCCATTATTGATTAGAATACCCGAAATCAAAGAATTCTAACACGTATTTTATGCAAATTATCCGGTCAAGCAATGATCTTCTTGCAGTCAGTGCATAAATATCTTGGATATTGTTGTTAATATGGGGTGTGATCGCCTTTAACTGATAGGCAGGCTCTACATTGGTGATCCATACTAAGAATTAGGGAGTTTATCAGCTCCTGTGGAATCAACGCCCACTCTTGTGTTAAGGCTGTTTCTAGCTCAAGAGTGTTTCTAGGAGGGGGTTGGAGGGATAAGATCCGCCGTCTTTGGTTGTCCCATACATACTCAATGGGATTTAGGTCTGGGGATCGAGCTGGCCAATTCATCCGAGCAATTGCATGGTTTTGGAGAAAAGTGTTGACCACACCAGCCCTATGTGGACGGGCATTATCATACATTAGAAGAAAGTTTTCTCCCATTTCCAATGCTTGAGGCATCACATATGCTGCCAAGATCTCGTCCCGATACCTCTGTCCAGTCAGGGTTCCTTGCCGAAAAATATGGAGTGCTGTGCGACCGCCCAAGAAGATTCCAGCCCAGACCATAAAACCTTGGCTTCTGTAGGGATCCCTTTCAACCATATTCCAGTAGAGTTGCAGCACAGTAGAACAGTGATTCGTTGCTTCATCCTTTCGACACCACGGCAGTTTTCATCTTTGTGAGCAAGTGTTCGGTCAGGAATGAGCTAAAAAAAATAATCCTGTTTCGTCTGCATTGTATATGTTGGTTGGGTCATATCCGGAGTTGGGCAGCATACTGTTCAAATTTATAAGGTGTTCATCAATGATAGCTGGAGAAATCGATGCGCCTTCCCCACAGAGCCGTCGTTGCGAAATATGGAATCTCCCTTTAAATCGCTGCAGCCACCCACTGCTGTACGTGAAATTTTCTGGTACGTCCAACTGCTCGCCAAGTTTTTTTGCCTTTTCTCTTAGGAGGTCATCAGTAATAATAATATTATGGCACGCTTTTGGGTAAACCAGTTGAAGAGAGCGTCTTCCAAGTCACTAAATTTCCCGACTCTTTGTCTCTTTGAAGAACCAACAGTATAATTTTCCCACTTCTCAGCCTGAGTGAGAATATCACGGACAGTTGTTCGTGGAAGTGAGAAACACTCTCCAATCTCATTCTTCGACATTCTTGCCAACTGGCATATCTCCTTCTTTTCAATGGTGATCGACTCCAGTTTACACTTTTGGGAACTCATGATACGACAATAAGGTTGATGTGTTGACGTTAGCAAAGGATGAAGCGACTGTGTATCTCCCAGGCACAAGCAGGAAAAGGGTCTGCTGGCTGTTCCCACAATCTGTTGTGTCAACAGCAGGCAAAGTCCGGTGCCGCTGGCGGAAAAAAAAAAGACAGGAAAAGGGAAGTGGGTGATGAGGGACGTTGTGAGCGGCGCTATAACGAGTGGTTTTTGCTACTTGGGATACTAAAAATCAGCGGCGGAAGGCGAACAGCGAGGGAGTGGCGTTATATCGAGAAAAATACATTGATGTCGATTGGGACAAAACGAAAAAGCGGCGTAAGGCGAGGGTGGCGTTATATCGAGTGGCGTTATAACGAGAGTAGACTGTATCATCAAATATTATCTCTACAGACCTTACTGCAATGATATAAGTTATTGAATGAGAGGGCTTGGATTCAATAACTTTTCAATTTAACAATTCAATAACTTATATCATTGAAAAAGGCATCTCCTTATCGCGCAACTGGAAGTTGATGATGGCTTGCGCCATCTATCGGAATAAATATAAACTATTCTCCAACCGATAGATGGCGCAAGCCATCAGCAACTTTCAGTTGCATGATAAGGAGATGCCTTTTTCATAATTTATGCACCTTATCCCAGTACAATATCACATTTGTATTATTTATTCACATTATATCATTGAGCCAAGCCCTCTCATTCAATAACTTATTGCAGTAAGGTCTATAGAGATAATATTTGATGATATTTTTGAAAAGAAACACATTGCCACATTGCAGTAAGGTCTGTAAAGATAATATTTGATGATATAATTGAAAAGAAACACATTGCCTGTAAATTTATTTGTTATAAATTTCATCGATAGATTGGCAATTGAATTTATATAAATTTAATTTACTAAAATTTAAGATGTTGCTTTTTTTATAAAATATAAAAATAAAAATATAAAGTTTTACAACGATATTTGGAAATTGTTGTTATAACAGAATAAATTTGGAAATTTTGTCTATCATCATACTCTAAGTAAGAATCCATGATGCTTACTTGACTATTAATATAAAGAAATAACGCGCCATCTCTATATCGGAAGTGAAAACATTAAGACACTAATACAAGGTAATAAGACCAAATCCAAATAAATAAATAGTGTGTGACATTTTGGTAACAGCGTTGTTACCATCTTCAGACAAAAGTACTGAATGAGAAATTTTACCACAGCATGTTTTTAAATAGTTCCTGTTATCAAGTGTGTAAACAAGATAACAGATAAAGAAGAAGATATTTATCTGATAAACACAGAATATTACCTTGTGTTTATAATCTAATAATCTAAATTGTGCCTTATCATTAAGGCACGAATGTTTATTTTACACATCTAACTTCTACTGTTCTTACTGCGATGAAAATATATTGGGAGAGCTTGGATCATCAGTGGTGAACCCTCCTATATTTTTTCATTGCAGTAAGGATAGTAGAAGTTTGATGTGTGTGTAAAAGAACACTGATAAAACAGTGTTTACCTTACAACTCTGAACACTTGGATTTTCCTGGAAAATCTCTTAAAGATTTCTTGAAAAAAGCCATGGTCCACCTGTGCTGTGTGAGCAGAAGAGCTTAAATTGACTTGTTCCATTATATGTATGTTCCGTATGTAAATACCTGTTTTCTTTCCTCTTTTCGCTCTCCACTTCTCCCACCCATATTTCCAAAAATATATATATATATTTTTTTCCCAAATCCATATTTTTATTTTCCATAGGATTATTCAAATAATAATCTGTATATATTTACCATGTGTTTATAATCTTTCTCCATTTTACCCCTTTGTATATTTCCCACTTTCATGGGTTTCTTGTAATCCCAAGGAGAATCCTCTGTAAGACCTGTGTGTCTTAATAAAGGTTTTTGTGTGTGTGTATGTGTAAAAGAAACATTCTTGTCTTAATGTTTTCATTTCCAATACTCACACAGCTTTATTAAGACCACAGGTCTTATACAGATTAACCACAGAAAGGAAGCATAGATAGAGCTCCTATACTCCATGCAGCGCAGAGCCTAACAGTCTCCAGGTCTGACGTATCTCTAGTGGCGACAGAATAAACCGTGCATAAGTTAGCGTATTATAGAAAAGGCGAGTGTGGAATCAGCCGCGTTTAAGTCTTCACTTTTCTCATCCAAACTTTTCCAACCATCATGGCAAAGGCTGGAGCTCTTGGCCTACCTGAAGCAAGAGAATCTACCACCCAACTAGACGTAAGAGACCTCCTCCGTACCATCAAAACCCAATGCCTGCAGGAATAGAAATCTAATGCTGCACATGACTGGTACAGAGCAGGAGGGACAAGCACCGGTTCTGTCCTCCCAAGAGAACAACAGTCTTTGATTTCCAGACTTAAGTCTGGTCATCTACGGACAATGACTTTCCAGAATGGTTGCAGAGTTTTCCCACTATGTACTAAGTGCAATTCTCAGCCTGCAACCCCAAGACATATTATTGACTGTATTGACTCATCCATTGATGAGCTCTACTCTTCCCCGGCAGACACCATCAAAAATCTCAAGTTTTACAAGCTTGATACCTTAGTGTGATTGAGTGGAGATAAGAAAGAAGAAGAAGAAACATTTCCAATACTCAACTGGTACACGCTTGTTCGGCGGTACATATACTAAAATTGGAAGGATACAGAGAAGATTAGCATGGCCCCTGCGCAAGGATGACACGCAAAATCGTGAAGCGTTCCATATTCAACTTTAACCCATCTATCATGGATTTTGCTATATATGTGTATGTATTTGTGATAAGTGTTATTTTTTTTTATAGCTGAAAAAGAAGAGAGAAGTTTGTGAAAATTATTTAATGACATTCAAATTCAATACCTTTTCTAACCTCTTTTCAGAATTTTTTGTTTCAGTAAGAAATACAGCTCTCACTATGAATGGCTGTACTAATATTGTGTTTACTAAATAGGAGACAGACAAATTGTGTGAAAGAAACATTCACATCTTAATGTTTTCATTTGCTATATATAGATGGCGCTTTATTGATTTGTATCAATTTATGCCTAACTTGTCCTTATTGTTTGCGGAAGAGCATTGCTCAATGCAAATCTATATATATATAAAAATGAATGTCTGTGTGTCTGTGTGGGTGTCCTCTATGGATTCAAAAACCATACATCCAATCGCCGTGAAATTTTGGGATATTATTAGGTGTATCCCCGGAAAGGTTTACGAAAAATAATTTCTTTAATATCTTTAATATCCTTAGAGTTATTTGCAGATTTGTAGCTTTAACTCGCAAGCAGCGCCACCTTGCGACGGAGATAGGCTTAGGTCTGCCCCGCCCCCCGTCCGGCCGGTCAGTCCAAGTTCTCACCGACCAATCAGAGGGATCAAGAGCCCCACTCCCGTCCGGCCGCCGGCCAATCAGAGGGATCAAGAGGTCCTGGCGCGCGGGGGGCGGGTGACCTCCGGGAACTACGTCCATCTTCCATAAACGACCAGGATTTTATTCAACTTATTGAGTATTTTTCAAGGGACCGGGAAAATATGTTCACTAGATAAAACGATGATTTTGTAATGTAGAAAATTAGGAAAGACAAAATTCAGGATGACACGGCACACAGGGACCGGGAAAAAATAATCACTTTATCGAGAGATTCACGACCATGATTTTATTCAACTTATCGAGTATTTTTCAAGGGACCGGGAAAATATGATCACTAGATAAAACGATGAATTTGTAATGTAGAAAATTATGAAAGACAAAATTCAGGATGACACGGCACACAGGGACCGGGAAAAAATGTTCACTTTATCGAGAGATTCAAATTTACGAGTTTCAAATTATCAAAATATATCTTTTTTTTAAATAAGTTTATAGAGAATTGTTTTAACAAATGTTCGTTAGACAAACCTTTACTCGGGTAAAACCTCGGGCGAAGCCGGGTACGTCCGCTAGTATTATATACAGGGTCCATTATGAAAGTAATGAGCATAATGTTATTGTGACGCGACGATAGATGGCAGCACGGTAAAACCGTGGAAAATGTGGTGGAGGGATATGCCCTTTCAATCCATCCGGTCGTCAGTTGAGTTCGAGCAGTGTGAGGGAAGATACATGCCTCCGCTTGAAGTGTGTTTTCAACTTTTGTAACATAGCCCGATGGAGCGTTCGCTTGAACAACGATACGCCATAAAGTTTTGCGTGAGGCTTGGAAAAAATGCAACCGAAACATTCCAGATGCTGTAAAAAGCCTTCAAGGACGATTGCATTTCAAGATCACAGTCTGGGAAGTGCCACAAGGCGTTCAAGGAGGGCCGGGAGGAGGTCGCCGACGAACCCCGTTCAGGACGCCCAACAACGGCCAGAACTGACGAGAACGTGGATCGTGTGTTCGAAGTTTTGCGTACCGACCGTCGATTAAGCACCCAGCAAATTGTGACACATTACACATGTCCACATTTGTGGTACAATTGATAGTGACAGAGGATCTGCAAATGCGTAAGGTCTGTGCGAAGCTTGTGCCGAAAGTGTTGATGCAAGACCAGAAAGAACTTAGAGTTTTGCGCTGTCTAGAATTGTTGGATTTGATTCAAAATGAACCGGACTTTCTGAACTCTGTAGTAACCGGAGACGAATCCTGGATGTTTGAATACGACCCAGAGTCGAAAAGGCAGAGCTGTGCATGGCACACAAAATCATCCCCACGCCCCAAGAAAGCGCGAATGAGCAAGTCGCGCATCAAAACGATGATCATTGTCTTCTTTGACATCCGAGGAATAGTCCATTGTGAGTTTTTACCGCAGGGACAAACTGTAAACTCAGCCTTTTACCTGGAGGTGCTCAGGAGATTGAAACGCCGGATCGCACGCGTGAGGACTGACATTAAAAACACGGTCAAGCTCCACCATGACAATGCCACCAGCCACACAGCCTTCATCATTACCAACTTCCTGGCCCGGAGCAACACCCCGGTGATCCCTCACCCCCCTTACAGTCCCGACTTAGCTCCATGTGACTTCTTTTTGTTTCCGCGACTCAAGAGAGAGATGAAAGGAAAACATTGGGAAACCGTGGAAAACATCCAACACCATGTTACAACGTTCCTGAGAAGCATTCCTGTCGAGGAGTTTCAGGGTGCCTTTCAGGCGTGGCAAACGCGTCTCCGCAAGTGTATTGATGCAGGAGGAATGTATTTTGAAGAATATTGAACATTTGCACAAATTACGATCAATAAAAGTATTTTGCCAGTAAATGCTCATTACTTTCATAATGGACCCTGTATAATTATGCTGTACTAAAAGCTTATATTCCATAGAGTTTGCTTTAATACTATTTCGAAGATTCCACCTTAGGTGTAGCATATATAAGCAGAATTATCCAATACAGTATTAGAGCTCTAAAGAAGCGGTCTGGTAGATTAAAAGAGCGAAACCACTGTGAGGGTTCATCACTGATGAATTAAGCCCTCCCAATATTTTTTCATCGCAGTAAGGACAGTAGAAGTTTGATTTATTTGTGAAAGAAACATTTGCGTCTTAATGTTTTCATTTGCTATATACAGTAGAACCAACTCTCTCTAAAAGACAACACCTAGTTGCAGAGCCAAAGTGTCCTTTAGAAAGAGATGTACTCTTACTGGAGAGTTGTTAATCACTATAAATGGTACTTTTTGGCAATGAAAACTGTCCTTTGTAGAGAGGTTTCGTCTAGCGAAAGTGTTCTCTTATTGAGGTTCTAATTTATTTGAAAGGATGTCTCCCGGCCAGATGAATGTCTTGTGTTTTCATCAAGCTTCAGTAAAGAGCATCCCATGACAATGCAGTTATGTTATCAGATACATTCTATACATGTTTGATTTGTTTTCCACCTGAGGAGGGAGACAATAATTCTATATACAGTTATCAGCGTCATGCGTTCTGTCACCGTTTGCTGCGCCACCACGTGGCGCGACGGTGACCTTGAGTGACGTAATGACAGGGTAGGAACAAGAAATCACTTGCTATCATTATCATATCATTTTATGTATATATCAGATTTAAAATATATTCATACAAAAAATCTAAATAATACAATTTTCAAATATCGTTGTGAAAATTTACATTTTTATTTTTGTATTTTAAAAACACACAAAGATTGAAGCGGGACGTTTCAAAAGAGTGCCATCCACGACGCCAATTTATAATTGTAAAGAATAGTATTTTAATAAAGCATTTACTGGGGTAAAACCCGGGCGTTGCCCGGGTCATTCGGCTAGTATCCACATAAATTTTATCCACACAGATTTTTGTCGAAACGTCAAGGTAATAAAAAGATTTACTGGCCGAGGTATCTTTAATTTGAAGAACTATGAATGCCGACCATGCAGCCTCTATCCACATAAATGTCATGAAAATAAAAGATCTTTTCATCTGTGACTGAGGTGACCTTTCAAGTATAAATTTAAAAAATTGAAACTATAGTTTTGACCCGTATGTTTATCTTTAAAATAAACCAATTTTCTACTGTCCCCTTACTGCAATGATAAAATAATGGGAGGGCCTGGCTCTTCAGTGGGGAACCCTCCCAGCGGTTTCGCCAGTTTAATCTACCATACCACTGTAACAGTGCATTGAGCTGTTTTGCTTTTATACTTATTTGCTTATCTCTAGTACACTTGGTACAGGCCATGATAATCATTTTTTTTTTGCTTATCCCTAGTACACGTGGTACAGGCCATTATCATAACCATGGTGGGTAGAAGTAGGCGACTGCTTTTACTGTAAGTGCACCACATATCTACACATGTGAAAAGCAGTTCGACTTTGCACTTACAAATGCCAGAGCCCCGTTTGGTTACTTGCACTCGCTGGTGGGGTTGGACTTTTGCAAGAATCGGGGGCCATTGGAGCATTTTTTTTTTTTAAACAGAAAAAAGTGCCCAATGCGGGAATCGAACCCGGGTCCTAGTGGTCGAAAACCAAACGGTTTACCCAGCCTTCCACCGACCCCCCATGATAATCATGGTGGGTAGAAGTAGGCGACTGCTTTTACTGTAAGTGCACCACATGTCTACACATGTGAAAAACAGTTCGAATTTGCACTTACAAATGTGCCACTACTTGGACTACTTGCATTCACTGGTGGGGTTGGACTTTTGCAAGAATCGGGAGTCATTGGAGAATTTTTTTTTTTAAATCAGAAAAAGTGCCCAATGCGGGAATTGAACCAAGGACGTAGCGGTCGAAACCCAACGGTTTAGACCATCCTTCCCCCGACCCCCTTTTATACCTATACTGATGTTAAACTCTTGGAAAAGGTATTTTAAACGAACTATGAACATAAGCTTTGAAAACACAGTAGAAAATACTTACAATTATAAATACAAGGTATGTCCCATAAGTTCCCGGACTGGGTCCATAAAAAAATAAATAAATGAAAAATGTAAATAAATTTGACAGTTTATTATAGAAAAAATATCTGGCAACACGGTGGTACCAATATCGAGGCGGTACGTGCACGCGCCCCAAAGTTATTCTAATTTATTTAAAGGTTACACATAGCGCTGCGGCGATTTTACGATGGAACAAAAATTGAAGCAGAGGATTTGCATAGAATTTTGTGTGAAACTTCAAATATCAGCAACCGAAACTTTTTAAATGCTTAATAAAGCATTCCCCAAAGAGAACAATTGTTTTTGAATGGCATTCTAGATTTAAAGCTGGCAGAATTTCCATTGAAGATGAGGACTGATGAAAATGTGCAAAAAATCACCGATTTGATAAAAGAAAATCCTCGAACCACTTTGCTGGAGCTAGAGCAAGACACAGGCATCTCTAAAACAACGATTGGAAGGATCGTAACCGAAGATTTGAGGTTCAAAAAGACTCCTGCAAAATTCATCCCAAGATTCCTCACTAATGAGCAAAAACTGTGTCGGCTTGCAACCTGTGAGGACATGCTGGAAATGACAAGAACGGATCCGGAATGGAAAGACAAGATAATCACAGGCGACGAGACATGGGTCTATGGCTATGACCCTGAAATCAAGCGTCAAGCGTCTCAGGGTGAGCCTAAACCCAAAAAATCCAGGATATTGAAATCCAGAAACAAGGTGTTGCTGGTCGCTTTTTTGGATAACAAGGGCATTGTTCATCACGAGTATCTTCCTGCAGGCCAAACAGTTATTAAGGAAATGTATTTGAGCATTCTTCGCCGTCTAAGGGAAGCGATTCGAAAAAAAAAAAGACCAGAAAAATGGACTGATGGTGACTGGATCCTACACCATGACAATGCCCGCCCTCACACAGCGCACTTGGTGACGAGTTTTTTGGCGAAAAACGGGACAGAAATCCTACCTCAACCACCCTATTCCCCAGACATCGCAACAAATGACTTTTTCCTGTTCCCCAAACTCAAAGCAGTTCTAAAAGGAAGACATTTTGACACCAGGGAAGACATAATAGAAAAATCGCTGCTGGCATTGAAGAGCATTCCAAAAGAGGCCTATTAAAACTGTTTCGACAATTGGGAGAAACGATGGCGCTGGTGCGTTGAAGCAAGGGAGGATTACTTTGAAAAGTTTTAATAAAAAAATTTTAAAAAAATCTTACCTTTTTTTTTATGGACCCAGTCCGGGAACTTATGGGACATACCTTGTATATGTGTTTTGAACATTGCTCTTCCACAAATTGCAAAAAAAGTGTTTTTAAAACACAATATTATCTTCTTCTTCTTCTTTCTTATCTCCACTCAATCCTATTAGGGTATCAAGTTGTGACCCTTGATGTCTGTTTGACAACCATCATGACTGAGTGAAGTAAAATGCGTCTGCCTTTGTCATTAAGACTGAGAGCACTACTCAGTGGCAGGCCGACTTAGCTCCAAAAGAAATGGCCGCCTCTGACATGAGGAACAGACGCCATGTGCAGCCACTCCTAACATGAAGTACAAACGCTGCTCATCCTGTATTCCAGGATTAGAAGCCCTTACAGGGTACTATCAGCCGGGTCAGCTGAACCCAGGTTTTTTAGTGAGCTTGTTACTGCTCCCCCTCCTCCTTTTTCATCCGGGCTTGGGACCGGCAAAGGCGGAGTTCCAATATTATCATGATGCATTACAGCGCCATCTGTCATACTTCAGACAAAACAACACTACTCATTCAGTACTTTTGTCTAAAGATGGTAACAACGCTGTTACCAAAACGTCACACACTATTTATTTATTTGGATTTGGTCTTATTACCTTGTTTTTATAATCTAAATCCAAATTGTGCCTTATCATTTTGAAGTGTTATGTTTTTTTTTTTAATAAATTATTTTTTTACTGTTCTTACTGCAATGATAAAATAATGGAAGGGCCTGGCTCATCAGTGGTGAACCCTCCCAGCAGTTTCATCAGTTTAATCTACCATACTGTTGTAATATTGCATTGAGAATTTTAAAAACAAATCACATTTCTACTGTCCTTACTTCAATCTTATATTAATAAAATGCAAATTTCATAAGTGGTGTTCGCTAAAAACTTTCGTTACAATGCATCAATTTCGACCAAATTTTCAACATTTATGTAAAACGAGATGGAGCAGGTTTTGCTTAACATCAAAATATTTTTCCTAACTTTAACATGCGTAACTTCGCTGTTATCGATTAAATACAAAAAAAAAAATCAACAGAGTTAATTTTATTTATATATAAATACAAAAAAAAAAATTCAGCAATTCATTCAACTCAATCTAAAAAAATATTCAAAACAAGCAATTTTAAGATAACACCATATGTAAAACAGTCGGCCAAGAAAACAACAACGATATTACATCTTTCTCACATATTCACACACAATCTTGATTAATAATTAAAACTAATCTTTAACATTGTTTATTATACTTCATAATATATAATATTCGTTAGGCAAACTTTCACTCGGATAAAACCCGGGCGAAGCCGGGTACACATCCGCTAGTAATAAAATATATATAAATGCTGGCCAGGATACATCCATCTATAATGGAATCTCTTTTGTTGTTCTTCATCCAGAATTCTGAACAATTCATCCTTGTTGAGATCTCTTAAAATACGTTGACATTTCTGAGACAGAGATTGCTACCAGGTGTGGACCCATAACGGAGCTTAGCAGGGATAGGCCGAACTGACCTTGTAGAAATTGTTTAGGGAGAAGAGTATTGCACGATGCAAATATATCTACACTTAATTCTACTATCTTAGTACTATCCTAAAACTTATGTCCAAAATTTTCTGAAATTCACATAACCAAGATTCAACTCTGCAGTGTCCCATATACAAGAAGAATCGCACAATACAGTATTAGAGCTCTAAAAATAGGTTTGGTGGATGAAACTGCCGAAACTGCTGGGAGGGTTCACCACTGATGAGTCAAGCTTTCCCAATATCAAACTAATTATAACTCTTAGATTATAATTTTGCCTGTTAAAGAGCGAGAGCTCGTGGTGTTTTCATAATAAAGAAACATATGTAAGGTTATTCTTTTTTGGGACATTTGGCGATCTGCGCTCCAGGAACCTGGGTTATAAATATCTCTCCTCCTATTGTTTTTTTCGAATATTTCTATAAAAATTCAAATATTAAATGAACTTCAAATGAGGAATCTTTTCATCATCATTATTAATGTAGTAAGAGATACCTGAATAGAGTAGATATTATGTTACATTAGCGTGCCATCTATTATCAAAATTCGAAACTATTATAGACGCGTATGATTATTTTTAAAAATAAACTACCTATGGTAGATTAAACTGGCGAAACCTCTGAGAGGGTTCACTACTGATGAGCCAAGCCTTCCCATTAATTTTTTCCATTGCATTAAGGGCAGTATAAATTGTTTATTTTTTTTAAGAATCATACGCGTCTATAATAGTTTCGGATATATAGAGTAGATATTATTTGTGGGTCTATAAAGTATTCACGAAGCTATTTTAAAAAACTTTGGAGGTATACTCAAGTTTGTTCCCACTCTATCCGGTCGCCATTGTTGAGGGAGCCCCAAGTCGATCTAAAAATGTTTATTTTGACCATAGATGCTAGTAGAGTCGATCTAATTTTTAACTAATTGCCGCGACAGACAATGGCCAACATTGCCTCTCAGAGAATCCAGCGTGAGTTACGAGAATTCAGTGGCAGCGAAGAGTTTTCCAAGTGCGCCATTAAGGTAGAGATGGTCCAGGACAACTGCTACGACCTGCGGGGACAGCTGTCAGGTCCTCCTGATACCCCTTACGAAGGCGGCGTCTACCATCTCGAAATCAAGATCCCACCAACCTATCCTTTTGACCCTCCTAAGGTACGGTTTATAACCAAAATCTGGCATCCAAACGTAAGTTCCGCTACTGGAGCCATCTGTCTGGATATCTTAAAGAAAGAGCAATGGGCAGCAGCATTGACTTTAAGAACGGTACTGCTTTCGTTGCAAGCATTCCTTCAAAGTCCAGAGCCTGAGGATCCTCAAGATGCAGTGGTAGCATCTCAGTATCTGAACCATCCACATCTGTTCAATCTGACAGCTCTCCACTGGGCCGGTGCGTATGCAGGAGCTCCAAGTAAGACCCCAGAACTGGATGAGAAGATCCGTAGTCTGAAAGAGATGGGAGTGGAGGAGCACAAGGCACGTGTGGCGCTCTCCACCTGCGACTGGGACCTCGACAAGTCCGTTCAGTACCTTTACTCTTAAAACTTCAGCGCTGTGTGCGGATAAATAGCTCAAAACCCCTCGAATTCCTAAATCACTCCGTTTCTATATATTTTTTCCATAATTCTATTGATCGGTGGTATTTAACGTAGTGACTGACGATTGTATACTCTCAGTGTCACCACATATCCACTCATGCCATTTCGACTTTGAACTAACAAGTTCTACCATAGTTAAAACAACCACTAAATAGTGTACAGTTCAACACATTCTTGCTTATGCATTTTTTTTTACCAGGCTAAAGCAACCTCCAAAAAGTATAAATTTTAACATTCTGGCTTTTTTTTCTGGCTAAAACAACATCCAAAAAGTGTACATTTTCAACATATTCTTGCTCATGCGATCTTTTCCCGGGCTTAGCCTCTTTAAACAACCTCCAAAAATAGTAAATTTCAACATTATTTTTTTCATGCAAATTTTTCAGGACTAAAACAACCTCCAAAAAGTGTAAATCTCAACACATTCTTGCTTATACAATTTCCCTGGCTAAAACAACCTACAACAATTTTAAATCTCAACACAATATTGCATGTGCAATTTTTTTCCCGGGCTAAAACAACCTCCAAGAAAGCGTAAATCTCAACACATTCTTGCTTGTCCAAAATGTATAAATTCCAACATTTTTACATGTTGTAGGTTGTTTTAGCCAGGGAAATTTGTATAAGCAAGAATGTAAAATACAATATAACGCGGCTTATGATTGTAAAACGAAAATTGCAATTATACCGCGAATGTTTCTTTTAAACGAAAAATCGAAATTTATTTTAAAGAGAAATAGCGATTATTTCTAACTTTAAGGATGAAGTATGATAGGATGAATTGTGAAGAGTAATGATAAACGGAAAAATAAAAGTGTCCAGGGATGGGAAATAATCGCTGTTTCTCTTTAAAATAAATTTCGATTTTTCGTTTAAAAGAAACATTCGCGGTATAATTGCAATTTTCGTTTTACAAGTAAGAATGTATTGAAATTTACACTTTTTGGAGGTTGTTTTAGCTATTATATAAAGAGAATTCCAAAAAGTAGATATTCCAATATATAAAGTGATAAAAATAGACCAAAGGGGTAAAAAGCGACGAGTTTTTCTTTATTGAAGAGGTATGAGCCATAAAGAAACTTCGTCACTTTTACCTTTAGTCTCTTCTTAACAATGCGGCGATTCTATTGTAATATAAAGTGATGTGTGGCTTTCGTCTCTTTTTCCCTTCAGGCATCCCAAAATATTTCTTCCCTGACTTTTACAATGTCTTCTTCTTCCTTATCTCCACTCAATCATATTAGGGTATCAAGTTGTGACCCTTGATCGTGTCTGTTTGACAACCATCATGACTGGGTGAAGTATAATGCGTCTGCCTTTGTCATTTAGACTGGGAGAACTACTCAGTGGCAGGGCGACTTAGCTCCAAAAGAAATGGCCACCTCTGACATGAGGAACAGACGCCATGTGCAGCCACTCCTAACATGGAGTACAAACGCTGCTCATCCTGTATCCCTGGATTAGGAGTCCTTACAGGGTACTATCAGCCGGGCCAGCTGAGCCCAGGTTTTTTAGCGAGCTTGTTACTGCTCCCCCTCCTCCTTTTTCATCCGGGCTTGGGACCGGCAAAGGCGGAGTTCTTTTACAATGTGCAATTCGTTACAAACCATGGAAACTTCAGAGACTTTCTGTTTCGAATAGAAGCTATAGACGATCCAGGGTGTGGAGAGAGAAGGCAGGATTCCAGTCACCTGCTTATTGAATGTCCAATCTTCCAGAACTACAGAAAGTGGAAAGATATTGAATACAAGGATCTATTTATGTTTATAAACAATAAGGATTCATTTAAAATTTAGGAAATTCTGTAGATATATTTATGATTTTCTCTCTTGGTTAAAAACCGTAATTGCTAAACTATGTATATATTTTTATTTATTTCATTGGTTGTTTTGGTTTCAATTGGTTTTGTAAAATAGTTCTCTGCTTTTAGTGTTGTTGCGTCAAGCAAGCATTCTTTGTGGGGATATCGCGTCTTGATTTGATGATAATAATAAATATACAAGTGATGTTCGGTTCAAAATCACTTTATTAGGTACCGCTCAACAAGAGCAATCTAGTTTATGATATTTTAAACAGTTAATAATATGTGAATGTTATTCACATATTAAACAAAATGTTAACGAGGGATTCAATCCCGGTTCATGGCTGTTGGGAATCTAGGGTGTTTTCCACTCGTCCATCGACTCTTATTCGTCTTATTAACTACCAATTTCTTGTTCCAAAATCACTTTATTAGGTACCGCTCAACAAGAACAACCTAGTTTATGATAATTGAAACAGTGAATAATATATGAAGGTTATTCACATATTAAACAAAATGTTAACACGGGATTCAATCCCGGTTCATGACTGTCGGGAATCGAGGGTGTTACCCACTAGTTCACCGACTTGTTTTTACAAGTGATGTGTGGCAAGTGTAAAAACAGCAATAAATAAAGAGGCCAAGATATAGACACAGATACTAAACAACAGTTTTATTGTACATCATATGTACATATAAGAGAATTCAGGAAATAAATTAGATGTAATAGGTATCTTCCAAAAAAAAAAAAAAAGAGAAATGTAAAGGAGGGGGGAGGAAGAAGAGACAAAATTCTATAGAAAGTTTCGAACTATTTACATATTTGGCATTCAAATAGAGCTGAGAAAGATAGAAGGAAGAAAAATGTACAACATGGTAAGAGAATAATAATAATAAAAAAGAAGCACAGATAGATGATGGCTTAAAATACTACCATCACAATACATTTATAAGCTGTATAGAATAAGATAGCTATTAGGAAAGAGTGTGGAGATGAAATTACTACAAAAGCTTGTCAACACTTAGCTTTGCAAATATTTTGTCCTTTTTTTTTTAATCTTCTTTGCCATTATCAGAATTGGACATAAGCATTATCTCTCTAAAAAGACAACCTCTATTAATAAATCCTGGGGGAAAAAACATCGAATTTTTTCATTATCATAATAAAGAGAAAAAAAAAGGAATTGTATCTATTAAAAGATATTTGTCGTGTTATTATATTCCTACAAAAAAAAAGAAGTAAAATAGATGAAAAATATAACTTTAAAATAAATAATTGATATATAAAAAATATAGATTCCTGATTTAAAAAAAAAAAGTCTCACTTAATTCAAAGAAGGAAAAAAAAAGTGGTGTTTTTTTTTCTCTCCTTTTTTTTTTTCATCTTTTGTAATCTATATATAAAAAACAACAAAAAGAACAATCAAATGTAGCGACATTTGACTTTGGCACAGAATTATTTACATATTTTTGGCACACTTATATTTACATAGCGGGGCAGCTAATCCCCAGGCTGGTCTTTGCGCCTCCTTCGCCGTTCCCTTCTCGGCAGAGCCGGTGTCTCATTGCCTGCGACCACACACCTATTCATGATAATCATAACTGCATCTTTCCCTCATTTCCGTAGGGACACACACACACACATACACACACACATACACACACACACCACACACACCGAGCGAGCGGCCACGCTTTTCTCGAGCTCCGCCGTTTTTCCGCCTTGGCGGATGGCTAACCGTTGGCTGCTATGACGATTTTAGTACGGGCTGATAGCCCTTTGAAAGCTGATCATGTACCTGAAAGGTACAGCTTCGAGGCTCCACACGCAGTAACTACCAGTAGTGAGACTGGAAGAGACCGCTGCTTATCATAAAACAGCTCGAGAAACATGAACTCATGGAATATGTGTAATCTTTACACAAGGTGATAAGAAACAACAACAACAAGTACTGAGACCTCTCTCTCTGAAACTAACAAGTGTGGCGAAGGCTACCATCTACAAGTACCATCTTGGTCTTGAGGTGGGTAACACCAGCCATCACCTCGACCTGCCCACTATGTGGGAAAGAACTCTCGCAGTCCATCGGTGGCGGAGTCTTTCCCGCGGTGGGCGCCACCAATGACAACATTGCATATATTATTCATATATTTATCATTATTTAATCTTATCTATTCTCTCTCTATTTATACTTTTATTTAACCTTATATAACCTTATACAACATTGAAATAAAGTAGTTTCAATCTCTCTCTCTCTCTCACCCTAGTTGATATACACTCAGGGACAACATTTAAGGAAATGGAAGGTCTTTGATATCTCCGGTTGTCTGTTTTTATTGAAGGAGACAGAGGCAATTCACACCTGGTTATCTCGTGTGTCTTCAATAAAGGTTACTGTAATATCTTAAAGAGTTATTGTCTGAATCCCGATATACAGGCTGAAAGGTAAGACTTCCTTAAGTTTTGTCCATGAGTGTAGTTATCTCGTGTGTCTTCAATAAAGGTTACTGTAATATCTTACAGTGTTATTGTCCCGATTGAGTTATTGAATCCCGATATACAAGCTGAAAGGTAAGAATTCCTTGAGTTTTGTCCATGAGTGTAGTTATCTCGTGTGTCTTCAACAAAGGTTACATTAATACATTAATAACAGAGTTATTGTCTGAATCCCGATATACATGCTGAAAGGTACAACTTCCTTAAGTTCTGTCTATGAGTGTATATAGGTAATCAATATGTGTTAATCCGATAGATGTTAGATGGAGGAATTGTTCACTCACCCTGATTCACACATCTCTGACAACAGTCAGTGTTGGTATGTGCTTTCTCCAGACAAGTGAGCTTGGGGCATTTCTTCCGTTTGCACCTGGCCTTGCCGTCCTGTACATATACATGTTGGATGTCACATGTGATGGGTAGAATTGATGGTAGAGTGAACAGACACAAATATTCAATGGAGGGAAGTGTGTAATCTTAAAAAAGCACATTATACTAAAAACTTCTAAAGGATTCCATAACGATTCAAATTATTTCCGAAGATTATTGTTATGAATGATAAAGATTATCCGCCTTTGCCCAAGCCTGGATGAAAAAGGAGGAGGGGGAGCAGTAACAAGCTCACTAAAAAACCTGGACTCAGCTGGCCCGGCTGATAGTACCCTGTAAGGGCTCCTAATTAAGGGATACAGGATGAGCAGCGTTTGTATTCCATGTTAGGAGCAGCTGCACATGGCGTCTGTTCCTCATGTCAGAGGTGGCCATTTCTTTTGGAGCTAAGTCGGCCTGTCACTGAGTAGTGCTTCCAGTCTTAATGACAAAGGCAGACACATTCTACTTCACCCAGTCATGATGGTTGTCAAACAGGCACCATTAGGGTCACAACTTGATATCCTAATATGATTGAGTGGAGATAAGGAAGAAGAAGAAAACTCTAGTTTTTTTTTAGATAACCAGAATAAACAAAATATTTTTGCTGAAGAAGGAATCAAAGTTTACAGCGACGTTGCAACAGCCTGTTGAAGAACGTCACAGTCCGAATGTTTGCCGATTATACAGCACAAATAAAAGAAACTCGTCTCCGTTAGCTTTTATTCCTTCTTCAAGATGATGTCTAGCGATTCCTTCTCTTGTAAAATTATTTATCTTTGGCAAAATTAATATACTCTAATAGTTTTATTTCAATCAATAAGCTTTTCAGGTGAAATATTTTGTGTTTTAAAGTTTTAATGACAAAGACAGACACATTCTACTTCACCCAGTGGCTGTCAAACAGACACCATCAAGGGTCACAACTTGATATCCTAATATGATTGAGTGGAGATAAGGAAGAAGAAGAAGAATATTGTTGGTTGGAAGTTTATTCAGAGAAAAAACAAAGCCACATCGACCAATAGTACAACTCCCGACATATCAGTGGCTTCCTATCACTCTGTTCAGGGAAATGGTCACTCTCCATTCCCCTGAAGAGAAGGTCAGGAAATCATTGAAATGTCGGGAGTTGAACTATTGGTTGATGTAGCTGTGTTTTTCTCCGATTCAATTTATTAAAACATGGATAGCTTTCAATTCGCAGGTTCTTCCTCAGATTTTACCTAAAAAGGACCAATGTGTCCTTTTTTTTTAGAGAGAGGTGTCTTCTTATCGGAGAATATCTAATAGATAAACTGTCCAATTTGCTTATAAAACTGTCCGTTGTAGAGAGATGTCTGCTAGCGAGAGTGTCCTCTCATGGAGGTTCTATTGTAATATTATAATTCCTATCTTCACCAATACTACTAATATACACTTATACTAATCTTTTACTAGAGATCGTGCAATTGGAAGTTTCTGATGGCTTTCGCCATCTATCGGAATAAATATAAACTAAACGCCAATATGTAACAAAGTATTTATTATTTTATTGACAGAGTATCATTTTTTATGTTTATACTTTGCTTCTCTGTAAACTTCCCTCTTTTCTTATCTTTTGTTTATCATTCATAGTTTTGTTCTTGCCTGAAATAAATTATTGTCTCATCCCGAAGTTGGTCTTCCCTAATTTTCTACGTGGCAATATTTTTGCTTTTTTTACAAAGGCCAAAAACCTAAAACGCATACGCAGTTAGCTTTTCAGATTTAAAATAAAAGACAATAATCAAAATTTGTGCTTAATTCTTTCATTTCTTTTATAGAGGAAATTGTCGAGAATACAGTCTTTCATGAGTATCGCAGCAAGCTTCAACTATGCTACAAGAGTAATGAAAGTATTTCCCACTGACATTACTGCAATGATAAAATAATGGGAGGGCCTGACTCATCAGTGATGAACCTTCTCTGCAGTTTCGCCAGTTTAACTATGTACAATGAATATGGCGCCTCTTCCACCGCTGCAGAGTTTGGTGGAGAATCGCCAGTGGGTCTCCTGCGACAACACGTATTTCGCGATCTATAAAGAATACGTAGATTGCGTACTTCGCCGCTGAGGAGATGGTGATGGCGTGGTCCTCGAGACCAACTGGAAAGATCCAGGACTGCAGGTCCGGCAGCCGGCTATTTAATCTACCAAATATCTTATCATTGCAGTAAGAAGGAAGTTAAAATTTCTTTATTCAAAAATATATAAACATAGGGGTTAAAAATAATGTAAATTTCTTATAAGAGATAACGCGCTAATACATCATAAAGCTGAGTGTGTTCTCCTCACCTTGCAATGACAATTGACACATTTCATCTCTCCAAAAGGCTGGACTGTCGGGTGCCATTCTGCTCCGTTAGGGTAGATGTTGTTGTGGAACTTGCAACCTGCACACACATGAATTTACATATATGATCCAGTATGTAATTAAGTATATAAGTAATAATGTAAAGAAGTATGAAAAAGAATTGGACTGATGGACAATATGAAAGGAGAAACTATGATAAAAACGAAGGTTTATTTATTTCAATTTAAAGCGCTATGACTCCCTTAGGGACACTTGCGCTGACATGTATATTTCTACAGTTGTCTATACATATTTTGAATAATTTTAGGCCGTAAAGAATAGTCATTAACAAGAAGAAAGAGAAAAAAAATTGTCATCAAATATTTACATCAAAATTGTTCATTTATTAATAAAAGAGAAGAGAAAAAAAAGTATGTGAGAGTTTAGACATTCTAAGGTAAAGAGTTCTGTGGACGAATGGTTTAAACCGTCGCTTTTCGATAGCCACGTACCGGGATCGAGTCCCGCGTTGGACATTCTAAGGTAAGGAGTTCTGTGGACGAGTGGTTTAAACCGTCGCTTTTCGATAGCCACGTACCGGGATCGAGTCCCGCGTTGGACATTCTAAGGTAAAGAGTTCTGTGGACGAATGGTTTAAACCGTCGCTTTTCGATAGCCACGTACCGGGATCGAGTCCCGCGTTGGACATTCTAAGGTAAGGAGTTCTGTGGACGAGTGGTTTAAACCGTCGCTTTTCGATAACCACGTACCGGGATCGAGTCCCGCATTGGACATTCTAAGGTAAGGAGTTCTGTGGACGAGTGGTTTAAACCGTCGCTTTTCGATAGCCACGTACCGGGATCGAGTCCCGCGTTGGACATTCTAAGGTAAGGAGTTCTGTGGACGAGTGGTTTAAACCGTCGCTTTTCGATAACCACGTACCGGGATCGAGTCCCGCGTTGGACATTCTAAGGTAAGGAGTTCTGTGGACGAGTGGTTTAAACCGTCGCTTTTCGATAACCACGTACCGGGATCGAGTCCCGCATTGGACATTCTAAGGTAAGGAGTTCTGTGGACGAGTGGTTTAAACCGTCGCTTTTCGATAACCACGTACCGGGATCGAGTCCCGCGTTGGACATTCTAAGGTAAGGAGTTCTGTGGACGAGTGGTTTAAACCGTCGCTTTTCGATAACCACGTACCGGGATCGAGTCCCGCGTTGGACATTCTAAGGTAAGGAGTTCTGTGGACGAGTGGTTTAAACCGTCGCTTTTCGATAACCACGTACCGGGATCGAGTCCCGCATTGGACATTCTAAGGTAAGGAGTTCTGTGGACGAGTGGTTTAAACCGTCGCTTTTCGATAACCACGTACCGGGATCGAGTCCCGCATTGGACATTCTAAGGTAAGGAGTTCTGTGGACGAATGGTTTAAACCGTCACTTTTCGATAACCACGTACCGGAATCGAGTCCTGCAATGGACATTCTAAGGTAAAGAGTTCTGTGGACGAGTGGTTTAAACCGTCGCTTTTCGATAGCCACGTACCGGGATCGAGTCCCGCGTTGGCCATTCTAAGGTAAAGAGTTCTGTGGACGAGTGGTTTAAACCGTCGCTTTTTGATAACCACGTACCGGGATCGAGTCCCGCAATGGACATTCTAAGGCCAAATGAAGTTCTTGAGGTTCAAATGAAGGTTCAAGATAGAGGAATATGAGGCCAATGAAGATTCCCCTTCAATTTAACATTCTGGTGTTCTTTTAATTTACGGTACAACACTCAGCCTCCCAACGTTGTAGAGAACATTGATGTGAAACTAATCTGACTTCGGACTTTTAGCAAATGAGTGAAGTCAAGTACACTCATGGACAAAACTTAAAGAAGTTTCCTATTTTAATGTCGCCGGCCGTCTATTTTTATTTAAGAATACAAAAGCAATTTTGTTCACACTTTGTTGTCTCGTTTGTCTTCAATAAAGGTTACTGTAATATATTTCAGAGTTATTGTCTGTATCCCGATATACATGCTAGAAGGTAAAACTTCCTTAAGTTTTGTCCATGAGTGTATCTTTCAGAGTTATTATCTGAATCCCGGTATACATGCTAGAATGTACAACTTCCTTAAGTTTTGTCCATGAGTGTATCTTTCAGAGTTATTGTCTGAATCCCGGTATACATGCTAGAATGTACAACTTCCTTAAGTTTTGTCCATGAGTGTATCTTTCAGAGTTATTATCTGAATCCCGATATACATGCTAGAATGTACAACTTCCTTAAGTTTTGTCCATGAGTGTATCTTTCAGAGTTATTATCTGAATCCCGGTATACATGCTAGAATGTACAACTTCCTTAAGTTTTGTCCATGAGTGTATCTTTCAGAGTTATTATCTGAATCCCGATATACATGCTAGAATGTACAACTTCCTTAAGTTTTTTCCATGAGTGTATGTATAGTCACAGCTCTGGTATAAGGATCTGGAGATTGAGGGTACTTACTGCCGGGAGGGGGTACGGAGCTGGAGGACCCCTGGTCGGCGTAGTGGGCCGGGACGGGGGGCGGGAGGCTCTTGACGGACACCGAGGTGGCTGGGCAGCGCTTACAGCAGGCCAGAGGATGGTCGCGGTAGCTCTCGGCCTCGGAGCACGGCAGCGGGGGACAGGCCCGCTTGGTGCATTCTACCGTCAGGCTCACCGGCTGTACATACCAACCTCACACTATTGATTGATTCAACATTCCACAGAATGTTATTTTTTATCTTCTACCTAGGAATCAATGGTCGCCTGTCAAAACAAACGTTAAAACTTAGCGCCAAGATTCCATCTATAGTTCGGCCATTGAATTATCATAGCTACTTTGGCAAATTCTGAACATTTCATTTGATCCCATGGGGATCTCATGAAATATGAGCCCGCCTTAGATTGACGAAAGCCATTAGCACGAAACCATGTCTCCAGGAGATGTTTCTTTTCATTTTTTTATTTAGGTAATTTCAAGCTCGAGCATCTCTGCCCTTCTACAGGAGTACAAACCGAATAATAAGAATAAAGGCTAGCTATATAGATGGGGCAGACAGCTTACATTGCAGGTGCACAGGGCGCAGGAGCTGAAGCCGAAGGGTGGGATGTAGGGATGCCAGCTGGTGCCGGCCAGATGGTAGAGTTTGTCTCCCTCGAACAGGCATCCTCTCAGTGGCTCGGAGCCGTTCACCAGTCGGTGCCCCTCCTCTGTAACGTCACGTTAGACACCGTGGTATGTGGGGGGACGGGGAACGTACCTGAGCACGAGGGGCAACACTCTCCCGGGAAGGTGGTCGGACGATCGCACGCCAAGCTGGGGCATAGCACCGGGTCGCATACCACACGTCCGCGCTGGCAGGAGCACATGAGGCAGTCGTCATGTCTGGCCTTCCACTGGGCGCCGTCCTCATAAGACTGGCCTTCGTAGTGACAGATTGCAGTAGATCCGGAGGATGGGTAGACATCGTTATGTGGAGGATCTTCGCGTAGACAGGCCGCTGGGACTTCAGTGATGGAACCTTTCATCTCGATGTAACGACCACGGCTGGTCTTGGAGGTCACCAGGAGATAGAGCTGCTCTCCACGTTGGGCGGACACAAGGCTGACGTCGGCAGAGTCCTGAGCCTGGTCGCCGTCCAGCTTGCGGAGCACCAGGGAGCGGGGCCGGCCTTGGCGAGGCTCGGGCACCCGCAGCAGCTCCAGCAGGTGGGGATGGGTTTCCAGCCCGGCCGTGAACACCTGGTAGTGCAGGCGGCATGCTCGATCCACTGCCAGCCACGCCATGCCTCCAACGCCCGGCTCGCCTGAGCTCAGACTCAACGGGTGTCCTGCCCACACAACATCACACTCAACCACTCTCTTATATTTTGAAAACGGAGCAATCCATAATTAGATCCTTAATTAAAAAGGAACATATTGAATCAAAAAATAATTTATAGTACTTTTTCCTAAGGTAACTTTTAAAAATGTTGGCGTTCAGCCAACTGAAATATTATTAGATAAATTATTTTTTTAATCGAATATATGTATTTTTAATTAAAATCTCTCATATGTACAAATATGATAAAACCTTCATTGTCTAACCTTTCATTTACACCAGAGAAGGGTACTATAGTTCAGCAAAATAATTTTAAAATCTTATAATTTGAAGTCGCACACACTCTTCAATATTACGATAATTTAGTTTCAAACATTATTTACGCAAATGTGAAAAATGCCATTATTACAAACCAATTTTTCATATACAAGAGGTAAAATCTGTTATAAAAAAGTTCTTCACTTTTTTTTCTCTCTCTTTCTAAGGAAATCACATTTTGAAATTCTTTTATGGTATTCAGATCAGCTTTCTAATCTCGCCAAAATCGATGAAGTGGCAAATGGAATAACCCAAATGTGCTTATTTCCAAAATGGCCTATAATGGAAGGAGAACAGTTCTCACGTGTAATATGACTGGGACCTTTTGTATTATTTCTTTCAAATCTTACAGCTCCATATTGCAATCTAAGCTATGTTGAAATAAACCTAAATTGCTGATTCCCTTTAAAACACGAGATCTATAGCGATTCGTTTCTTGATTTCGATATAAATGGGCCACGAGTTTCCAAGCCCTAGTACAGGGGTCGGAAAACTGCGGCCTCGCGAGACATATGCGGCTCTTTGGATGTGAAGCTGCCGCTTTCTTTATATATTATTTATGCGAGTACTATTTATTGTTGGCAAGAAAAAATTGTGTGGCTCTTTAAAAACTTTGAAATTTTGTAAATTGTAAGTTTTGACTCTTCCGACTCAAAAGTTTGCCGACCCCTGTGCTAGTACGATAAAACAAAAGGGCCGTGAAGAAAAGCATTTTGGCTTTAAATCTCGCCCAGTGTTTTATCGAGAAATCAAGGAACCGTTAGAGGTCTTATGTTTTAAAATACTACGCTATGTGCCTAAACATGTGAACGTCACAGGTATCAACAGCCACCAAGAAGAGTACGTACGGCTAACGAAGGCCTCGGTGTAGGGCCGAGGACGGAGCACGCCCTGCAGAGCTCCCAGAGTCACGGACAATTCTTCTTCTTCCGACATCAGGGATTCCTGGAGGACATTGTTGCCGCTCAGGGTGCCGTTGTTCTGCTCGCACACAATGTGGCCTTTAGCATTCGACGTCGATTGATATGTTGAACAGATAAATTCTCTAAGCTACAAGAGTTCGATGGTTTTTCACACAAGGTGGTTGTTCATGCTTATTTTCTAAGATTGAAGAATTTGAAGATGATCAACATACTCTACAAAGTCAATGCATATTTTCTAAGATATACGAGAATTCTAAGGGGTTTTCAACATTCCACAAGATCTCATGCATACAGGTTTTCTAAGATGCAAGAGTTTGATGGTGTTCCACACTCCATAAGGTGGTTGTCCATGCTCATTTTCTAGAATGGAAGACTTTGAAGGTGCTCAATAATTCACAAAGTCAATACATATTATCTAAGATACAATAATTCGAAGGTTTTAAACATTCCACAATATGTAATGCATACAGGTGTTCTAAGATGCAAGAGTTCGATGGTGGTTGACCATGCTTATTTTCCAGGATGGAAGAATTTGAAGATGATCAAAAATTCACAAAGTGAATGCATATTTTATAAGAATACAAGAATTCTGATGCTCTAAACATCCCTTTATCCACAAGATGTCATGCATACAGGTTTTCTAAGATGCAAGAGTTTTGTTCCACACTTCCATAAGGTGGTTTTCCATTCTTATTTTCTAGGACGGAAGACTTTGAAGATGATCAACAATTCACAAAGTGAATGCATATTTTATAAGAAAGAAGAATTCTGATACTCTAAACAGTCCTTCATCAAAGTCCTACATACGATTAAAAGCAACGACTCATAATAATGATCTTATGAACTGTGTCTTTATCGTGTATGTAGGGTCTTGATGAAGAGCTGCTGGTTTGAAAGGTAGAAAGTTTTATCGTAGTTGTTTCAAGAACTCGTGGTTCAGCGATATATTGAAGCGAAACGTAACAAGGCCAAGTCTCCAACGCCCAGCTAAGTGACTGCTGAGATACCTACCCATCCGTCCGCCGTAGGGAGGAACTTGACGTCCACCAGAGGGGCCTGGGGACCGGATAGCAGGGCCGGCCGCTCTATCACCAGCTGGGCCCCTGAGGCGGGGGGAGTGACGTGGACCTGTACCGCCCACTCTGGTCAACCCCTACTGGGGGGATGGTATACTCATATACACATTTACATATATAAAGGCATATCCTGAATACCGTTTCTTGATTAATCAAGAAAAGCTAACCACGTACGCGTTTTGGGGCTGTTGGCCTTCATCAGAGTGTGGTGCAAGCTGTACCTTAACGACCAAAAAAGCTGATCTTTGGGGCATCTTGAAAAACCACGAAACGGGTATTTATGTATTTTTGTACTATTTTTCACATACATATATAGATGTAATATATAAAATAAAAGGATTTAAAAGCACGAATGTTTCTTTTATACATAAAACGAACTTTTACTGTCCTTACTGCGATGAAAAATATATTGGGAGGGCTTGGCTCATCAGTGGTGAACCCTCCCAGCGGTTTCGCCAATTTAATCTACCAGACCGCTTCTCAGAGCTCTAATACTGTATTGGATCATTCTGCTTTTATATGCTACACTGAAGGATGGAATCTTAGAAATGGTTTTCAAGTAAACTATGGACATAAGCTTATAGGACAGTAGAATTACATTCAAATATTTGCTTCGAGCAATGCTCTTCAGCAAACTATAAAGACAAGGCCATTAGGAATAGACTAACACAAAGCTCGAAGCAAATATTTGAATGTAATTCTACTGTCCTATAAGCTTATGTCCATAGTTTACTTGAAAACCATTTCTAAGATTCCATCCTTCAGTGTAGCATATAAAAGCAGAATGATCCAATACAGTATTAGAGCTCTGAGAAGCGGTCTGGTAGATTAAATTGGCGAAACCGCTGGGAGGGTTCACCACTGATGAGCCAAGCCCTCCCAATATATTTTTCATCGCAGTAAGGACAGTAGAAGTTCGTTTTATGTATAAAAGAAACATTCGCGCTTTTAAATCCTTTTATTTTATATGTATAGATGGCGCGTTATTGCTTTGTGTTAATATATAGATGTAAATTTTACCGGCAAAATAGATGCTAAGCGCCAATAAATAAAGTTAGCATTAGATTGACAAGGGCCATTAGCCTGAAACCACAGTCTCTAGGTGGACGCTTCTCAGTTTGCCAAAGCTGATGTGGCTTTGTTACCGACCTGAGTCCGCTAGTTTGAAGATACAGTCAATAGATGGCGATTAGTTTAACGTCTATTTTGCCGGGAGAAGCGACTTTTATATATATAAAGAAGTTGTACATTTTATCATGTATATCGGAATTCAGACAATAACTGTGAAAGATATTTGATACACAATGACCCCTGATACCAGAGATCAGACACACGAGATAACCATATTATCTCTGTGTTCTTAAAAAATAATAATAAAATAAAAACAGATGACCAGCGACATTGTTTCAACTTCCTTAAGTTTTGCCTATGAATGTATATAGTTGGGGAATCAATAAGGAATTAGGCAAATAGGCTCGGTTAAGATTTGATTGTGAAATAGTGTTTATTTCGTGCTAAATAAATACGATATTCAAGAGATTCTAATGTTACTATATTTTCAAGCGTTTCACGAATCCGTATTGGTGTTGAGATAGCATTGGTCAGCTTTCTATAGTGTCACAGACCGAAGATATTCCGGCAAAATTTCCATGCTAGATATAAAAAAACGTTCTATAAAAAAACTTTTAAAATTAAATACTCGTTTTAAAAAGGGATTTACTCAATGTGTGTTAATCTATTTTATGAGGATCTTCATGGTATTCTAAAGTGTGAGAAAAGGTTTTATCGTTTATTCTGGGAAGAATAAGAGTTCCAAAGATGTGCCAACCACAACAAACTTTATGTTCCTTTTTCCGTAAAATCTATTCTCAGGCAAGAACCATTCCATTTGCTGGTCACGTCCCAAGCCACAATTGATGACGTACCATTATGCCACTTGTAAATATGGCCTCCCCTGGTTCTCTACTCCACCTCGCTGAAAGGAGCGAAAAGTGGAGTTTTCCTCATTGTTATTACTTTCATTAATAGATATCACGTTTCAGGTTAATCTGCAATCAGTACTTATCTCTTACCATTTCTTGAGCTTACTTTATATAACTATTATATCCTTTTATAACCCAAGTTGATCTTTTTTTTTTCTAGCAATATTTGATATCTATACATTATTTTTTTGTTTTTTTTTTTTTAGCTTATCCCTAGTACACGTGGTACAGGCGGTCTCGGGTCGGTGACAAAGCCACAACACCAGCTTTTGCAAACTGAAAAGCGTCCACCTAGAGACCATGGTTTCGGGCTAATGGCCCTCGTCAGTCTAGGGCGGACTTTATTCCATGAGATCCACTCGGGATCTAATGGAATCTTGACAATCTGCCAAAGAGGTGTTTAGCTGGCAAAGTGGCTGGGCTAAATCTATGGCTAAAATGTAGATGGAAATTTTGCCGGGAGGATATTGGTCTAAAGAGACAAAAGGTCGCCTCTCCCGTCAAAATACATATATATATCGTATATTTTAAAACTGTATAATAATGACACTTTTAGTATATGTCACATATCTCCCAATTGGTTGGAGCCGATGCCTTGAAATATCCTACCCATCTTTTAAAATGTACACCGTTTCTATTTGCTACCACCCCCATATTTTGTATATATGCTATATCTTTATTAATATAATCTGTACACCCTTTTTGTATATAAACTAAAATTGGTGACGTCAAAATAAAGATCCAAAGAGTGTCGGTCAGCTGCTGGCAGGGGCAGAGGGGAGGAAGAGGCAACGCCCAGCCCATGTAGGGTCCCGAGGGACATTCTTATAGAGACCCCCCTGTAAACAGGACAAGTTTTGGCAAGGGGTCAGCAGATAGTTCTAGGGGGTGTTTTTCTCGGCAGTCCGCGTCAGTCGGGCTTTCCATGTCTCGGTGATAAGCATCCAAGTTTGTGTCATGGCCTCTACCTCTGTCCCGTGGGCTGTCCCCGATCACTCTCTGTGCTAACATCCAGCCTTGCCTCTGCTTCTTGTTGTCCGCGTGTGGGAATAACATCAACACTCGCCTCACGTACACGACTGCCAGCTTATCCATACATCGACATTTGCAACAATATTACATATATATATATATATATAAACTTGTATTTAAATTCAGCGTGTTATAATTGGCTATAAGTAATACTTCTAGGTCTCCGTGCTGAAGGGCATGTTAGCCTGAAAGCTCGAGAAATAAAAAAATTGTAAAAAGAAACCAAAACTTAGATTCTTATTGATTTTGTCAAAACGTAAAAGCATGAAGAATCTTTATTATAAATAAAAAATTGTCTATGAATATATTTCGATGCTTTGTGTTAGAACTCTTATACCAAGTGATGTTTTTTTCTCATTTTATTAATTAACCAGACACGATATTGAAATATTTGCGCCTATTACAGTGAAAACAAACAAAACAACAAACAAATTAGAACTTAGAATTAAATATTTACAAATTTACACATGTATATATATATTATTCTACAGAGTTCATAAAATTTATATAGACAAAGTGACAGATGTAAGAGAGTTAAATGATTTAGATCAGGGAACAATCAATGTCTCACTTCTGTAAAGTTCGGACAGTCATAGATAAGGTGAAGAGCAGTTTGTTCAGTTTCTCCGCAGGAACAATTTGGTGTTTCTGATAGACCACTTTTATGTAAGTATTTCTGGAATTTTCTGTGTGATGTGACAAATTGAGTGACTATAAATTTTGGATGGAACTGTGTAGGAATTCCGTTTGGAAAAAGAGTACGAATTGTGTAATTAGCATTTTAATTCGAATTAATTTTGATTGATTTCCGTTACTTATGTCTTAGCATTAAGCTTGCCTGCAACCCCAAGACATATTATTGACTGTATTGACTCATCCATTGATGAGCTCTACTCTTCCCCGGCAGACACCATCAAAAATCTCAAGCTTTACAAGCTTGATACCTTAGTGTGATTGAGCGGAGATAAGAAAGAAGAAGAAGAGCACTAAGCATTTAAAAAAATCTTTCAAGGAATTTTCTTCCCCTTATTAAGAATTCTCATAAACCTTCTTGTTATTTTTACGTCAAAAATTTTATATTTTTGACAAAGATTAACTAGTGTTTACTAAGGATTAATGATGTTTAAATATATTTTCAAAGTTTTTCTGAAATTTTTACGTTCTGTGAGCTTGTTTACTTTGTAAAATAGGTTTTTTTTTTGCAAGTGGGTTGAAGTTCTTCTCGTTATTCCCCAGGGCAATCAAACATTCTGTGATCATCTACTCTGGTTCCAAGAAACAGATAAAAAAATTAAGAAAATACATCTCCATATTATTTTGCAACATTTTGACTATACACCTCTTCGAACATTGATATGAGAAATCAAATTATTCTTGATGCTACCTAAAAATATAGTTGTCTTATTACACCCATACCTCGCTTTGCGTCGGGGTTACGTTCCAAAAAAACACGACGCAAATTGAAACGACGCAAAGTGAAAATAAAATTTTGATGGCATGGCCTAATCAAAAACAAAGGTGTTGCCATATTTTAGGAAAAAAAAAATTAAAGACTCGAATCCAAAACAACGCAACTTCGAAAATCTAACGACGCACAGTGAAAATCAGTAAAAATTAAGCAGCGACGCAACTTTGAAAAAAAAAAAACGCAAAACGAAACGACGCAAAGCGAGGTATTGGTGTACTTACTAATCTTTAACATTGTAGAATGGTTGAAACACGCTCTGTAAGGATCCAGGACATGTTTGAGGGGAAAATAAAGACTGAAAATTCTGCTATACTGAAACCTAGTACAACAATCCGTTATCTCTTTTTGAAACTTTATTATTAACTCTTTATTTATTTATTTATATCAGGTCTGAGAAAGAGTCGAGATTTCTCGAAAGCGCTCCTTGGTTTATGCCATTTCAAGAAAAGTATTGTTAGCGGATTATCAATTTGTCTTGTACATATGGTTTCTTTCAAAGTTTTATTATTTTTCCGAGCTTTCGAGCATTTCACATTTTCTCTTGTAGAAGAGCAGAAATGCTCTAAAGCTCTCTCTCTCTCTCGGCAAAATAATTAAAAAAAAAACTTTTAAAAACCCTTAGCCTCATGATTTCGTGCTTCAGTTGATTTTATATAACCTATAATATAACAATAATACTCTAAATATGCAAATAGGCACTGTTCAAATTGATTTGCATATTCAAATTGAATTGCATATTCAAATCAATTTGAACAGTGCTTATTTGCATATTTAGAGTTTTATTGTTATATCATAGGTTATATAATCGTCTGAAGCACGAAATAGTAAGACTAAAGGTTTTTTTTAAGTTTTTTTTTTTAATTTTGCTGAGCTTTCGGGCATTTCTGCTCTTCTACAAGAGAAAATGTGAAAATGTTCGAAAGCTCGGAAAATAATAAAACTTTAAAAGAAACCTTTCGCCTTAACGCTTTCGTGATTTTTATTATTGTTCTATCAATATGGATTTCTATGCATTAGGTTTGTAAATGCTTATAACTCTGTCATTTATGAACTCTTTCCCTTTTGGTAAGTAACAAACGGCATGTCGCCATTGGTCCACCGATTAACCAATCTGGTGCAATCAAGAGGGAAAACAGAGCAAAAAAAAAAAAAATTAATTGACTTCTTAATTGGAGAGATAACGAAGCGGCGTCTGGAAAACAATTTCTATAGAAGGGAATGGTATTTTTAAAAACATGTGCACACTTTACTTTTTTCTTTAATTTTATTAATGTATGAGAGATAAGTGTTAGGTTTTAAAAGGTTTATGCTCTTGTTTGTTAGGTATTTGTGTAGATGATATGGAGGTGTTAAAAAACTTGTCTTTGATAAGTGTGAAGGAAGAATTGGTCAGGGATTTCCTAAGGCTGTATGCCAACTTCCTCCATGGCGGCCTTCTAAGTCGTGCTCCTTGGGATGGCGTGGAGGCGTTGACTGAGGAGTTCTGTTTCAGGAGTTTGTGATTGCTGAGAACGTGGTGGTTGCGGTTTTATTGCGGGATATTATGATGGGTGAATTGTATGCCGATGTTGTTCGCTCTGATCTGTTAACTCTGATCGTTGGAATGTGGTTGGTAGAGTGTTGTTTCAGGAGTTTGTGATTGCTGAGAACGTGTGGTTGACAAGATGTTTCACTGTTGGTGCGATTTATTGCGGTATGTTATGATAGGTGAATTGTATGCTGATGTTGTTCGCGCTGATCTGTTAACTCTTATCGTTGGAATGTGGTTGGTAGAGTGTTGATTCAGGAGTTTGTGATTGCTGAGAACGTGTGGTTGACAAGATGTTTCACTGTTGGTGCGATTTATTGCGGTATGTTATGATGGGTGAATTGTATGCTGATGTTGTTCGCGCTGATCTGTTAACTCTGATCGTTGGAATGTGGTTGAAAGAGTGTTTTTCAGGAGTTTGTTATTGGTGAGAACGTGATGGTTGATTAGGTGTCTCTATGTTGGTTTTATTGCGATTTGTTATGATGGGTGAATTGTATGCCGATGTTATCTACGCTGATCTGTTAACTCTGGAATGTGGTTGGTGGAGTGCTGTTTCAGGAGTTTGTGATTGCTGAGAACTTGTTGGTTAATTAGGTGTTTCCATGTTGGTTTTATTGCGGTATGTTATGATGGGTGCATTAGATATGGTAACTGGTGTATGCCGATGTTATCCACGCTGATCTGTCAACCCTTGTCGTTGGAATGTGTTTGGTAGAGTGTTGGTCACAGTAGATATAACATAGAAATTGTAGTGATTACATATACTGATTTGTTCCTCTTTTTTTTAAAGGAAAAAATGCAGTAAATATGTAAATAGGTATATATTGCACATGAGAGAAAAGAAAAATATGTAAATATAAAAGGATAGATATATGGTGTTGGTGGTGCTAAAGGGAAGGAGAGAGTTGAATTTGTGAAAAATAAAAGCTTATCTTTCATGGTGTCTAATATTTGAGGCAAACAATAGGTAGAAAAGAGTACAGAAAGAGATGTCAGACCTTGTAGTTCACAGTTCCGTCAAGGTTGGGCTCCAGCAGCAAGAATCCTGAGGAGGGAGGAGCAGTGGCCGGCGACACCAGAACAGCCTGGAAGACTGTAGCACCACAACACCTACTGTCACCACAGATTTGGAACACAAGAATGTACGTTGAAGAACACCAAAAACAATACTATTAATCTCTTTATACATTGTAAAATAAAGAAAGCATATCCTAACCAGGAGCACATATGCTTTACAGAAGGTAGAGCGCCATCTAGTGGAACAGAAATCAACTAAACATTGATTTAGCCTGTTCCCTGATATTTGGCCAACCAATATACATTATAAAACATATTTCAGAAATTTAATTGCCATCTATATCGATAAAATTGCAATACATTTTTTTGGAAATGAGTTTCTTTTAATATATATCAAATATTACCTCTACAGACCTTACTGCAATGTTAAAAGTTATTGAATTGAGAGGGCTTGGCTCATCAGTGGTGAACCCTCTCAGCGGTTTCGCCAGTTTAATCGACCATACCGCTGTTATATTGCATTTTTTGGAACTTCATTTTATAGTGATACTGTTGATAGACTCTTTGAATGGGTATTTTAGAAGAACTATGGACATAAGCTTTGAGGACAGAAGAATTACATACATTTATAAATATATAATATGCTTCGAGCAATCGCACTAACAAATTGTTTAATATCAAAAAGAATCATACGCCTTTAAAATAGTTTCGAATTTTGATAACAGATGTCGCGCTAGTGCATCATACATATAATTACAAGAAATTGCATCGAGAAAAGCTCTTCCACAAATATGTTTCCATATCAAAGTTATTATTCTAAAATGTGTTAGGTACTACAGAGAGAATAGAGTCATTCTATTACAGTAGGGGCAATGAATTAAAAACATGTTCACCTGTAGGATATTACAATTTATATCATCATGATTGGTTCAACAACGGTCTTTGATTTCCAGACTTAAGTCTGGTCATCTACGGACAATGCCTTTACAGAATGGTTGCAAGGTTTTCCCACTATGTACTAAGTGTCAACCTGCAACCACAAAACACATTATTGACTGTTTAATTAAAAAGGCATATATTGGATTAAAAATATCATTTATTTTACCAATATTTCAGTTGGCTGAACGCCAACCTTTATCAAGGTGTTATAACATATTTAATGTGTGTTATAACACCTTGATAAAGGTTGGCGTTCAGCAAAATGAAATATCGGTAAAATAAATGATATTTTTGATCCAATATATGCCTTTTTAATTAAAGATTTATTTATGGATTGCTCTATTTTCAAAATTATTGACTGTATTGACTCATTCATTGATGAGCTATACTCATCCCCGGCAGACACCATCAAAAGTCTCAAGCTTGATACCCTAATATGATTGAATGGAGATAAGAAAAGAGAAGAAGACAATTTATATCTACGATGATCATATATTTCAAAATACTTCATTTAATACATCAGCAATTGTCTTGTGTAGATGGTATTGGATCACCAAAGGAGAGGTCTACCGAGGTCTATTTCAGTGGAGTAACAGGACATCACCGTGGTGGTATTCCTTGGTATTGGTGGCCATCGGTGGATCATAGTAGAACCTTTCAGTAATTGCCATTGAGCAGGGAAGAAGAGTATGACTAGGTAAGGGTAGAATGGAGATGTGAAGGATGTCCAGGATTGACCGTGTAGGAACATACCGCTGCAAGTAGGTCGTAGGGTGACAGGTCCTGTCATGACACGGGCTCCGTCCAAAGTGGCAAGTCGCATCTCTAGCTGCCCATCCCGCAGGAAGTTCTGGATCTCTGTGGTCAGGGAGATCCTGCCCACGCCGCTGTTGTGATCCTGTACACGACATGATTAGAGGGCATTGCTGTTATTTAATACGACTCAGAAACCTAGAATCTTACACTAGTTGTATACCAGCTACAGGAAACCAACCTGAAATTCCAGAATAGATTAAATAGGGAAGCTATATTAGTCTGGAATGGATGAAGATAGAGAAAATACGAGTGGCGAAAGAAATGAAGTACAGTAGGATGCTGAGTCATATAGGGTTGAATTACTCAAGATAAGTAAGCCAATATGTGTGTGTCATCCCTAGACATGTAGTTCGCATCTAAGGAATGCACTTACAGGATGGGCCTTGGGTACACTGATGGTAGTGTCCGCTACGACAGGTCTGAGTCCAGTAGTGGCCCGGTAGTGCAGGGTTAAAGATACCATGGCATTGTGAGCGTCTACACACGGCAGGTGTCAGCTCGGGTCTACCTATCTACATCTTGCTATCTACCTTTAGCGGTGAAGAGGCCATTGAAGTCTACCATGACGTGGAGGAAGTTCTGTAAGGGTGTGATCAGGGCAATTCCACCGGAGCCCGAGACATCGCCAAGCAGGAGGGAACTGTACACCTCTGTAACCACGTGTGAGCTGCGTGTGTAAGTGACGGGTGTTTGAGGGTACGAACCGGCACTGAAGGTGGGTACAGTCTTGAGGACGCGGCCCCCCACCATGCCACTCTCGGTGTACTGGCTGTTTGCCAGGGCCACGTGCAGGCGATCCTTCTGTAGCAGCTTGCGGTACACCTTGGGCACGTTTCGCCACACTCCACATACCTACACCACACGTGTATCACGGATTAAAACACTCGTGTTGACCAACAACGTGTTGTAGCATGTGATGGTCACATATGTTCGACGAGAAGATGCTGTATTGAACATTTCATCATTTGTATCAGCCCAAGTGGAAATATAGTTACACATAAAGAAAAAGGCATCTCATAATCGTGCAACTAAAATTTCATGATGGCTTGCGCCATCTGTCGGAATTAATATGCAAAAATGATTACATCAAAAGCCTGGTAACCCACCATATTAACTATAACTAATAGTTTAATCAATTAGTTAAATGGATTAACATCTTTCTTTCTTGAGAATTATCTATAACCCCATCTATCGAAGATCTCTCATTAACAGAATGGAATCCCTGTATATGGAAAAATGATTACATCAAAAGCCTGGTAACCCACCATTTTAACTATAACTAATAGTTTAATCAATTAGTTAAATCGATCAACATCTTTTTTTCTTGAGAATTATCTTACCATCAGCTTTCGAAAGTCTCTCCTTAACAGAATGGAACCCCTGTATATGCGAAGATGATTACATCAAAAGCCTGGTAAACCGCTATATTAACTATAACTAATAGTTTAATCAAATAGTTAAATAAATCAACATCTTTCTTTCTTTCTATAACCTCATCTATCGAAGATCTCTCATCAACAGAATAGATCTATGAATGCGATGAATTAACGGCCATAGTGTATGTCTTCAAAGAGCTTTCTAAAAGCAGGTCATAGCCTTGAATTACGACCTTTTAGTTTTCCCAGGCTCTTGAACAATTTACACACATGTTTAATGTATTCAAACGCGGTAGAATTATGTGACGTTTAGGGGTTTAGCCTAGATCTTTCACGCCTACACATGCCAAGTGGGACACAGGTTTCCCCGTAAGGATATAATTCCTTCCTATATGGGTGTCATGGAGGAAAGCTGACGTTTTTATTGATCTGCAGAAATTCCCCCGACTATCTCTCTCTCTTTAGCGGTTCTTGATTTTTTTACCTGATATTTTTAGGCTTCTTTTGTGGGTGCGATTCTTAAAAAAAACCTCTTGTTCATGCCCCGACAAAGAGCTATCTAAACATCGATTGAATATATACACTCATGGATAAAACTTGAGGAAGTGGAATGTCTTTAATGGACGTCTGTTTTTTTTTAGGAGACAGAGACAATTTTGTTCTAGTGTATCTTCAACAAAGATCACTGTAATATCTTTCAGAGTTATTGTCTGAATCCCGATATACATGCTAAAAGGTACAACTTTCTTAAGTTTTGTCTATGAGTATATCTTGTGTGTCTTCAATAAAGGTCATTGTTTATCAAATATATTTCAGAGTTATTATCTGAATCCAGATATACATGCTAAAAAGTAAAACTTTCTTAAGTTTTGTCTATGAGTGTATCTAGTGTGTCTTCAATAAAGGTCACTGTAATATCTTTCAGAGTTATTGTCTGAATCCAGATATACATGCTAAAAGGTACAACTTCCTTAAGTTTTGTCTAAGAGTGTATCTAGTGTATCTTCAATAAAGGTCACTGTATATCAAATATATTTCAGAGTTATTATCTGAATCCTGATATACATGCTAAAAAGTAAAACTTTCTTAAGTTTTGTCTATGAGTGTATCTAGTGTGTCTTCAATAAAGGTCACTGTAATATCTTTCAGAGTTATTGTCTGAATCCTGATATACATGCTAAAAGGTACAACTTCCTTAAGTTTTGTCTAAGAGTGTATCTAGTGTATCTTCAATAAAGGTCACTGTATATCAAATATATTTCAGAGTTATTATCTGAATCGTGATATATATGCTAAAAGGTACAACTTCCTTAAGTTTTTTCTATGAGTGTATCTAGTGTATCTTCAATAAAGGTCACTGTATATCAAATATATTTCAGAGTTATTGTCTGAATCCCGATATATACATGCTAAAAGGTACAACTTCCTCAAGTTTTGTCCATGAGTGTATCTTGTGTGTCTTCAATAAAGGTCACTGTAATATCTTTCAGAGTTATTGTCTGAATCCTGATATACATGCTAAAAGGTACAACTTCCTTAAGTTTTGTCTAAGAGTGTATCTAGTGTATCTTCAATAAAGGTCACTGTATATCAAATATATTTCAGAGTTATTATCTGAATCCTGATATATATGCTAAAAGGTACAACTTCCTTAAGTTTTGTCTAAGAGTGTATCTAGTGTATCTTCAATAAAGGTCACTGTATATCAAATATATTTCAGAGTTATTATCTGAATCCTGATATACATGCTAAAAAGTAAAACTTTCTTAAGTTTTGTCCATAAGTGTATATAGTGTGTCTTCAATAAAGGTCACTGTAATATCTTTCAGAGTTATTGTCTGAATCCCGATATACATGCTAAAAGGTACAACTTCCTCAAGTTTTGTCCATGAGTGTATCTTGTGTGTCTTCAATAAAGGTCACTGTATTATCTTTCAGAGTTATTGTCTGAATCCCGATATACATGCTAAAAGGTACAACTTTACTAAGTTTTGTCCATGAATGTATATGTGATTGATGTAGAATATTTAGTACTATAATATATTGGCTCATAGTCTCGTGCATTAGAGACAGGAATTTAAAAATAATAATTCTTACTATAAAATATGTGTCGTGTGATAAAAAAAAACGACCTTAACCACACTAAACTTTACCATTTTACAGAATATGGAGATTAATTGTCGTATCTCCATAATACAAGATGATTTAAAACGCCAAATATCAATATGGTTTATAAATATAACCTCGAACAAAATTAATTTTGTTTTAAATATATAAATTTATATATGAAAGTTGCGATTTACTATTATAAGAAATGTTAACTCCGCCTTTGACGGTCCCAAGCCCGGATGAAAAAGGAGGAGGGGGAGCAGTAACAAGCTCGCTAAAAAAACCTGGGTTCAGCTGGCCCGGCTTATAGTACCCTGTAAGGGCTCCTAATCCTGTAATACAGGATGTCTGTACTCCACGTCAGGAGCGGCTGTACATGGCGTCTGTTATTCATATCAGAGGCGGCCATTTCATATTGGAGCTAAGTCAGCCTGCTACTGAGTAGTGCTCCCAGTCTTAATGACAAAGGCAGACGCATTCTACTTCACCAAGTCATGATGGTTATCAAAACACTATCAAAGTCTCAAGCTCTACAGACTTGATACCCTGATATGATTGAGTGGAGATAAGAAAGAAGAGAAGAGAAAATGTTAACTTTTTGATAGATATGTGCTAGGATGTTAAGTCTTGGCTTTCTCTTGCTTCCCGACTCTATCTACGCATGCGTAGTTCATTTCATTTTTTTTAATCGTTGTTGCACGCGCAGTAGTCTCACAGACTCGTCCATCTTTTTGGAGGCTTTAAGATGGTTATTTTTATGATGCATTAGCGCGCCAATCTGTTATCAAAATTCGAAACTATTATAGACGCGTATGATTCTTTTTAAAATTAACAAGAATCATACGCGTCTATAATGGTCATTTTTGTTTAGGAAAATTCAAATGAAACCTTAAACGAGTTTGATATATTTAAATTTGGAGGTATTCTTAAGTTTTTATTTTATTTTATTTTTTTTTTTCGTCATAAGTGTGACTGTAATCTTATGCTCTATAGTTTTGAATATATTTATTCAGAAATCATATTTTGATTTTCTGACTTTGAAGAGATGTCGATTGTCTTTTTTTTTTAACATAAAGCAGTGAAGGGGCGGTCTTTATAATAAAGAGGATATTATTTATCTATTTATCAGCAAGGCGCGCGGATATTGAAGTGTTTGTACCTATTACAGAAGAAACAAAAAAAAAAACGAACAAATTTAAACTTAGGATTAAAAATGAACAGATTCACATATAAAAAACGATAGAGTTCATAAAATTTATATAAACAAAGTGGTTGTGTGATGTAAGAGAGATAAATCATTTATTGTTCCACTAGATAGCGCTCTGCCATCTAGAAATGCTCATGTGAGCCTGGTCAGGAAATGCCTTTTTTGTTTTTAATATAAATCATTTATAACTGAGAACAATCGATGTCTCACTTCTGCAAAGTTCGGACAGTTATTGTTAAGGTGAAGAGCAGTTTGTTCAGTTTCTCCACAGGAACAATTTGGCGTTTCTGATAGTTTTATGTAAGTAGTGCTGATCCGTGTGATGTGACACAAATTGAGTAACTATAAAATTCGGATGGAACGAGGATATAAGTATGTCACTCTGAGACAAGTCCCACAAATACCTTAGTTCCTCCATCATTGGGAAGTAGCTTCTCGGTGATATCTTCTTCTTCCAGAATGGATCCTTCTTCGTTGGTAAATCTGAGCTGAGTGAGCTTGGGAAGTCTGCAACATACAAACATGCGAGGTTAGAAAATCTAGACCATGGACGACCTAAGTTTGAAGTGATGTTTCATCAAAGAATACGGTGTGTAAATTTGTGAATTAAAACTATGCCAAGAAAAGGAATGAAGGGTGTTTAATATATCTGAAACAAGAAAAAAATTATAAAGATAAAGGTTACTTTCCCAGTCAACGTCTTGACATCAAACCTAGACGTCATCTATTGACTGAGTTTTAACATACACACTCATGGATAAAACTTAAGGAAGTTGTACCTTTTAGCACGTATATCGAAATTCAGATAATAACTTTGAAAGATATTACAGTGACCTTTATTGAAGACACACTAGATAACCAAGTGTGAACAACATTATCTCTGTCTCCTCCAAAAAAAAAAATGAAGCAAGAAGTTGAATATTCTTTGAGTGTGAAAGCTTGTGAAAAATAGGAACTTACCCTCTATTATTAATTTGTTTATTATTTTCTTTGTCGTCTGTTTTCACAAGTTGAATCTGGTTAGAAAATGTATAAAAATTAAATGAATCTTTTGTTGCCTTAAATACGAGATAATTAACTCGTTTCTATATATATCTAAAAATGTTTAATGTTTAATAAAATAATTTTATAAATCTGAGAGTTGTCTTCAAAAACGATTCAACAAAAAAAGACAACGATCGATATCAAAATAAGAAACTTCAAGTTTTATCCACGAGTGTAAATAGACAGAACAACTCTAAAAAGATTAAACCAATGAATAAGATGAATCTACTAGAGCAGGAGTCGGCAA
>CP092868.1:33973008-34013213 GCA_030710605.1 Cordylochernes scorpioides | reverse complement strand
CCATCGTTTTATAAAACAATTAAGCAATTTACTTAATAATAACGGATCCTCGTGGCTTACTTATTGTAATGATCCTGTCTCACTAAGGAATGCTATCCCTGGAATATTAAGAACTGCGATAGAGCAAACAATACAAAACGACCTAACAAGAATAACCCAATCAAAGTTATATTCCCACTATAGAGACATATATACAACCTTTACCACCGAAGAATACTTCTTAACTGAACTCCCTTTTCCTATCATCAGATTAATTGCACAATTTAGAACCCTTTCAATTTTTTTCAGAGAACACCATTTGATTTTATTGAGGCGTGAAGACCTGAAATGCACTTTCTGTGGATCAGGAATAACAACGGAGATGTTGCATTACTTATTTGACTGTGCTGCTCTGTCTGAGGAAAGACGAAAATTAAATGATAAAACGGGGCAACTTTGTCCTTCATTCCCGGCACTGATTAATGAAATATCAAAGAATAGGTATATAGCGATGGTGATATTTGGATTCCACAGGACTATATCCCGGAAAAAGGCCTCACAGTGTTCTCCCTTTCCTTGTGAACTGGCGAATCCTGTATAGGGCGAGTGGCCCCAATAAAGGCTTTTTGTTGTTTGTTTGTTGTTGTAACGAGGGATTCAATCCCGGTTCATGGCTGTTGGGAATCTAGGGTGTTACCCACTCGTCCATCGACTCTTATTCGTCTTATTAACTACCAATTTATTGTTCCAAAATCACTTTATTAGGTACCGCTCAAAAAGAACAACCTAGTTTATGATATTGCAACAGTAATTAATATGTAAAGGTTATTCACATATTTAAACAAAATGTTAACGCGGGATTCAATCCCGGTTCATGACTGTCGGGAATCGAGGGTGTTACCCACTCGTCCACCGACTTGTTTTTACAAGTGATGTGTGGCAAGTGTAAAAACAGCAATAAATAAAGAGGCCAAGATATAGACACAGATACTAAACAACAGTTTTATTGTACATCATATGTACATATAAGAGAATTCAGGAAATAAATTAGATGTGGTAGGTATCTTCCAAAAAAAAAAAAAAAAAAGAGAAATGTAAAGGAGGGAGGGGAAGAAGAGACAAAATTCTATGGAAAGTTTCGAACTATTTACATATTTGGCATTCAAATAGAGCTGAGAAAGATAGAAGGAAGAAAAATGTACAACATGGTAAGAGAATAATAATAATAATAAAAAAAGAAGCACAGATAGATGATGGCTTAAAATACTACCATCACAATACATTAATAAGCTGTATAGAATAAGATAGCTATTAGGAAAGAGTGGAGATGCAATTACTACAAAAGCTTGTCAACACTTAGCTTTGCAAATATTTTGTCCTTTTTTTTAATCTTCTTTGCCATTATCAGAATTGGACATAAGCATTATCTCTCTAAAAAGACAACCTCTATTAATAAATCCTGGGGGAAAAACATTGTATTTTTATTCATTATCATAATAAAGAGAGGAAAAAAAAAGGAATTGTATCTATTAAAAGATATTTGTCGTGTTATTATATTCCTACAAAAAAAAAAAAGAAGTAAAATAGATGAAAAATATAACTTTAAAATAAATAATTGATATATAAAAAATATAGATTCCTGATTTAAAAAAAAAAAAAAAAAAGTCTCACTTAATTCAAAGAAGGAAAAAAAAAAAGTGGTGTTTTTTTTTTCTCTCCTTTTTTTTTTCATCTTTTGTAATCTATATATAAAAAACAACAAAAAGAACAATCAAATGTAGCGACATTTGACTTTGGCACAGAATTATTTACATATTTTTGGCACACTTATATTTACATAGCGGGGCAGCTAATCCCCAGGCTGGTCTTTGCGCCTCCGTCGCCGTTCCCTTCTCGGCAGAGCCGGTGTCTCATTGCCTGCGACCACACACCTATTCATGATAATCATAACTGCATCTTTCCCTCATTTCCGTAGGGACACATACACACACACCACACACACCACACACCTATTCATGATAATCATAACTGCATCTTTCCCTCATTTCCGTAGGGACACATACACACACACCATACACACACACCACACACCTATTCATGATAATCATAACTGCATCTTTCCCTCATTTCCGTAGGGACACATACACACACACCACACACACCACACACCTATTCATGATAATCATAACTGCATCTTTCCCTCATTTCCGTAGGGACACATACACACACACCATACACACACACCACACACCTATTCATGATAATCATAACTGCATCTTTCCCTCATTTCCGTAGGGACACATACACACACACACCACACACACCGAGCGAGCGGCCACGCTTTTCTCGAGCTCCGCCGTTTTTCCGCCTTGGCGGATGGCTAACCGTTGGCTGCTATGCCGAATTTAGTACGGGCTGATAGCCCTTTGAAAGCTGATCATGTACCTGAAAGGTACAGCTTTGAGGCTCCACACACAGTAACTACCAGTAGTGAGAATGGAAGAGACCGCTGCTTATCATAAAACAGCTCGAGAAACATGAACTCATGGAATTTGTGTAATCTTTACATAAAGGGATAAGAAACAACAACCAGTACTAAGACCTCTCTCTCTGAAACTAACAAGTGTGGCGAAGGCTACCATCTACAAGTACCATCTTGGTCTTGAGTTGGGTAACACCAGCCATCACCTCGACCTGCCCACTCTGTGGGAAAGAACTCTCGCAGTTCATCGGTGGCGGAGTCTTTCCCGTGGTGGGCGCCACCAATGACGACATTATGCATATTTACCAATTATTTAATAGATTTACATCTATTTATTCATATATTTTTATATCCTTATATAATCTTATTTATTCTATATATTTATATTTTGTATTTAACCTTATATAATCCTATATGAACATTGAAATAAAATAGTTTCAATCTCAATATCTCTCTCTCTCATCCTCGTCGAGATATACACTCATCCTTAAGGAATTGGAAAGTCTTTGATGACGCCGGTTATATTTTTTATTGAAGAAGACAGAGACATATCTCGTATATCTTCAATAAAGGTCACTGTAATATCTTTCAGAGTTATTGTCTGAATCCTGATATACATGCTGAAAGGTAAGACTTCCTTGGGTTTTGTCCATGAGTCTATTTATCTCGTGTGTCTTCAATAAAGGTCACTGTAATATCTTTCAGAGTTATTGTCTAAATTCCGATATATAAGCTGAAAGGTAAGACTTCCTTGAGTTTTGTCCATGAATGTAGTTATCTCGTGTGTCTTCAATAAAGGTTACTGTAATATCTTACAGAGTTATTGTCTAAATCCCGATATACATGCTGAAATTTAAGACTTCCTTGAGTTTTGTCCATTAGTGTAGTTATCTCGTGTGTCTTCAATAAAGGTTACTGTAATATCTTACAGTGTTATTGTCCCGATTGAGTTATTGAATTCCGATATACAAGCTGAAAGGTAAGACTTCCTTGAGTTTTGTCCATGAGTGTAGTTATCTCGTGTGTCTACAATAAAGGTTACTGTAATATCTTACAGTGTTATTGTCCCGATTGAGTTATTGAATTCCGATATACAAGCTGAAAGGTAAGACTTCCTTGAGTTTTGTCCATGAGTGTAGTTATCTCGTGTGTCTACAATAAAGGTTACTGTAATATCTTACAGAGTTATTGTCTCAATCCCGATATACATGGTAAAAGGTACAACTTCCTTAAATTTTGTCTATGAGTGTATATAGGTAATCAATATGTGTTAATCCGATTGATGTTAGATGAAGGAATTGTTCACTCACCCTGATTCACACATCTCTGACAACAGTCAGTGTTGGTGTGAGCTTTCTCCAGACAGGTGAGCTTGGGGCATTTCTTCCGTTTGCACCTGGCTTTGCCGTCCTGTACATATACATGCTGGATGTCACATGTGACATAGTGATAGGTAGAATTAATGGTAGAGTGATTAGACACAAATATTCAATGGAGGGAAGTATGTAATCTTAAAAAAGAACATTATACTAAAAACTTCTAAAGGATTCCATAACGATTCAAATTATTTCCGAAGATTATTGTTATGAAAAATGAAGATTATCCGCCTTTGTACAAGCCCGGATGAAAAAGGAGGAGGGGGAGCAGTAACAAGCTCACTAAAAACCTGGGTTCAGCTGGCCATGCTGATAGTACCCTGTAAGGGCTCCTAATCCAGAGATACAGGATGAGCAGCGTTTGTACTTCATGTTAGGAGCAGCTGCACATGGCGTCTGTTCCTCATGTCAGAGGCAGCCATTTCTTTTGGAGCTAAGTCGGCCTGTCACTGAGTAGTGCTCCCAGTTTTAATGACAAAGGCAGACGCATTCTACTTCACCCAGTCATGATGGTTGTCAAACAGACACCATTAGGGTCACAACTTGATATCCTAATATGTTTGAGTGTAGATAAGGAAGAAGAAGAAAACTCTAGTTTTTTTTTAGATAACCAGAATAAACAAAATATTTTTGCTGAAGAAGGAATCAAAGTTTACAGCGACGTTGCAACAGCCTGTTGAAGAACGTCACAGTCTGAATAATTGCCGACTATACAGCTAAAATAAAAGAATCTCGCCGCCATAAACTTTTATTCCTTCTTCAAGATGATGTCTAGCGATTCCTTCTCCTGTAACATTATTTATCATTGGAAAAATATATAGAATCTAATAGTTTTATTTCAATCAATAAGCTTTTCAGGTGAAATATTTTGTGTTTTAAAGTTTTAATGACAAAGACAGACACATTCTACTTCACCCAGTGGTTGTCAAACAGACACCATTAGGGTCACAACTTGATATCCTAATATGATTGAGTGGAGATAAAGAAAGAAGAAGAATATTGTTGGTTGGAAGTTTATTCAGAGAAAAAAACACAGTCACATCAATCAATAGTTTAACTCCCGACATATCAGTGGCTTCCTGTCATTCTGTTCAGGGAAATGGTCACTCTCCATTCCCCTGAAGAGAATTACATGAATTCATTGAAACATCGGGAGTTGAACTATTGGTTGATGTAGATGGATGGTTTTCTCTGATTCAATTTATTAAAACATGGATAGCTTTCAATTCGCAGGTTCTTCCTCAAATTTTACCTAAACAGGACCAAAGTGTCCTTTTTTAGAGAGAGTTGTCCTCTTACCGGAGAACATCTAATAGATAAACTGTCCAATTTGCTTATAAAACTGTCCTTTGTAGAGAGGTGTCTGCTAGCGAGAGTGTCCTCTCACGGAGGTTCTATTTTAATATTATATTTCTTATCTTCACCAATACTACTACTAGTATACACTTTTACTAATATTTTACTAGAGATCGTGCAAATGGAAGTTTCTGATGGCTTTCGCCATCTATCGGAATAAATATAAACTAAACGCCAATATGTAACAAAGTATTTATTATTTTATTAACAGAGTATCATTTTTGATGTTTATACTTTGATACTCTGTAAACTTCCCTCTTTGCTTATCTTTTGTTTATCATTCATAGTTTTGTTCTTGCCTGAAATAAATTTCTGTCTCATCCTGAAGTTGGTCTTCCCTATTTTTCCACGTGGCAATATTTTTGCTTTTTTTTACAAAGGCCAAAAACCTAAAAAGCATACGCCGTTAGCTTTTCCGATTAAAAAAAAATGATAATAAAATCAAAATGTGTGCTTAATTCTTTCATTTCTTATATAGAAAAAAATTGTCGAGAATACGGTCTTTCATGAGTGTCGCATCTCGCAGCAAGCTTCAACTATGCTGCAAGAGTAATGGAAGTATTTCCCACTGACATTACCGCAATGATAAAATAATGGGAGGGCCTGACTCATCAGTGATGAACCCTCTCAGCAGTTTCGCCAGTTTAACTATGTACAGTGAATATGGCGCCTCTGCCAGCGCTCCAGAGTTTGGTGGAGAATCGCCAGTGGGTCTCCAGCGACACCACGTATTTCGCGATCTACGAAGAATACGTAGATCGCGTACTTCGGCACTGAGGAGATGGTGATGGCGTGGTCTTCGAGACCAACTGGAAAGATCCAGGACTGCAGGTCCGGAAGCCGGCCGTTTAATCTACCAAATATCTTATCATTGCAGTAAGAAGGAAGTTAAAATTTCTTTATTTAAAAATATATAAACATAGGAGTCAAAAATAATGTAAATTTCTTATAAGAGATGACGCGCTAATACATCATAAAACTGTTCTTCTCACCTTGCAATGACAATTGACACATTTCATCTCTCCAAAAGGCTGGACTGTTGGGTGCCATTCTGCTCCGTTGGGGTAGATGTTGTTGTGGAACTTGCAACCTACACACACATGAGTTTACATATGTGATCCAGTATGTAAATAGGTTGATTAAGAGAGAACAGTATGAATAAGAATTGGACTGATGGACTGGATGAAAAGAGAAACGATGAAAAAAATGAAGATTCAGAATTTGACGCCAATGAAGATTCCCCTTCAATTTAACATTCTGGTGTTCTTCTATTTTACGGTACAACAATCATTCTCACAACGTTGTATTTAGTAGAGAACATTGACGTGAAACTAAACATTCGAACTTTTAGCAAATAAAGTGAAGTCAAGTATACTCATGGACAAAACTTATGGAAGTTTCCTATTTTCATGTCGCCGGTCGGGTTTTTTTTTTAAGGAGACAGAGGCAATTTTGTTCACACTTTGTTGTCTCGTGTGTCTTCAATAAAGGTCACTGTGTATCAAATATGTTTCAGAGTTATTGTCTGAATACCGATATACATGCTAGAAGGTACAACTTCCTTAAGTTTTGTCCATGAGTGTATCCTTCAGATTTATTGTCTGAATCCCGATATACATGCTAGAATGTACAACTTCCTTAAGTTTTGTCCGTGGGTGTATCTTTCAGAGTTATTATCTGAATCCCGATATACATGCTATAATGTACAACTTCCTTAAGTTTTGTCCATGAGTGTATGTATAGCCACAGCTCTTGTATAAGGATCTCGAGGTTGTTGAGGGTACTTACTGCCGGGAGGGGGCACGGAGCTGGAGGACCCCTGGTCGGCGTAGTGGGCCGGGACGGGGGGCGGGAGGCTCTTGACCGACACCGAGGTGGCTGGGCAGCGCTTACAGCAGGCCAGGGGATGGTCGCGGTAGCTCTCGGCCTCGGAGCACGGCAGCGGGGGACAGGCCCGCTTGGTGCATTCTACCGTCAGGCTCACCGGCTGTACATACCAACCTCACACTATTGATTGATTCAACATTCCACAGAATATTGTTTTTTTATCTTCTTAACTACCTAGGAATCACTAATGGTCGCCTGTCAAAACAGACGTTAAAACTCAACTTTGGCCATTGAATTTTCATACCTACTTTACCAGCTAAACACTGGTAAATTATGAACATTTCATTTGAGCCCTTGTAGATTTCATGATATCTAAGCCCGCCTTGGATTGACGAAGGCCATTAGCATGAAACCATGTCTCCAGGTGAGTGTCTCCAGGAGATGAGTTTCGTTCAATTTTTCTTAATGTAATCTCTCAAGCTTTCGGACATCTCTGCTATTTTACAAGAGTATAAACCGAATAACAATAAAGAGTAGCTATATAGGTAGGGCAGACAGCTTACATTGCAGGTGCACAGGGCGCAGGAGCTGAAGCCGAAGGGCGGGATGTAGGGATGCCAGCTGGTACCGGCCAGATGGTAGAGTTTGTCTCCCTCGAACAGGCATCCTCTCAGTGGCTCGGAGCCGTTCACCAGTCGGTGCCCCTCCTCTGTAACGTCGTGTTAGACACCGTGGTATATGGGGGACGGGGAACGTACCTGAGCACGAGGGGCAACACTCTCCCGGGAAGGTGGTCGGACGATCGCACGCCAAGCTCGGGCACAGCACCGGGTCGCATACCACACGTCCGCGCTGGCAGGAGCACATGAGGCAGTCGTCATGTCTGGCCTTCCACTGGGCGCCGTCCTCATAGGACTGGCCTTCGTAGTGACAGATTGCAGTAGATCCGGAGGATGGGTAGACATCGTTATGTGGAGGATCTTCGCGTAGACAGGCCGCTGGGACTTCAGTGATGGAACCTTTCATCTCGATGTAGCGACCACGGCTAGTCTTGGAGGTCACCAGGAGATAGAGCTGCTCTCCACGTTGGGCGGACACCAGGCTGACGTCGGCAGAGTCCTGAGCTTGGTCGCCGTCCAGCTTGCGGAGCACCAGTGAGCGGGGCCGGCCTTGGCGAGGCTCGGGCACCCGCAGCAGCTCCAGCAGGTGGGGGTGGGTTTCCAGCCCGGCCGTGAACACCTGGTAGTGCAGGCGGCATGCTCGGTCCACTGCCAGCCAAGCCATGCCACCCACTCCCGGCTCGCCTGAGCTCAGACTCAACGGGTGTCCTGCCCACACATCACACTCAACATCACCACTCAACCACTCTCTTATATTTTGAGAATAGAGAACAATCCATAATTAGATCCTTAATTAAAAAGGAACATATTGGATCAAAAAATAATTTATAGTACTTTTTCCTAAGGTAACTTTTAAAAATGTTGGCGTTCAGCCAACTGAAATATTGTTAGATAAATTATTTTTTTTATCCGATATATGTCTTTTTAATTAAAATCTCTTATATGTACAAATATGATTTAAAAAAAAAACATCATTGTCTAACCTTTCATTTACACGAGAGAAAGGTATTATATCTCAGCAAACAATTTTAAAATCTTATAATTTGAAGTCGCACGCACTCTTTAATATTACGATAATTTATTGTCCAAAAATTATTTACGCAAATGTGAAAAATGCCATTATTACAAACCAATTTTTCATATACAAGAAGGAAAAATCTGTTATAAAAAAGTTCTTCACTATTTTTTTTCTCTCTCTCTAAGGAAATCACATTTTGAAATTCTCTTATAGTATTCAGATCAGCTTCCTAATCCCGCCAAAATCGATGAAGTGGCAAATGGAATAACCCAAATCTGCTTATTTCCAAAATGGCCAATAATGGAAGGAGAACAGTTCTTACGTGTAATATGGCTGGGACCTTTTGTATTATTTCTTCCAAATCTTACAGCTCCATATTGCAATCTAAGCTATGTTGAAATAAACCTAAATTTCTGATGTCATTTAAAACATGAGATCTATAGCGATTCGTCTCTTGATTTCGATATAAATGGGCCACGAGTTTCCAAGTCCTAGTACAGGGGTCGGAAAACTGTGGCCCTCGAGACACGAGATGTGAAGCTGCGGCTCTTTATATACATCTTTATATATTATTTATGCGAGTACTATTTATTGTTAGCATGAAAAAATTGTGTGGCTCTTTAAAAACTTTGAAATTTTGTAAATTGTAATTTTTGTCTCTTCCGACTCAAAAGTTTGATGACCCCTGTGCTAGTACGATAAAACAAAAGGGCCGTGAAGAAAAATAATTTAGCTTAGAAATCTCGCCCAGTGTTTTATCGAAAAATCAAGGAACCGTTAGAGGTCTTATGTTTTAAAATACTACGCTATGTGCCTAGACATGTGAACGTCACGGGTATCAACAGCCACCAAGAAGGGTACGTACGGCTAACGAAGGCCTCGGTGTAAGGCCGCGGACGGAGCACGCCCTGCAGAGCTCCCAGAGTCACGGACAATTCTTCTTCTTCCGACATCAGGGACTCCTGGAGGACATTGTTGCCGTTCAGGGTGCCGTTGTTCTGCTCGCACACAATATGGTCTTTAGCATTCGACGTCGATTGATGTTGAACAGGCAGATTCTCTAAGATTCTCAAGAGTTCGATGGTGGTGGTTGTCCAGGCTTATTTTATAGGAGAGAAGTCTTTGAAGGTGATCAGCAATCCACAAAGTCAATGCATATCTTCTAAGATACAAGAATTTTAAAGGGTTTTCAACACTCCACAAGATGTAATGCATACAGGTTTTATAAGATGCAAGAGTTCGAAAACGGTTGTTCATGTTTATTTTCTAAGCTTGAAGAATTTGAAGATGATCAACATACTCTACAAAGTCAATAAATATTTTCTAAGATATACGAGAATTCTAAGGTTTTCAACATTCCACAAGATGTCATGCATACAGGTGTTCTAAGATGCAAGAGTTCGGTGGTGTTTCACACTTCCATAAGGTGGTTGTCCATGCTTTTTTTTTTCTATAATGGAAGACTTTGAAGGTAATCAATACTCTACAATGTGTGTGTCAATAAATATTTTCTAAGATATACGAGAATTCTAAGGGGTTTTCAACATTCCATAAGGTTTCATGCATACAGGTTTTCTAAGATGCAAGAGTTCGAAGACGGTTGTTCATGATTATTTTCTAAGATTGAAGAATTTGAAGATGATCAACATACTCTACAAAGTCAATGCATATTTTATAAGATACAAGAATTCTAAGGGGGGTTTCAACATTCCATAAGGTTTCATGCATACAGGTTTTCTAAGTTGCAAGAGTTTGATGGTGTTCCACACTTCCATAAGGTGGTTTTTCATACTTGTTTTCTAAAATACAAAACTTTGAAGGTGATCAACAATCCACAAAGTCAATGCATATTTTATAAGATACAAGAATTCGAAGGTTTTCAACATTCCACAAGATGTAGTGCATACAGGTTTTCTAAGATTCAAGAATTCGAAGACGGTTGTTCATGCTTATTTTATTTGAAGAATTGAGATTAAGATTGAAGAATTTGAAGATGATCAACATACTCTACAAAGTGTGTGTGTGTCAATAAATATTTTCTAAGATATACGAAAATTCTAAGGGGTTTTCAACATTCCACAAGATGTTATGCATACAGGTTTTCTAAGATGCAAGAGTTTGATGGTGTTCCACACTTCCATAAGGTGGTTGTCCATGCTTTTTTTCTAGAATGGAAGACTTTGAAGGTGATCAATAATTCACAAAGTCAATGCATATTTTAGAGAGAGAAGATACAAGAATTTTAAAAGGTTTTCAATATTCCACAAGGTCTCATGCATACAGGTGTTCTAAGATGCAAGAGTTCGAAGACGGTTGTCCATGCTTATTTTCTAAGATTAAATCATTTGAAGATGATCAACATACTCTACAAAGTGTGTGTGTGTGTGTCAATAAATATTTTCTAAGATATACGAAAATTCTAAGGGGTTTTCAACATTCCATAAGGTTTCATGCACACAGGTTTTCTAAGATGCAAGAGTTCGAAAACGGTTGTTCATGCTTATTTTCTAAGATTGAAGAATTTGAAGATGATCAACATACTCTACAAAGTCAATACATATTTTATAAAATATACGAAAATTCTAAGTGGTTTTCAACATTCCATAAGGTTTCATGCATACAGGTTTTCTAAGTTGCAAGAGTTTGATGGTGTTCCACACTTCCATAAGGTGGTTGTTCATACTTGTTTTCTAAAATACAAAACTTTGAAGGTGATCAACAATTCACAAAGTCAATGCATATTTTATAAGATACGAGAATTCTAAGGGGTTTTCAACACTCCACAAGATGTCATGCATACAGGTTTTCTAAGATGCAAGAATTCGAAGACGGTTGTTCATGCTTATTTTCTAAGATTGAAGAATTTGAAGATGATCAACATACTCTACAAAGTGTGTCAATAAATATTTTCTAAGATATACGAGAATTCTAAGGGGTTTTCAACATTCCACAAGTTCTCATGCATATAGGTTTTCTAAGATGCAAGAGTTGGATGGTGTTCCACACTCCATAAGGTGGTTGTCCATGCTTTTTTTTCTAGAATGGAAGACTTTGAAGGTGATCAATAATTCACAATGTCAATGCATATTTTATAAGATACAAGAATTCGAAGGTTTAAACCTTTCACAAGATGTAATGCATACAGGTGTTCTAAGATGCAAGAGTTCGATGGTGGTTGTCCATGCTTATTTTCCAGGATGGAAGAATTTGAAGGTGATCAAAAATTCACAAAGTGAATGCATATTTTATAAGAAACAAGAATTCTGAGACAGTCTAAACATCCCTTCATCAAAGTCCTACATACGATTAAAAAAAAGCAATGACTCATAATAATAATCCTATGAATTGTGTTTTTACTTTTCGCTGTATTCCTTTCTTTCAGACTTGATGGATAATGGGTCAGCTATTTTAAAGTTCTTTAATTTTTTCAAGATTGCAAGGAGGAAAAATGACCTAACAAAGTAACTGAACTATGTGGAAATATTTTTTTTTCTTCACAAGATGCAACCATTTACTCAATACTTCTTCACTGTGTTCTATGCACGTAAAACGATGTATATAGTCTTTTGTACATAGATATTCTTTTCTTCTTTTTCTCTTTTCTGAGCGAGGATTCAATTTCTTCCCCTGCTTCTCATTTCTTTTTAGATCCATTTCTAACAGGAGAATCGTCTGTATAAGACGGAATGTCTTAATAAAGGTTTGTGTGTGAATTGTGTTTTATCGTATATGTAGAGTCTTGATGAAGAGCTGCTGGTTTGAAAGCTAAACAGTTTTATCGTAGCTGTTTTAACAACTCGTGGTTCAGCGATATATTGAAGCGAAACGTAACAAGGCCAAGTCTCCAACGCCCAGCTAAGTGACTGCTGAGATACCTACCCATCCGTCCGCCGTAGGGAGGAACTTGACGTCCACCAGAGGGGCCTGGGGACCAGACAGCAGGGCTGGTCGCTCTATCACCAGCTGGGCCCCTGAGGCGGGGGGAGTGACGTGGACCTGTACCGCCCACTCTGGTCAACCCCTACTGGGGGGATGGTATACTCATATACACATTTACATATATAAAGGCATATCCTGAATACCGTTTCTTGATTAATCAAGAAAAGCTAATCACGTACGCATTTCGGGCTGTTTGCCCTCGTCAAGATGGTGCAAGCTGTACCTCAACGACAAAAAAAAAAAAGCATTTTGAAAAACCATGAAACAGGTGTTTAGGTATTTTTGTACTATTTTTCACATATATATATATATATAGATGGAAATTTTGCCGGGAGGAAATTGATCCATAAAAATAAAGGTCGTTAAAATTAAATCCTTGTTTTAAAAAGGGATTTACTCAATGTGTGTTAATCTATTTTATGAGGATCTTCATGGTATTCTAAAGTGTGAGAAAAGGTTTTATCGTTTATTCTGGGAAGAATAAGAGTTCCAAAGATGTGCCAACCACAACAAACTTTATGTTCCTTTTTCCGTAAAATCTATTCTCAGGCAAGAACCATTCCATTTGCTGGTCACGTCCCAAGCCACAATTGATGACGTACCATTATGCCACTTGTAAATATGGCCTCCCCTGGTTCTCTACTCCACCTCGCTGAAAGGACCGAAAAGTGGAGTTTTCCGCAATTGTTATTACTATCATTAATAGATATCACGTTTCAGGTTAATCTGCAATCAGTACTTATCTCTTACCATTTCTTGAGCTTACTTTATGTAACTATTATATCCTTTTATAACCCAAAAGTTGATCTTTTTTTTTCTAGCAATATTTGATCTCTATACATTATTATTTTTCGTTTTTTTTAGCTTATCCCTAGTACACGTGGTACAGGCGGCCTCGGATCGGTGACAAAGTCACAACACCAGCTTTGGCAAACTGAAAAGCGTCCACCTAGAGACCATGGTTTCGGACTAATGACCCTCGTCAGTCTAGGGCGGACTTTATTCCATGAGATCCACACGGGATCTAATGGAATCTTGACAATCTGCCAAAGAGGTGTTTAGCTGGCAAAGTGGCTGGGCCATATCTATGGCTAAAATATAGATGGAAATTTTGCCGGGAGGATATTGATCTAAAGAGACAAAAGGTGGCCTCTCCCGTCAAAAAATATATATGTTATAAATAAAGATGAATGAGATTTCTGTTGTATTTTAGAATTGCTGCGATTATGCTATGGTAATGCAGTCGTGGTTAAAATATTGAAATAAAAATAATGGTTTTGATCAGAGGTTGCTTTAATTGAGCTAAGGAATGTATAAAATACATAATTTGGTAAAAGTACTGCCTGGCTTAAGGCGTAAGAATAAAATAGAAAAGCTTATTTACATAATGTACAAAGGTTTTGAGCCGGCCATCGGGAAAGAACAACTATGAGTTTTTATAGGGGAAGCATGAACTCTGGCGGTCGATTTAACAGAGTATTTGGGGGTCTATGAAATATAAATTTAAATAGAATAATAATTGGCTAGAAGTAGTACTTATAGGTCTCCGTGTTGAAGGGCAAGTTAGTCCGAAAACTCGAGAAATAAAAGAATTGTAAAAAGAAGCCTAGCCCTAGATCCCTTATTGGTTTTGTCGAAATGTAAAAGCAGGAAGAATCTTTATTCTAAATAAAATAATTGTCTATGAATGTATTTTGATGCTTTGTGTTAGAACTCTTATTTATACCAAGTGCTATTTTTCTCATTTTATTAATCAACCAGACGCGATATTGAAATATTTGCGCCTATTACAGAGGAAACAAACAAATTAGAACTTAGAATAAATATTTACAAATTTACATGTTTTAATCGACAGAGTTCATAAAAATTATATAGGCAAAGTGACAGATGTAAGAGATTTAATTGATTTAGATCAGGGAACAAACGATGTCTCACTTCTGTAAAGTTCGGACAGTCATAGATAAGGTGAAGAGCAGTTTGTTCAGTTTCTCCGTAGGAACAATTTGGTGTTTCTGATAGACCTCTTTTATGTAAGTGTTTCTGGAATTTACAGTGTGATGTGACAAATTAAGTGACTATAAAATTTTGGATGGAACTGTGTAGGAATTACGTTTGGAAAAAGAGTACGAATTGTATAATTAGCATTTTAATTCCAATTAATTTTGATTGATTTCCGTTACTTATGTCTTAGCATTAAGCTTGCCTGCAACACCAAGACATATTATTGACTGTATTGACTCATCCATTGATGAGCTCTACTCTTCCCCGGCAGACACCATCAAAAATCTCAAGCTTTACAAGCTTGATACCTTAGTGTGATTGAGTGGAGATAAGAAAGATGAAGAAGAAGAGCACAAAGCATTTAAAAAGTTCTTTCAAGGAAATTCTTCCCCTTATTAAGAATTCTCATAAACCTTCTTGTTATTTTTAGTCAACATTTTTATATTTTTGACAAAGATTAACTAGTGTTTACTAAGGATTAATGATGTTCAAATATATTCTCGAAGTTTTTCTGAAATTTTTACGTTCTGTGAGCTTGTTTACTTTGTAAAATAGGTTTTTTTTTTTGCAAGTGGGTTGAATTTATTCTCGTTATTCTCTAGAGCAATTAAACATTCTGTGATCATCTACTCTCGTTCCAAGAAACAGATAAAAAATTAAGAAAAAGACATCTCCATATTATTTTGCAACATTTTGACTACACACCTCTTCGAACATTGATATGAGAAATCAAGTTATTCTTGATGCTACCTAAAAATTTAGTTCTTATTACACCCATACCTCGCTTAGCGTCGGGGTTACGTTCCAAAAAAAAAAAAAAAAACACGACGCAAAGTGAAAAAAAAAAATTTTGATGGCATGGCGCAATCAAATACAAAGGTGTTGCCATATTTTAGGAAAAAAAATAAAATCAAAGACTCGAATCCAAAACAACGCAACTTCGAAAATCTAACGACGCACAGTGAAAATCAGTAAAAATTAAGCAGCGACGCAACTTCGAAAAAAACGCAAAACGAAACGACGCAAAGCGAGGTATTGGTGTACTTACTAATCTTTAACATTGTAGAATGGTTGAAACACGCTCTGTAAGGACCCAGGACATGTTTGAGGGGAAAATAAAGACTGAAAAATTCTACTATACTGAAACCTGGTACAACAATCTCGTTATCTCTTCGTGAAATTTTATTATTAACTCTTTATTTATTTAATTATATCAGGTCTGAGAAAGAGTCAATACTTCTCGAAAGCTCCTCGGTTTATATTATTTCAAGAAAAGTATTGTTAGCGGATTATCAATTTGTCTTGTACATATGGTTTCTTTTAAAGTTTTATTATTTTCCGAGCTTTCGAGGATTTTAAAATTTTCTCCCGTAGAAGAGCAGAAATGTTCGAAAGCTCGGCAAAATAATTTTAAAAAAACTTTTAAAAACCTTTAGCCTCATGATTTCGTGGTTTAGTTGATTTTATATAACCTATGATATAACAATAATACTCTAAATATGCAAATAAGCACTATTCAAATTGATTTGCATATTCAAATTGAATTGCATATTCAAATCAATTTGAACAGTGCTTATTTGCATATTTAGAGTATTATTGTTATATCATAGGTTATATAATCGTCTGAAACACGAAATAGTAAGGCTAAAGGTTTTTTTTTTTTTTTTGCCGAGCTTTCGGGCATTTCTGCTCTTCTACAAGAGAAAATGTGAAAATGTTCGAAAGCTCGGAAAATAATAAAACTTTATAAGAAACCTTTCGCCTTAACGCTTTCGTGATTTTTATTATTGTTCTATCTATATGAATTTCTATACATTAGGTTTGTAAATGCTTATAACTCTGTCATTTATGAACTCTTTCCCTTTTGGTAAGTAACAAACGGCATGTCGCCATTGGTCCACCGATTAACCAATCTGGTGCAATCAAGAGGGAAAACAGAGCAAAAAAAAAAAAATTAATTGACTTCTTAATTGGAGAGATAACGAAGCGGCGTCTGGAAAACAATTTCTATAGAAGGGAATGGTATTTTTAAAAACATGTGCACACTTTACTTTTTTTCTTTAATTTTATTAATGTGTGAGAGATAAGTGTTAGGTTTTAAAAGGTTTATGCTCTTGTTTGTTAGTTATTTTGTGTAGATGATATGGAGGTGTTAAAAAACTTGTCTTTGATAAGTGTGAAGGAAGAATTGGTCAGGGATTTCCTAAGGCTGTATGCCAACTTCCTCCATGGCGGCCTTCTAAGTCGTGCTCCTTGGGATGGCGTGGAGGCGTTGACTGAGGAGTTCTGTTTCAGGAGTTTGTGATTGCTGAGAACGTGGTGGTTGCGGTTTTATTGCGGGATGTTATGATGGGTGAATTGTATGCTGATGTTGTTCGCTCTGATCTGTTAACTCTGATCGTTGGAATGTGGTTGGTGGAGTGTTGTTTCAGAAGTTTGTGATTGCTGAGAATGTGGTGGTTGATTAGGTGTTTCTATGTTGGTTTTATTGCGATTTGTTATGATGAGTGAATTGTATGCCGATGTTATTCACGCTGATCTGTTAACTTTGGTCTTTGGAATGTGGTTGGTGGAGTGTTGTTTCAGGAGTTTGTGATTGGTGAGAACGTGGTGGTTGATTAGGTGTTTCCATTTTGGTACGGCTTTATTACAGTATGTTATGATGGGTGAATTGTATGCTGATGTTGTTCGCTCTGATCTGTTAACTCTGATCATTGGAATGTGGTTTAAAGAGTGTTGTTTCAGGAGTTTGTGATTGGTGAGAACGTATGGTTGATTAGGTGTTTCACTGTTGGTTTTATTGCGGTATGTTATGATGGGTGCATTAGATGGTAACTGGTGTATGCTGATGTTATCTACGCTGATCTGTTAACTCTGGAATGTGGTTGGTAGAGTGTTGTTTCAGGAGTTTGTGATTGCTGAGAACGTGGTGGTTTATTAGGTGTTTCACTGTTGGTTTTGGGGGGGAGAAGTCTGACCACACCTCCCTGCGGTCCCCCCTGGACCCTTGGAAAATATTTGACCAAATTCTGGTTCGTTCCAAGGTGACTAACGTGGCAACGGCACCCATTTTCCAATGAAGAGATAGTGGACATTGCTGCTGCTGTGATGGAGATGTATGGAGACATCTGAGGCTCTTCTTTGGACACGACAACAACAACAACAACTGTTGGTTTTATTGCGGTATGTTATGATGGGTGCATTAGATGGTAACTGGTGTATGCCGATTTTATCCACGCTGATCTGTTCACCCTGGTTGTTGGAATGTGGCTGGTAGAGTGTTGTTAACAGTAGATATAACATAGAAAGGTGTAATAATTCCATATACTGATTTGTTTCTTTTTAAAAACAAAATTCAGTAAATATGTATATGATGCACTAGCGCGCCATCTGTTATCAAAATGTATATATGGCATAAGGGAAAAGAAAAAAATTATGTAAATATAAAAGGATAGATATATGGTGTTGGTGATGCTGAAGGAAAGGAGAGAGTTGAATTTGTCAAAAATTAAAGTTGATCTTTCTTGGTGTCTGAGATTTGAGGCATCCAATAGGTAGCAAAGACGAAAGAAAGAGATATCAGACCTTGTAGTTGACAGTTCCATCAAGGTTGGGCTCCAGCAGCAAGAATCCTGAGGACGGAGGGGCAGTGGCCGGCGACACCAGAACAGCCTGGAAGACTGTAGCACCACAACACCTACTGTGATCACAGATTTGGAACAAAAGGATGTACGTTGAAGAACACCAAAAACAAAACTACTAATATCTTTATACATTGTAAAATAAATAAAGCATATCCTAACCAGGAGCACATATGCTTTACAGAAGGTAGAGCGCCATCTAGTGGAACAGAAATCAATTAAACATTGATTTAACCTGTTCCCTGATATTTGGACAACCAATATACATTATAAAATATATTTTAGAAATTCAATTGCCATATCTATATCGATAGAATTGTAATACATTTACATAATACAATGAGTTTCTTTTAACATATATCAAATATTACCTCTACAGACCTTACTGCAATGATAAAAGTTATTGAATTAAGAGGGCTTGGCTCACCAGTGGTGAACCCTCTCAGCGGTTTTACCAAATATATCTCCAGACCGCTCTACTATTGTATTGGATTGTTTTTCTTATATAAACCTTGCATTTACTAAAGAAGACAGCATAGGAGTATTTAGGAAATCTATGAACATACGCGTATAGGTCTGTAGAGTTGCATACATATAATTGGAAACTATTTTAAAGGCGTATGATTCTTTTTGATATTAAACAATTTCTACTGCCCTTACTGCAATGGAAAAATTAATGAGAGGGCCTGGCTCATCAGTGGTGAACCCTCTCAGCGGTTTCGCCAGTTTAATCTACCATACTGCTGTTATATTGCATTTTTTGGAACTTCATTTTATAGTGATACTGTTGATAGACTCTTTGAATGGGTATTTTAGAAGAACTATGGACATAAGCTTTGAGGACAGAAGAATTACATACATTTATAAATATATAATATGCTTCGAGCAATCGCACTAACAAATTGTTTAATATCAAAAAGAATCATACGCCTTTAAAATAGTTTCGAATTTTGATAACAGATGTCGCGCTAGTGCATCATACATAAAATTACAAGAAATTGCATCGAGAAAAGCTCTTCCACAAATATAATTTCCATATCAAAGTTATTATTCTAAAATGTGTTAGGTAATACAGAGAGAATAGAGTCATTTTATTACAGTAGGGGCAATAGATTGAAAACATGTACACCTGTAGGATATTACAATTTATATCATGATTGGGTCAACAACAGTTTTTGATTTCCAGACTTAAGTCTGGTCATCTACGGACAATGACTTTCCAGAATGGTTTCAAGGTTTCTCCCCACTATGTACTAAGTACAATTATCAACCTGCAACCCCAAAACACATTATTGACAGTTTAATTAAAAAGGCATATATTGGATCAAAAATATCATTTATTTTACCAATATTTCAGTTGGCTGAACGCCAACCTTTATCAAGGTGTTATAACATATTTAATATGTGTTATAACACCATGTTAAAGGTTGGCGTTCAGCCAACTGAAATAATGGTAAAATAAATGATATTTTTGATCCAATATATGCCTTTTTAATTAAATATATATTTATGGATTGCTCTATTTTCAAAATTATTGACTGTATTGACTCATCCATTGATGAGCTCTACTCATCCCCGGCAGACACCATCAAAAGTCTCAAGCTTGATACCCTAATATGATTGAATGGAGATAAGAAAAAAGAAGAAGACAATTTATATCTACGAGGATCATATATTTAAAAATACTTCATTTAATACATTTAATCAGCAATTGTCTTGTGTAGATGGTATTGGATCACCAAAGGAGAGGTCTACCGAGGTCTATTTCGGTGGAGTAACAGGACATTACCCTGGTGGTATCCCTTGGTATTGGTGGCCATCGGTGGACCATAGTAGAACCTTTCAGTAATTGCCATTGAGCAGGTAAGAAGAGTATTCACTAGGTAAGGGTGGAATGGAGATGTGAAGGATGTCCAGGATTGACTGTGTAGCGACATACCGCTGCAAGTAGGTCGTAGGGTGACAGGTCCTGTCATAACACGGGCTCCGTCCAAAGTGGCAAGTCGCATCTCTAGCTGCCCATCCCGCAGGAAGTTCTGGATCTCTGTGGTCAGGGAGATCCTGCCCACGCCGCTGTTGTGGTCCTGTACACGACCTGGTTAGAGGGCATTGATGTTATTTAACACGATTCAGGAATCTAGAATCTTACACTAGTTGTATACAAGCTATAGGAAAACAACCCGAAATTCCATAATAGATTAAATAGGGAAGCTATATTAGTCTGGAATGGATGAAGATAGAGAAAATACGAGTGGCGAAAGAAATGAAGTACAGTAGGAAGCTGAGTCATATAGGGTTGAATTACTCAAGATAAGTAAGCCAATATGTGTGTGTCATCCCTAGACATGTAGTTCGCATCTAAGGAATGTACTTACAGGATGGGCCTTGGGTACGCTGATGGTCGTGTCCGCTACGACAGGTCTGAGTCCAGTAGTGGCCCGGTAGTGCAGGGTGAGAGATACCATGGCATTGTGAGCGTCTACACAGGGCAGGTGTCAGCTCGGGTCTACCTATCTACATCTTGCTATCTACCTTTAGCGGTAAAGAGGCCATTGAAGTCTACCATAACGTGGAGGAAGTTCTGTAAGGGTGTGATCAGGGCAATTCCACCGGAGCCCGAGACGTCGCCAAGCAGGAGGGAACTGTACACCTCTGTAACCACGTGTGAGCTGTGAATGTAGTTGACGGGTGTGTGAGGGTACGAACCGGCGCTGAAGGTGGGTACAGTCTTGAGGACGCGGCCCCCCACCATGCCACTCTCGGTGTACTGGCTGTTTGCCAGGGCCACGTGCAGGCGATCCTTCTGTAGCAGCTTGCGGTACACCTTGGGCACGTTCCGCCACACTCCACATACCTACACCACACGTGTGTCAAGGATTAAAACACTCGTGTTGACCATCAACGTGCTGTAGCATGGAGATTAATGGTGACACATGTTCGACGAGAAGATGCGCTGTATTGAACATTTCATCACTTGTATCAGCCCAAGTGGAAATATAGTTACAAATAAAGAAAAAGGCATCTCATGATCGTGCAACTAAAATTTCATGATGGCTTGCTCCATCTGTCGGAATTAATATGCAAAAATGATTACACATTCAAAGTCTGGTAACCCACCATTTTAACTATAACTAATAGTTTAATCAATTAGTTAAATGAATCAACATCTTTCTTTCTTGAGCATTATCTATAACCTCATCTATCGAAGATCTCTCATCAACAGAATGGATCTATGAATGCCATAGTGTATGTCTTCAAAGAGCTTTCTAAAAGCAGGTCATAGCCTTGAATTACGACCTTTTAGTTTTCCCAGGCTCTTGAACAATTTACACACGTGTTTAATGTATTCTAAAGCGGTAGAATTATGTGACGTTTAGGGGTTTAGCCTAGATCTTTCACGCCTACACATGCCAAGTGGGACACAGGTTTCCCCGTAAGGATATAATTCCTTCCTATATGGGTTTCATGGAGGAAAGCTGACGTTTTTATTGATCTACAGAAATTCCCCCGACTCTCTTTCTCTCTCTTTAGCGGTTCTTGATTTTTTTTACCTGATATTTTTAGGCTTCTTTTGTGGGTGCGATTCTTGAAAAAAACTCTTGTTCATGCCCCGACAAAGAGCTATCTAAACATCGATTGAATATATACACTTATGGATATAACTTGAGGAAGTGGAATGTCTTTAATGGACATCTGTTTTTTTTTTTTAGGAGACAGAGACAATTTTGTTCATATTTAGTTATCTGGTGTATCTTCAACAAAGATCACTGTAATATCTTTCAGAGTTATTGTCTGAATCCTGATATACATGCTAAAAGGTAAAACTTTCTTAAGTTTTATCTATGAGTGTATCTAGTGTGTCTTCAATAAAGGTTAGTGTATATCGAATATATTTCAGAGTTATTATCTGAATCCCGATATACATGCTAAAAGGTACAACTTTCTTAAGTTTTGTCTATGAGTGTATCTAGTGTGTCTTCAATAAAGGACATTGTATATCAAATATCTTTCAGAGTTATCGTCTGAATCCCGATATACATGCTAAAAGGTACAACTTCCTTAAGTTTTGTCCATGAATGTATGTGTGATTGATGTAGAATATTTAGTACTATAATATATTGGCTCATAGTCTCGTGCATGAGAGACAGGAATTTTAAAAATAATTCCATCTATAAAATATGTGTCGTGTGATAAAAAAAAAAACGATTTTAACCACACTAAACTTTACCATTTACAAAATAAGGAGATTAATTGTCGAATCTCCATAATATAATGTGATTTAAAACACCAAATATCAATATGGTTTATAAATATAACCTCGAACTATAAATTAATTTTGTTTTAAATATATAAATTTATATATGAAAGTTACAATTTACTATTATAAGAAAATGTTAACTCAGCCTTTGCCGGTTCCAAGCCCGGATGAAAAAGGAGGAGGGGGAGCAGTAACAAGCTCGCTAAAAAAACCTGGGTTCAGCTGGCCCGGCTTATAGTACCCTGTAAGGGCTCCTAATCCTGTAATACAGGATGTCTGTACTCCACGTCAGGAGCGGCTGTACATGGCGTCTGTTATTCATATCAGAGGTGGCCATTTCATATTGGAGCTAAGTCAGCCTGCTACTGAGTAGTGCTCCCAGTCTTAATGACAAAGGCAGACGCCTTCTACTTCACCAAGTCATGATGGTTATCAAAACACTATCAAAGTCTCAAGCTCTACAGACTTGATACCCTGATATGATTGAGTGGAGATAAGAAAGAAGAGAAGAGAAAATGTTAACTCTTTTGATAGATATGTGCTAGGATGTTAAGTCTTGGCTTTCTCTTGCTTCCCGACTCTATCTACGCATGCGTAGTTCATTTCATTTTTTTTAATCGTTGTTGCACGCGCAGTAGTCTCACAGACTCGTTCATATTTTTGGAGGCTTTATGATGGTTATTTTTATGATGCATTAGCGCGCCATCTGTTATCAAAATTTGAAACTATTATAGACGCGTATGATTCTTTTTAAAATTAACAACAATCATACGCGTCTATAATGGTCATTTTTGTTTAGGAAAATTCAAATGAAACCTTAAACGAGTTTGATATATTTAAATTTGGAGGTATTCTTAAATTTTTTTTTTTTTTTCGTCATAAGTGTGACTGTAATCTTATGCTCTAGTTTCAATATATTTATTCAGAAATCATATGATGATTTTCTGACTTTGAAGAGATTGTCTTTTTTTAAAGCAGTAAAAGGGCGGTCTCTATAATAAAGAGAATATTATTTATTTATTTATCAGCAAGGCGCGATATTGAAGTATCTGTCCTTTTTACAGAAGAAACAAACAAAACGAACAAATTCGAACTTAGAATTAAAAATGCACAGATTCACATATATAAAGCGACAGAGTTCATAAAATTTATATAAACAAAGTGGTTGTGTGATGTAAGAAAGATAAATCATTTATTGTTCCACTAGATGGCGCTCTGCCATCTAGAAATGCTCATGTGAACCTGGTTAGGAAATGCCTTTTTTGTTTTTAATATAAATAATTTATAACTGAGAACAATCGATGTTTCACTTCTGTAAAGTTCAGACAGTTATTGTTAAGGTGAAGAGCAGTTTGTTCAGTTTCTCCGCATGAACAATTTGGTGTTTCTGATAGACCTCTTTTATGTAAGTAGGGCTGTTCCGTGTGATGTGACAAATTGAGTAACTATAAAATTTGAATGGAACGAGGATATAAGTATGTCACTCTGAGACAAATACCTTAGTTCCTCCATCATTGGGAAGTAGTTTCTCGGTGATATCTTCTTCTTCCAGAATGGATCCTTCTTCGTTGGTGAATCTGAGCTGAGTGAGCTTGGGAAGTCTGCAACATACAAACAGGCGAGGTTAGAAAGTCTATACCATGGATGACATCAGTTTGAAGTGACGTTTCATCAAAGAATACGGTGTGTAAATTTGTGAATTAAAACTATGCCAAGAAAAGGAATGAAGGGTGTTTAATATATCTGAAACAAGAAAGAATTTAGAAAGATAAAGGTAACCTTTCCAGTCAACGTCTTGACATCAAACCTAGACGTCATCTATTGATTGAGTTTTAACATATACACTCATGGATAAAACTTAAGGAAGTTGTACCTTTTAGAATATATATCGAAATTCAGACAATAACTCTGAAAGATATTACAGTGACCTTTATTGAAGACACATAACCAAGTGTGAACAACATTTCCTCTGTCTCCTCCAAAAAAAAATGAAGCAAGAAGTTGAATATTCTTTGAGTGTGAAAGCTTGTGAAAAATAGGAACTTACCCTCTATTATTAATTTGTTTATTCTTTTCTTTGTCGTCTGTTTTCATAAGTTGAATCTGGTTAGAAAATGTATAAAAATTAAATGAATCTTTTGTTGTCTTAAATACGAGATAATTAACTCTTTTCTATATATATCTAAAAATGTTTAATGTTTAATAAAATAATTTTATAAATATGAGAGTTGTCTTCAAAAACGATCCAACAAAAAAAAAAAAAACAACGATCGACATCAAAATAAGAAACTTCAAGTTTTATCCATGAGTGTAAATAGACAGAACAACTCTAAAAAGACTAAACCAATAAATAAGATGAATGTCCTAGAGCAGGAGTCGGCAAATTTTTTAGTATGAAGAGTAAAAAATTACAATTTACAAAATTTCAGTTTGATAAGGCACAATTTGGATTATAGATTATAAACACAAGGTAATAAGACCAAATCCAAATAAATAAATAGTGTGTGACGTTTCGGTAACAGCGTTGTTACCATCTTCAGACAAAAGTACTGAAAGTACATACATATTGTACTTCTTTAACTTGCAATTCAGTACTTTTGTCTGAAGATGGTAACAACGCTGTTACCGAAACGACACACACTATTCATTTATTTGGATTTGGTCTTATTACCTTGTGTTTAAAATTTCAGTTTTTATAAAGCCACACAATCTTTTTCTTGCCAACAATAAATAGTACTCGCATAAATAATATTTACGTATGGAACTATATAAAGATTCGCAGTTTCACGTCCAAAGAGTCGCATGTAGCTCCGCTAGCCGCAGTTTACCGACCCCTATACTAGGGGGTGATGTACAAGGTGGAACAACATGAATGCCTTGGTTTGAAGATAATCTCAAAATAGAGAAGATTCAAGAAATCTGCAACAAAATCGAAGTGATAGCGAGAGTAAAAGATAAAGTTAGGTACCCTTTCAAGTGGAAGGTGTAGTAGAGATGTTTCTTGTGGTAGGTGAGGTACCCTCTACCGGCTCCTTCAGCCAGAACCTTGGGTACCACGCCACGTCCAGTCAGCAGTACTGAATACTCTGCACATGCATACATATTGTACTTCTTGAACTTGTTATTCATTGGTTGAGTAGCAAATAACATTATAAGGTATGATGTATTAGCACGCCATCTGCCTTATGTCTTTTTCCTCCTTGTATATAACCAATTTGATATGATGCTAGAAATGTGATGATAAAATAGATTCTTGATAGAATATGTAAATAAAGGAAGAAACTAATCTTCGGAAAAACTTTTTTTTATTATTATTATTTAATAATTTAGAGGATCTTTCGACTTTACAAATATGTCAGTTATTCTATTTATTCCCATCCAGAATCCCTCCTATACCTGGTAGGTGGGAGAAGCAGCACAAGTAAGAGATTGTCTTGAGTATAGTGAGGATTTTGTGAGTCACGGGACGCTATAGTAGAAGTAAAGGGAACCCTGGTTGTTGACTAACGGGGCAATGGCATTCCCTCATTCCATAGAGCAGCATTGGACAAGACATCACTATCCTATTTCTTCCCATCCGGAACCCCTCCTCTACATGGTGGCTGGGAGAAGCAGCACAAGTAGGGGACTGTTCTGTAGGGTGAAGTACGGTGGGGACTTTGTCAGTCCGGGGACGCTACAGTAGCTGTGACGGGGCAATGACATCCCTTCATTGCATGGAGAAGCATTGGACAAGACACCACTATCCTATTTCTTCCCATCCAGAACCCTCCTCTACCTGGTGGGTGGGAGAAGCAACACAAGTAGGGGATTGTTCTGTAAGGTGAAGTACAGTGGGGACTTTGTCAGTTCGGGACGCTATAGTAGCTGTAAAGGGAACCCTGGCGGCTGACTATCGGGGCAATGGCACCTCTTCACTCCATAGAGCAGTTATGGACAAGCCACCATCACTATCCTATTTCTTCCCATCCAGAACCTCTCCCCTACCTGGTGGGTGGGAGAAGCAGCACAAGTAGGAGATTGTCCTGAAATACGGTGGGGACTTCATGAGTCCCAGGCTCACTACGGTAGCAGTGAAAGGAATCCTGGCTGACTAACGGGGCAATGGCATCCTTTCATTCCATAGAGCAGTTATGGACAAGACATCACCCCCATCCTATTTCTTTGGCAAATTCAGATTTTTTTCATGAATTCCTTGTTGATCTCATGAAACCAAAGTTAACCCTAATTGACCACAGCCATAGCCCATGGGGGTCGGTGGAAGAATGGTCTAAAACCGTTGGTTTACGACCGCTACGACCCGGGTTCGATTCCCGCATTGGGCATTGCACACAGCCATAGCCCGTATACTGAAGTCAGTGATCGTCACCATATTGAGATTACGTTCATTTTGAAGTGAGAGATAGCTTTTCTCCTTCTAGATCAATATTTCTTCAGGTAAAAATGTCCATAAGTAAATTTTATAACATCCAGATAATGATGAGTATAAACAATAGTTTACTTATTAATAAATGGTATCTCAATTCTTTATTTAAAAAATTCTTCATTCTTATAAACGAAAAAACTCCGCCTTTGCCGGTCCCAAGCCCGGATGAAAAAGGAGGAGGGGGAGCAGTTACAAGCTCACTAAAAAACCTGGGCTCAGCTGGCCCGGCTGATAGTACCCTGTTAGGGCTCCTGATCCAGGTATACAGTATGAGCAGCGTTTGTACTCCATGTTAGGAGCGGCTGCACATGGCGTCTGTTCCTCATGTCAGAGGCGGCCATTTCTTTTGGAGCTAAGTCGACCTGACACTGAGTAGTGCTCCCAGTATTAATGGCAAAGGCAGACGCATTCTACTTCACCCAGTCATGATGGTTTTCAAGTCTCAAGCTCTACAAGCTTGATACCCTAATATGATTGAGTGGTGATAAGAAAGAAGAAGAAGAATAAACAAACACAAAAAAAGAACCCATTCACCAATTAAAAGACATATAGAAATCTCCAATATGCATGAAGTGTTAATATAATTTCTAATAACACCCTAAGAAAGTAAGATCATTTCTATGCAGTTACTGGAAATTTCCATCTATATACATATATATTGTTGCAACAGGTTGCGGCTTGGCAAGCTCATCGTCCTTAATTTTCTCTTCCCACATGTCTTGTGTCTTTCCAGAGCGTGTTTCAACTATAATTGATAATAAGTAAGGGGATGTGACAATATCCTTCAAATATATTCAATGGTTATTTCTCACTCTCAAAAATGAATAATAAAGATTTTTTTGTTTACTTATCCCTAGTACACGTGGTACAGGCCATGATAATCATGGTGGGTAGAATTAGGCGACTGCTTTTACCGTAAATGCACCACATGTCTACACATGTGAAAAGCAGTTCGAATTTGCAATTACAAATGTGCCAGATCCCCGTTTGGTTACTTGCGCTCGCTGGTGGGGTTGGACTTTTGCAAGAATCGGGGGCCATTGGAGCATTTTTTTTAAATCAGAAAAAAGTGCCCGATGCGATAATCGAACCCGGGTCGTAGCGGTCGAAAACCAACGGTTTAGACCATTCCACCGACCCCCATAGAGATATAAACAATAACAATGTTACAAAATGAATGATACTATAATAATTAATCTGCTATTATCAATTTGAAATAAATTAAAAATATTATAGATTTTTATGAATAAATGGAGGGATATTCTTTTTTCCCCTGGCCACCCATCCCCAGGATCCTCCAACAGTGCAATGTATATAGTGCTTGTATATATTCCGCTTTATGTGTCCATCGGGGCTCAAAAATCATTCATTTTGGTTAGAAGCCCCGTAAATAAAGATATTTCCAATGGAGGGACGCATCAAACATGATGCAACAATGATTATAATATACAATAATATCAGTAATTATACAAATGTTGTCATATATTTACATTTTATATATATACATATGTTGTAATATATTCCAATATATATCTATGTCTCCATGTGTTGTATAGATGTAGTGTAATTGCCAAGGTGACAGAAATAAAATTTCTAGTGAGTGACAGTCGGCACCAGTGGAGGAAAAAGGTCCGAAAAACATGTCGGGGTTCCCAGGTGTGCCCCTTTCTTACTCAAACAGATCAGTCCGCTTTGAGACACGATTAACAGACCACTCTCTACAGATCAACCCTGACCGGTGTCGGCTACACTTGCTCTCTCGCCATCTCTGTGGTGACATCCAACATGCCTCGTTCTTTTGTGTAATCCCAATCACGCCTGAACCCACTCTAAACATTGTGGCCACCACGACTGCAACCAACATGCCACACTACAGTCATCCTACAGCAACAACAACTACATTACTACATATATATAGTTGCGTGTGTGTATGGGGGGGTAGGTATATATTTTAACAACATAAGAGATACCCAGTGTCATATTTCATAACTTCAGATTGAGTAAACTGTTTGAAACCTCAGCTTTGTTTTGTGTTCATTTGCAATGAGAGAATTAACGCTCAAACGGAAATTTATGCTATTGATTATATTAATAAATGTCATATAAATGTGTTTTATTATAGGAGAAAGATAGGGAGTCGGTGGAAGGATGGTCTAAACCGTTGGTTTTCGACCGCTACAAACCCGGGTTCGATTCCCGCATTGGGTACTTTTTTTCTGATAAAAAAAATGCTTCCATGGCTCCCGATTCTTACAAAAGTCCAACCCCACCTGCGAATGCAAGTAGCTAAAAGGGGCTTTGGCACATTTGTAAGTGCAAAGTCGAACTGCTTTTCACATGTGTAGACATGTGGTGCACTTACAGTAAAAGCAGTCGCCTACTTCTAACCACCATGATTATTATGGCCTGTACCACGCGTGTACTAGGGATAAGCAAAAAAAGAAGAAAGATGAGTATCATAGAAAAATGATTGTATATATAATCATATATGTATATATATCATAATATATGTATATATATATATTGAAAATAGAGCAATCGATAAATAAATCTTTAATTAAAAAGGCATATATTGGATCAAAAAATAATTTATTCTACCAATATTTTGATCCAATATATGCCTTTTTAATTAAAATAAAAAAATATATATGAATATATTATTGTCTCATTAAAGACCACTGATTTCTGTTCCCTGTTGTGTCTTTAAGAAAGAAGGATTCCTTTCTAAACTCTGCGCCAGAAGCTAAGAAATATTCTCTCTCTTGAGGAAGAATCTTCAATATTTTCTAATTTTAACCTTTTCCCATTTTTTCAACCTAATTAATAAGTTAGACGCAAGTAATTGGAGAGACATTTCCCTATTTTGAATAGAGAGAGAGAGAGTGGAACTTCCTTTTTTTTTCTTTAAAATTTAAACCAAATTAACCCTTTTCTTAATTAGAAAACTTCATTAACGTAAAGCGTGAAATCCCCAAAGAATTCTCTCACCACGCTATCAGATCAAAGTTTTCAGACTTGGGAATTCAAGCATTGATGGCGTGTTTTAACAAAATATTTCCCAAATATTTTTCGAGATTTCAATATATTTATGTGTGTTGTGTGTGCATTTTTCTCTATATAAAACTTGGGCTTATACCAAATACTGTTTAAAAAAGTTTTAAATGAGTTCCCCCGATTTAAGGAATTCCTCTATTTAATGATCTCTAACATTAATTCCGACTCCATAATATGTTAATTACATTTCCACTCATGGACAAAACTTAAGGAAGTTGTACCTTTTAGCATGTATATCGGGATTCAGACAATAACTCTGAAAGATACACTCATAGAAAAAACTTGAGGAAGTTGTACCTTTTAGCATGTATATCGGGATTCAGACAATAACTCTGAAAGATATACTCATGGACAAAACTTAAGGAAGTTGTACCTTTTAGCATGTATATCGGGATTCAGACAATAACTCTGAAGGATGCACTCATAGACAAAACTTAAGGAAGTTGTATCTTTTAGCATGTATATCGGGATTCAGACAATAACTCTGAAAGATACACTCATGGACAAAACTTAAGGAAGTTGTACCTTTTAGCATGTATATCGGGATTCAGAGAATAACTCTGAAAGATACACTCATGGACAAAACTTGAAGAAGTTGTACCTTTTAGCATGTATATCGGAATTTAGACAATAACTCTGAAAGATACACTCATGGACAAAACTTAAGGAAGTTGTACCTTTTAGCATGTATATCGGGATTCAGACAATAACTCTGAAGGATGCACTCATAGACAAAACTTAAGGAAGTTGTACTTTTTAGCATGTATATCGGGATTCAGACAATAACTCTGAAAGATGCACTCATGGACAAAACTTAAGGAAGTTGTACCTTTTAGAATGTATATCGGGATTCAGACAATAACTCTGAAAGATGCACTCATAGACAAAACTTAAGGAAGTTGTACCTTTTAGCATGTATATCGGGATTCAGACAAAAACTGTGAAAGATATTACAGTGACCTTTAGCCATTGCCGTAACCCTAAGACTAGACTTGCCCATCATTCGTTTATTTATACAGTTTATCAAATAAATAAAAGACTGCGTATATATTGAAATGTCAAATCCCTCATCATTTGAAACCAGGAAACACTACTTATTATCCCTGATACCATCGAAAATAGTGATAATATAATGCAGAAAAAAAGCCAGAAGAATGAATGTTGGATCTTGAATCACACGCAAGTTTGATAAAAACTCCAGAGGAAAGGCTCATAATCACACGCTCACGCATGATTGGCATCTGAAGAAGGATTCATAATAAAAGGCAGACGTGTGATCGGCAGCAAAAGTCTCTAACAAATGTAGTTTAACGTTAATTAAACGTTACTATCACTATTGTATCACTACAGTAGAACCTGTCTTGAACGTACATCCACAAGGAATAGAGACAAAATGGCTGATAGAATCCCTTAAAACAGATTCAAGTAAATATACCAGGTAAAAATGGGATCACGTTGTTACAACCAAATACAAGAAGCGTTATTCGCTTCTAAGATAGGATTCAGATAGAACAGATTTTACTGTCATTTTCGTTATTAAAAATCTTTGAAGAGATTTCGAGAGTATTGCACATCTCGAAAAATCCCTCAAAATCATATTCAAGATTAAAAAAAAAAGTAACGAACATTATTGCAGTGTTTTCGACTGCCTATTGGATACGATCTTAACATCGTACAAGGTCCATCTAAGACGTCACAGAAGGTGTGGGGGTGTCAGTTAAGACAATTAGCAGCACCTTGTGACCTGTTAAAGAAGATACAACGTTAGTAGCACTACTGTATCACTACAGTAGAACCTGTCTTAATCGAACCTCCACAAGGAATAGAGACAAAATGGCTGATAGAAGATTCAGATTCAATAAAATACAGATTCAAGTAAATATATCAGGTAAAATTGGGATCACGTTGTTACAGCCAAATCACGCAGCGCTATTCGCTTTTAAGATAGGACTCAGTTAAGACAGATTTTACTGTCATTTTCGTTATTTTAAAGAGAATTTTAAAGAGATTTCGAGCGTATTGCACCTCTCGAAAAATTCCTCAAAATCATCTTCAAGATAAAAAAAAACAACATAATTGCCGTGTTTTCGACTGCCTATTGGATATGATCTTAACATCGTACAAGGTCCATCTAAGACGTCACAGAAGGTGTGGGGGTGTCAGTTAAGACAATCGTATTGCATCTTTCGAAAAAATCCCTCAAAATCATCTTCAAGATAAATGAAAAAACATAATTGCTGTGTTTTGACTGTCTATTGGATACGATCTTAACATCGTACAAGGTCCATCTAAGACGTCACAGAAGGTGTGGGGGTGTCAGTTAAAGACAATTAGCAGCACCTTGTGTCCAGGAAGACACAATTCAGGAAGCTGATGTCATTCATCAGAAGGATTGTCGGAGGTTGGGTCCACCCGGCCCACGCATTGGATGCAAGACACCAACGTGGGAGCGCCGAGTAATTGCTCACTGTAATTACGGCACAAGACCTTGAGCTTGCCTTCTCTTCACATAATCTTCTTTTTTACATTTGTGGGCGTGCCGTTTTTCATTGACTGAACCGCCGCCGTTGTGTGTGTGAGTTCTCTTTCATGGCTGCTCCCCCTATCTATAGCCATGGTACCTATGGCCCAAACCACCTAAAATGCCCAACCATTATCGTACCAGTCCAAATTCTTCGTCAACTTTGCGGAAGAGCATTGCTCGATGCAAATATTTATATGTAATTCTGCTATCCTAAAAGCTTATGTCCATATTTTGCTTGAAAACCATTTCTAAGATTCATTGAAGCATATATAAGCAGAATCGTCCAATGCAGTATTAGAGCTATAAGAAGCGGTCTGGTAGACTAAATTAGCGAAACCGCTGGGAGAGTTCACCACTAATGAGCTAATCCCTCCCAATATAATTTCATCGCAGTAAGGACAGTATAATTTTTTTTTATATTATAAAAAGAAACATTTGTGTTTTGATGCTTCCATATATTATATATAGATGGCATGTTATCTCCTTATAATTCAACGATGAATATAAAGAATGGTATGATTTGCAAGAATGAAAAGGGATTCTGGCACAGCTTGTATAACCATTCATCATGTACATTCGGATGACTTAATTTTCCAACGCCATTATCATTGTTTTCGCTCCATAGCCATGCCAACTTTGGCACAGAGGTATCCTAATAATGATATACGAATCAAACCCTTGAGAGCAGTTCAAAAAAGATTGGTCATTTGAAATTTTATCTGGGGAAGAGTGAAATCTTTAAAAGAGGTTGGAAAGGTGAATTCTCAACTCTTTCGTTCAAATCGATACAAAAACAATAACAAAATAAAAAATGATGGGCATTTAAATCATATTTATCCATTAACTGATCCAGCCACTTTGCTAGCTAAACATACCCTTCTCTCTTTGCCTCTAAAATTAAAAATATTTCACGAGTTCACATATAGGGACTTTGGCTAATATCTTGTTGAAATATATAGGGACTTTATAAATTGAAGCCACTTTGGCTTAACGAAAGGCACAGCAGAAAATCATGTTCTTCAGGCGGGATTTCCACATCGACCCTAGCTGGAGAATTGTCAAGTTTTATGAGCTTAATTTATCTAATTGCATAGACGATCGGCAGATGGCGCATAGGGTTCTGCCTATATTTCGACCAATAAGAAGACACGCTGACGTATATTTCGACCAATAGCAAGACATGTTGACGTATATTTCGACCAATAGCAAGACATGTTGACGTATATTTCGACCAATAGCAAGACATGTTGACGTATATTTAGACCAATAGCAAGACATGTTGACGTATATTTCGGACCAATAGCAAGACATGTTGACGTATATTTAGACCAATAGCAAGACATGTTGACGTATATTTCGACCAATAGCAAGACATGTTGACGTATATTTCGACCAATAGCAAGACATGTTGACGTATATTTCGACCAATAGCAAGACATGTTGACGTATATTTCGACCAATAGCAAGACATGTTGACGTATATTTCGACCAATAGCAAGACATGTTGACGTATATTTCGACCAATAGCAAGACATGTTGACGTATATTTCGACCAATAGCAAGACATGTTGACGTATATTTCGACCAATAGCAAGACATGTTGACGTATATTTCGACCAATAGCAAGACATGTTGACGTATATTTAGACCAATAGCAAGACATGTTGACGTATATTTCGACCAATAGCAAGACATGTTGACGTATATTTCGACCAATAGCAAGACATGTTGACGTATATTTCGACCAATAGCAAGACATGTTGACGTATATTTCGACCAATAGCAAGACATGTTGACGTATATTTAGACCAATAGCAAGACATGTTGACGTATATTTCGACCAATAGCAAGACATGTTGACGTATATTTCGACCAATAACAAGACATGTTGACGTATATTTCGACCAATAGCAAGACATGTTGACGTATATTTCGACCAATAGCAAGACATGTTGACGTATATTTCGACCAATAGCAAGACATGTTGACGTATATTTCGACCAATAGCAAGACATGTTGACGTATATTTCGACCAATAGCAAGACATGTTGACGTATATTTCGACCAATAGCAAGACATGTTGACATATATTTCGACAGAAGAGTTACGTTAAAACTTGCTAAATAGCTATATAAACGCAAGTCAGTTAATTGTCATCTATATGCAACCAATGATGTCGTTTATAGAAAGATTTTCCCCCTTAAAAATATAAAAAATTACGGTGAGGGAAAGGGGAAACTTTTTAAAGATTGATTAAAGAAGACACACTAGGAAAGTTTTGAAATACGCTCTAATCCGTGCGTCTACGTGGTTATGAGTTCGAAGTTGTTGAGCCCTGTTTATATTTGAACTGCAGTCAAAATTTTATTTGCTAGATGTTAGTATTCTTTGAACTGTCGAGTGATATAATATTAAGAATGTCTACCTAGGCTCAAAATTGAATGCCGAGCCAATTTGATATATACTTTGAACGCGGTCTGGGCATTGAAGAATGCTTGCAAGAAATGACTCCTGTACTGGGAAATGATTGTCCACATCGTACTACCATATTCATGTGGTATCGCGAGTTTCAGCGAGGAATATATAGCATAAGAGACGTGCCAAGGTCAGGACGTCTAACTTCCATCAGTTTATGAGGAAAACATCGCTGCTGTCAAATTATTATTGGATACTAATCGACATATAACTTATCACCAGATAGAGGAGAAACATTCCTGCACCATCAATTTATTCCATTCTGCACGACCATCTAGAAGTGAGTAAAGTTTGTTGCCTATGGGTTCCATATTCCTTAACTGATGATCAGATGACTCGATGTATTTATTTCATGGTGCCGAGAGATGCTTAAAAGTTTGATAATGGATCATCTCGTTATGTCAATAGCATCATAACAGGTGATGAAACTTGGCTTTATTATTTTGATGTGCTTACTAAAGCCCAGAACAAAGTATGGATCTTTGAAAGTTAAAGCACGCCTGAGTCTTTACAAAAATATAGATCCATTAAAAAGGAAATGTTAGCCGTCTTCTTTACTGCCAGAGGAGTTGCGAGTCGTGCGGTACTGGAAAATCAAAAGACATTCATTGCCAAGTGGTACACTAAGATATGCCTTCCTAAAGTTGTTCAAGCTATCAAAAAGTTACGTCCAAACTCAAGGACTGACACCTGGCTTTTCCACGATGACAATGCTCCAGCTCACCGTTCGAAGGTCTGCGTCGTTTATTTGGCACGTACTGGACTAAAACTGTTAAGAGCATCCTCCCTATAGTCCAGACCTTGCACCTTGAGACTTTTCCCTCTTCCATCACGTGCAGAACAGACTAAAAGGTAAAACCTTTTTCTGCGATGAAGATCTTTTGAGGGCATGGGAAGACATCCAGCTCCCTGAGGAAACGTGGAAGAGTTGGTTTGATGACTGGTTTCAAAGGATGGAGAAGTGTATTGATTATGGTGGAAAATATTTTGAAAGACTGTAAATAATAAAGTCAAAACTTTCCCAGTGTCCTATGTACATACAATATAATGTACCGAGCAATAATCTAATTAAATAAATTTCTTCATTAATTTTTCACACAGGTAAAGAGAATCTCCATTAAAAATTACGTACTTTTTAATAAAATAACAAAACACAACAAAAAGTAATTTAGAAAGTTTTAAAACTTAATTCTATTAAAAAATAAGCATGGTTTTTTAAATTATGAAAAATATGTCACAATTCTCTTTGTAACTAAGTTTCCCCTTATTATAAATACATAAACTTTGTTACAAAGCTCTACATCATTTTTCATAGAGAATGTATGCAATTTACTAAGATAGCTTTTGTCATGTTTTTAATTATACAAAATTTATTATACAATACATTTCTTAAAATTGGTATAATAAGATTTTTTTCTTTGTGTTCAAAGAATAAAATTTTGAAAAAAATCGAAAATTTTAGAAATTTTGTCGATGTATTTTTGCTTCTCTTTGTAACGATTAATAAAAATTTTTATGAAATATTTGGATGAGGATTTTATCATAGCATATCAAATTTCTTATTTAGCTTGAGATAAAATGAGACCCATTAAATATATTTATATAAAAAAGGCATACATGGATTTGTGATAAAGAAAGGCAAATTTTCTTTATTTATTTCGAAGAATTGCTCTCTCATTATGAATTTATTGCACCAAAAACAAATCTTAAAAGTAATTACTACAAAAAAAAATTCTTTTACAGATCCAGATAACACATGCCCACTCTCTCTCTTTTTAAATTCATATATTTATCATTATATAATCTTATTTAATTAAAAAGGCATATATTGGATCAAAATATCATTTATTTTACCAATATTTTAAAGTGTGTCAACAACAAATTTAGCGCCACATAACGTCAACAGCATTAAGTTTTTAATTAAAGATTTATCTATGGATTGCTCTATTTTTAAAATAATCTTATTTATTCATATTTATACTGTATTTAACCTAATATAATCTTATATGGACATTGTAATAAATCAATCCCAATCTCTTTCTTTCTCTTTTAATAAAATAACTCTTAATAAAATCTATTTTCAATTTTATATTTAAAAAAATAAATAAATAAATTGGTGTCTCACAAAATCAAAACACAACAGCAACAATAATAAAAACTCTTAGACATTAATTTCAAGAGAAAGATATTATCATAAAAGGATAAATTTAGTAGAAAAGAATGAAGGATAAAAGTTGAGAAATGTGGGAAGGATTAAGACAACCTTACACGAAGAAAGAAGGAACAAAGGATTAACGAAAAAAAAAAGAAAAGAGTAAGATAAAAAAAAAAGAAGAGGTACAAACCTTTTTTATTATCATCTTCATCCATTTCTAAGCGTTTCACGGCAAGGTCTTCTTCCAAATCGGCATAATCTGTAAGCACACATGGTACGTGAGAACGGCGTCTTTCGATGTCTCGCTCATTATTAAAATTGGCGCCATGGGTCCATCGGTCAGAGTATTATCATTCTTTTGATGGTCCGCCTCGGCTTTGTCACCTCCTCCTTTCTTTTATTATTGTAATTCACGTCGGGTTTAATCCCACCATGTCTGGGGATTTACATCCGAAATTACGATGTCTGCTCTGGTGGTCAAAGTTGAACTTAAGAAAGAAAAGATGTCCTGACCTTCTCTTTGGGTGGATTTATTTGGTTATGTGATTATACTCCGGCTTTGAGAGAGAGAGATTTACATCTTACATTGAGGTTGTTTAACTGAAGAATGGAAGACTAGGGTGGATCCTAAATTAGGTTAGAGGATTCTTTTATAGGTCTTGATTTGAATATAAAATTGTGAAGTCTGTTGGAATGGGTGGACCTAGAAGAATGGTATCTAGAGTTGTTTTACTATAGGTGAAACAGTTTTAGCTCGCTTCTTTCAAGATTTGAATGGTAAATTGTGACTTCTGGTGGAATGGCTTGGATTTAGAAGAATGGTGTCTAGAGTTGTTTTACTGTAGGTGAAACAGTCTTAGCTCGCTTCTTTCAAGATTTGAATGGTAAATTGTGAATTCTGGTGGAATGGCTTGGACCTAGAAGAATGGTGTCTAGAGTTGTTTTACTGTAGGTGAAACAGTTTTAGCTCGCTTCTTTCAAGATTTGAATGGTAAATTGTGAAGTCTGGTGGAATGGCTTGGACCTAGAAGAATGCTGTCTAGAATTGTTTTTGTGTAGGTGATACAGTTTTAGCTCGCTTCTTTCAAGATATAAATGGTAAATTGTGAATTCTGGTAGAATGGGTTGATCTAGGAGACTGCCTTCTATTCTAGAGTGTTTTTTTTTATTGTGTCTGTGTGTATATGTATGCCAGAAACATTTTAGCTCGCTTCTTTCAAGATTTGAATGGTAAATTGTGACTTCTGGTGGAATGGATTGGACCTAAAAGTCTGTTGTCTAGACTTGTGTGAATGTGTATACGTGAAACATTTTAGCTCGCTTCTTTCAAGATTTGAATATAAAATTGTGAAATTCTAATAGAATGGGTTGGGCATAGATGGCTGATGTCTAGAGTTGTTTTGTGTGTGTGTGTGTGTGTGTGTATGTATGTATGTAGGTGAAACAGTTTTAGCACGCTTCTTTCAAGATTTGAATGGTAAATTGTGAATTCTGGTAGAATGGGTTGGACCTAGAAGAATACTGTCTAGAGTTTCTTTGTGTGTGTGTATGTATGTGTATACGTGAAACATTTTAGCTCGCTTCTTTCAAGATTTAAATGGCGCAAGCCATCAAAAAATTTCAGTTGCACGATCCACCTTATCCCAGTATAAGTTTAAATTTGTACTATTTTTGACAATATCCTTTTTATTTCGAAAAGCTAGTTTTATCTCTTTATTATTATTATTATTATTATTTATATTTAACCTTATATAACCATATATAGACGCTGTAATAAAGTGTAGTTTCAATATTAATCTCTCAAGAACGACGCTCTTATAATGCCTCTATCAAATCTTTGGGTAGGACGTTTATTTGAAAAATAAGAAAAATTGTGGTTAAGATAATAGAATTTCTTTTGCATATAGATGGCATTCTATTTCCTTTTGTTCTTTAGCACTCTTACGTCACTAATCAATTCCATGATCATTATGGGAAGTACGTGCTATATTGATGAACAACAAGCTCAAGTACGGATTAGCACCATATGGTCAGTTGAAGGAAGTTGGTTTCACACTTCCTGGATGCTGGTTGGGCCATTAAATCCCAGCAGATGGGAGGTTAAAAGTCCATTTAAAAGCTGCCATGTCGTTAAAGGCAACTTACTAATGGAGAGTCTCACTGTTTTCCACAAACTTCACAAGAATATTTCCCAAGTGGAATCCAACAGGAATATAGAGTTTAGTTGGTCATTAGCAACGTGGAAAACTTCACAGAAGATTCTTGTTATAATTCGAACTGTCTATAATTTGGTTTTATCTTTATATATATGATTGATAATATTGATTATGGGAAATTAGCTTTTACCTTTTTTTATCGTCATTTACAGAGACTCCTGGGTAAATCCATTTATTAGCTTGATTGTCTTTATTAAGTTTTCCTGTAAAACGACATTTGAAAATCATCTCGTATGAGTTTTCTTTCAACGAAAAATCAAAATTTATTCCAAAGGAGAAATAACAATTATTTCTAACCTTAGGGATGAGGTATGATGGTCCCTGGACACTTTTATTTTTCCGTTTATCATTACTCTTCACAATTTATCTATTCATACCTCATCCCTAAAGTTGGAAATAATCGTTATTTCTCCTTGGAATTAATTTTGATTTTTCGTTGAAAAGAAACACATGCGGGATGATTTTCAAATGTCGTTTTACAATCACAAGCCGCATTATATTGTATTATAAATAAGTTTTCCTGTATATAAATATCATATTACCATTAAGGTATTATTACTGTTTTTCCTTGATGTATCCTACATTTCTGCTTGGAGAATCTGTATAAGACTAAAAGGTCTTAATAAATATTTTTGTTGTTGTTGTATATTTATAGAGTTCCGGGATATTTCTCTCTTTCTATTATTATTTTTGTCTATTATTGAAGCTCAACTTTTTCAACGAATAATATTTTTTTGTTTCGTAGGGATAATATATAAACAAATACTTGTATATACAAATATACAGATGGAGGGTCTCCTCTTCCGTCAAAATAGACACTAAAACTAAACGTCATCGATTGACCGCCTCGGCAAACTA
>CP092868.1:33912219-33972908 GCA_030710605.1 Cordylochernes scorpioides | reverse complement strand
ACCTTTTAGTATGAAGAGTCAAAATTTACAATTTACAAAATTTCAGTTTGATAAGGCACAATTTGGATTATAGATTATAAACACAAGGTAATAAGACCAAATCCAAATAAATAAATAGTGTGTGACGTTTCGGTAACAGCGTTGTTACCATCTTCAGACAAAAGTACTGGATGTACATACATATTGTACTTCTTTAACTTGCAATTCAGTACTTTTGTCTGAAGATGGTAACAACGCTGTTACCGAAACGACACACACTATTCATTTATTTGGATTTGGTCTTATTACCTTGTGTTTAAAATTTCAGTTTTTAAAAAGCCACACATTTTTTTTCTTGCCAACAATAAATAGTACTCGCATAAATAATATTTACATATGTAACTATATAAAGATTCGCAGTTTCACGTCCAAAGAGTCGCATGTAGCTCCGCGAGCCGCAGTTTACCGACCCCTATACTAGGGGGTAATGTACAAGGTGGAACAACATGAATGCCTAGGTTTTAGGATAATCTCAAAATAGAGCAGATTTAATATATAAGCAACAAGAACGAAGTGATAGCTAGAGTAAAAGATAAAGTTAGGTACCCTTTCAAGTGGAAGGTGTAGTAGAGATGTTTCTTGTGGTAGGTGAGGTACCCTCTACCGGCTCCTTCAGCCAGAACCTTGGGTACCACGCCACGTCCGGTCAGCAGTACTGAATACTCTGCACATACACACATATTGTACTTCTTGAACTTTCTATTCATTGGTTGAGTAGCAAATAACATTATAAGGTATGATGTATTAGCACGCCATCTGCCTTATGTCTTTTTCTCCTTTCTCCTTGTATTTAGCCAATTTGATATGATGCTAGAAATGTGATGATAGAATAGATTCTTGATAGAATATGTAAATAGAGGAAGAAACTTATCTTCGGAAAAACCTTTTTTAAAAATTATTATTTAATAGTTCAGAGGATCTTTCGACTTTACAAATATGTCAGTTATTCTATTTATTCCCATCCAGAATCACTCCTATACCTGGTAGGTGGGAGAAGCAGCATAAGTAAGGGATTATCTTGAAGTATGGTGAGGACTTTGTGAGTCACGGGACGCTATAGTAGAAGTAAAGGGAACCCTGGTTGTTGACTAACGGGGCAATGGCATTCCCTCATTCCATAGAGCAGCATTGGACAAGACATCACTATCCTATTTCTTCCCATCCGGAACCCCTCCTCTACCTGGTGGGTGGGAGAAGCAGTACAAGTAGAGGACTGTCCTGTAGGGTGAAGTACGGTGGGGACTTTGTCAGTTCGGGACGCTATAGTAGCTGTAAAGGGAACCCTGGCGGCTGACTATCGGGGCAATGGCACCTCTTCACTCCATAGAGCAGTTATGGACAAGCCACCATCACTATCCTATTTCTTCCCATCCAGAACCTCTCCTCTACCTGGTGGGTGGGAGAATCAGCACAAGTAGGGGACTGTTCTGAAGTACGGTGGGGACTTTGTCAGTCCGGGGCCGCTACAGTAGCTGTGAAGGGAACCCTGGCTGTTGACTAACGGGGCAATGGCATCCCTCATTCCATAGAGCAGCAATGAACAAGACATCACTATCCTATTTCTTCCCATCCAAAACCTTTCCTCTACCTGGTGGGTGGGAGAATCAGCACAAGTAGGGGACTGTTCTGAAGTACGGTGGGGACTTTATGAGTCCCAGGTCACTACCTTAGCCGTGAAAGAATACCTAGCTGCTGACTAACGGGGCAATGGCATCCCCTCATTTCAAAGAGCAGTTATGGACAAGACATCACCCCCATCCTATTTCTTTGGCAAATTCAGAATTTTTCATGAATTCTTTGTTGATCTCATGAAATCAAAGTTTACCTTAATTGACGATAGCTATAGCCCGTATACAGAAATGGGTCTTTGTCACCATATTTGAGATTACGTTCATTTTGAAGTGAGAGATAGCTTTTCTCCTTCTAGATCAATATTTCTTCAGGTAAAAATGTCCATAAGTAACTTTTATAACATCCAGATAATGATGAGTATAAACAATAGGACAGTTTGCCACTGATGAGCCAGGCTCTCCCATTATTTTATCATTGCATTAAGGACAGTAGAAATTTGTTTTATTTCAAAAAGAATCATAATCTTCAAAAAAAGATTAAATTTCTTATAACACATGGCATGCTAATCTATTATATTATTAATCAATAGTATCTCAATTCTTTTCTTTTAAAAAATTCTTTATTCTTATAAACGAACAAACTCCGCCTTTGCCGGTCCCAAGCCCGAATGAAAAAGGAGGAAGGGGAGCAGTAACAAGCTCACTAAAAAAACCTGGGCTCAGCTGGCCCGGCTGATAGTACCCTGTAAGGGCTCCTAATCCAGGGATACAGGATGAGCAGCGTTTGTACTCCATGTTAGGAGTGGCTGCACATGGCGTCTGTTCCTCGTGTCAGAGGCAGCCATTTCTTTTGGAGCTAAGTCGTCCTGCCACTGAGTAGTGCTCCCAGTCTTAATGACAAAGGCAGACGTATTCTACTTCACCCAGTCATGATGGTTGTCAAGTCTCAAGCTTTACAAGCTTGATACCCTAATATGATTGAATGGAGATGAGAAGGAAGAAGAAGAATAAACAAACACAAAAAAAGAATCCATTCATCAATTAAAAGACATATAGAAATATCCAATAAGTATGAAGTGTTAATATAATTTCTAATAACACCCAAAGAAAGTAAGAGCATTTCTATGCAGTTACTGGAAATTTCCATCTATATCTATATTAATAAAATGGAAATTTCATTAGTGGACATCACTAAAAACTTTCGTTACAATGCATCAATTTCAACCAAATTTTCAACATTTATGTAAAACGAGATGGAGCAGGTTTTGCTTAACATCAAAATATATTTCCTAACATTAACATGCGTAACTTCGCTGTTATCGATTAAATACAAAAAAAATCAACAGAGTTAATTTTATTTATATATAAATACAAAATTAAATTTCAACAGAATTTATTTTTTTTTACATACTAGCTAATAATCTCAATCTAAAAAATATTCAAAACAAGCAATTTTAAGATAACACCATATGTAAAACAGTCGGCCAAGAAAACAACAACGATATTACATCTTTCTCACATATTCACACACAATCTTGATTAATAATTAAAACTAATCTTTAACATTGTTTATTATACTTCAACTTTTATTTCAACATTTGTTTTTAAATACCCAATTGTTTTATCATGTTTCTAATTTCGCCTAACAAATATACAAATTTATAGTGACCAACATATGCAAATTTTATCTTTATTTTTATTTAACTTGATATCGTAAACATAACATCCATTGTAAGCATTTTTCTGTTCACCTTCCGTGGTTTCTCTTTTCTCTGATAGTTTTTAGATGTAGTATATTTTCTTATTACTAGACTACAAACATTCCCTCGAGAAAAACCTGGGCGAAGCCGGGTACATCCGCTAGTACATATATATTGTTGCAACAGGTTGCGACTTGGCAGGCTCATCGTCCTTTATTTTCTCTTCGCACATGTCCTGTGCCTTTCCAGAGCGTGTTTCAACTATAATTGATAATAAGTAAGGGGATGACAATCTCCTTCAAATATATTCAATGATTATTTTTCATCCTCCTCTCTCCTCCAAAAAATAAACAATCAAGATATAAACAATAGCAATGTTACAAATGGAATGATACTATAGTATATAATGTGTTGCCATTAATTTTAAATATATTTAAAATATCATAGATTATTATGAATAAATGGAGGGACGCATCAAACATTATGCAACAATGATTACTAAATAATAATAAAAATATCAATAATTATACAAATTTTTATCATATTTCCACGTAGAAAATCAGGAAAGACAAACTTCAGGATGACAACAGCAATTTATTTAAGGCAAAAACACAAATCAACATTTATAAGATACAAGTTAAGAAATGAGGAAAGTTTCTAGAGTAGGAAAATATAAATAATATGATAATAAAAAAATAATAATATGTATATTAAATATTATAAATACTTTGCTACCCAGTGTCATGCCCCATCTTTCTTAACTTTAAGGAAACTCTTCTGAAAGCTTAGCTTATTTTGTGTTCGTTTGCAATGAAATAACTGCCGTTCACAGAATTCTATATCCTTGATTATATTTTAGAAAAGTATTTATTATTTTATTAATAGAATATCAATTTTTTTATGTTTATATATTGCTACTTTGTAAACTTCCCTCATTGCTCATTTTGTATTTTATATATTTTAACCTCAATCCCATCCCAGACTCAACCTCAGCATGGAACTTCCTAGTCAACTGGTTCAACTCAGCAAACAAAACAGGACACGAGTAAAAGCGCTTAACACTAGTCCATACTAGTAAGCTGGAATCCCCAGGTAGTTGGTGTTCTGTGCTCCCTGTAGATAAACCCAGACATGACTAGATCCTACAGAAACTGCAATAACTATTACAACACCCAACTCACTCCAGACCATATATATAGTTGCCCGGCCATCCTTGCAGCCCTATATATAGTAGATATCTCTCTCTAAATTTTAATTTGTGCTTGGGCTTTAAATAAATTGTTGTGTCATCCTAAAGTTTGTCTTTCCTAATTTTCTACACATGACAATATTAATAAACGTTATACAAATGTTTTATTAGGAATGATCAGTATGAAAATTCGAAACTATTTAATATATATTCTTAAAAATTAAACAATTTACTGCCCTTACTGCAATTGGAGGACCTGGCTCATCAGTGGCAAACCCTCCCAGCGGTTTCGCCAGTTTAATCTACCATACCGCTTTTATATTGCATTTTTCGGTTTTCCTTTTATAGTGATACTGATGTTAGACTCTTAGAATGGGTAAATAAACTATGGACATAAGCTTTGAGGACAGTAGAAATACATACAATATATTATAAATATATATATATATATATCTTATATTTAATAAAGAAAATGAATGAGATTTTCTGTTGTATTTAGATCATGTTGAGGATTATGGTAATGGTAATGCAGTCGTGGTTGAAATCTTTAAAGTATGATAATGAAAAATAGTTTTAATCAGTAATTTAATTGAACTCTAATGAATGTATAAAATAAATTATCTGGTAAAATTATACCTGGCTTAAGGCGAGTAGAATAAGGAAAACAAAATATTATTTACATAATGTACAAAAGTTTTAAGCCGGCCATTGGGATAAAACAACAACGAGTTTTTATAGGGGAAGAGTGACCTCTGGCGGTCGATTTAGCAGAGTATTTGAATCTATGAAATTATAATTTAAAATAAAATAATATTTTTCTATAAAATATATATTATATAATCATATAATAGTTATTATAGTTTCTAATTCTCATAACAGATGGCACGCTAATGTATCATATTATAATGATGAGTATCATAGAAAAATCCCTATATATAGTCACGACCGTCTTTCCTCATCGGCCTCTGTCACGGATGCGCGCGCACAGGGAGGTCACGTGCTCGCCGGGCAGCCAATAAAAATTAAAAAAAAAAACTCCCTCGAGCCGGATTTGAACCAGCGACCTAAGGATCACCGTTGTAACATCTACAGTCGGGTAAAACACGGGCATTGCCCGGGTCATTCGGCTAGTAATGATATAAATAATGAATGGTGATTATTGGCTCATTAAAGACCACTGATTTCTGTTCCCTGTTGTGTATTTAAGAAAGAAGGATTCCTTTCTAAACTTTGCGCCAGAAGCTAAGAAAGATTCTCTCTCTTAAGGAAGAATCTTCAATATTTTCTAATTTTAACCTTTTCCATTTTTTCAACCTAATTAATAAGTTGGTCGCAAGTAATTGGAGAGACATTTCCCTATTTTGAATAGAGAGAGAGAGTGGAACTTCCTTTTTTTTTTCTTAAAAATTTAAACCAAATTAACCCTTTTCTTAATTAGAAAACTTCATTAACGTAAAGCGTGAAATCCCCAAAGAATTCCCTCACCACGCTATCAGATCAAAGTTTTCTGCTTTGGGAATTCAAGCATTGATGGCGTGTTTTAACAAAATATTTCCCAAATATTTTTCGAGATTTCAATATATTTATGTGTGTTGTGTGTGCATTTTTCTCTATATAAAACTTGGGCTTATACCAAATACTGTTTAATAAAGTTTTAAATGAGTTCCCCGATTTAACGAATTCCTCTATTTAATGATCTCTAACATTAATTCCGACTCCATAATATGTTAATTACATTTCCACTCATGGACAAAACTTAAGGAAGTTGTACCTTTTAGCATGTATATCGGGATTCAGACAATAACTCTGAAAGATACACTCATGGACAAAACTTAAGGAAGTTTTACCTTTTAGCATGTATATCGGGATTCAGACAATAACTCTGAAAGATAAACTCATGGACGAAACTTAAGGAAGTTTTACCTTTTAGCATGTATATCGGGATTCAGACAAGAACTCTGAAAGATACACTCATGGACAAAACTTAAGGAGGTTGTATCTTTTAGCATGTATATCGATATTCATACAATAACTCTGAAAGATACACACATGAACAAAACTTAAGGAAGTTGTACCTTTTAGCATGTATATCGGTATTTAGACAATAACTCTGAAAGATACACTCATGAACAAAACTTAAGGAAGTTGTACCTTTTAGCATGTATATCGGGATTCAGACAATAACTCTGAAAGATACACTCATGGACAAAACTTGAGGAAGTTGTACCTTTTAGCATGTATATCAGGATTCAGACAATAACTCTGAAAGATACACTCATGGACAAAACTTAAGGAAGTTGTACCTTTTAGCATGTATATCGGGATTCAGACAATAACTCTGAAATATACACTCATGGACAAAACTTAATGAGGTTGTATCTTTTAGCATGTATATCGATTTCAGACAATAACTCTGAAAGATACACTCATGGACAAAACTTAAGGAAGTTGTACCTTTTAGCATGTATATCGAGATTCAGACAATAACTCTGAAAGATATTACAGGGACCTTTAGCCATTGCCATAACCCTAAGAGTAGACTTGTCCATCATTCGATTTTTTAATACAATTCATCCAATAAATAAAAGAGTGTATATATACCGAAATGTCAAATCCCTCATCATTTTGAAACCAGGAAACACTACTTATTACCCCTGCTACAATAGAAAATAAACCAGTTCAATAACATCGAAAGACGCAAATACAATAGCAAAACTCATTACAAAAACAAAAATACCCCAGCCCATATGCAGCCTCAACATTAACAGAGAATTAACAACAACAGTATCAAGAATCAGAACAAGACATTTTAAAGGAATGAAGATAAACCCAGACATGACTAGATCCTACAGGAACTGCAATAACTGTTACAACACCCAACTCACTCCGGACCACATATACAGTTGCCCGGCCATCCTTGCAGCCCTCTATATGGCAGACATCAATCCAGAAGTGGATATCAATACGGACAAGGCATCTCAGTTGGTCGGTATTGTGATCAGGGTGCATGAACCGATCTGTTCTGCTCCATTGACAAGACACCACCACTACCATCGAAAATAATGAAAATATAATGCAGAGAAAGAAGGCCAGAAGAATGAATGTTGAATATTGAATCACACGCAAGTGTTTTATACACTTCATGAGGAAAGGCTCATAATCACACGCTAGCGCATGATTGGCATCTGAGGAAGGATTCATAATAAAAGGCAGACGTGTGATCGGCAGCAAAAGTCTCTAACAAATGTAGTTTAACGTTAATTAAACGTTACTATCACTATTGTATCACTACAGTAGAATCTGTATTGAACGTACATCCACAAGGAATAGAGACAAAATGGCTGATAGAATCCCTTAAAACAGATTCAAGTAAATATGCCAGGTAAAAATTGGATCACGTTGTTAAAGCGCCAAATACAGCTGCGTTATTCGCTTGTAAGATAGGATTCAGATAGAACAAATTTTACTGTCATTTTAGTTATTAAAAAAATAACTTTGAAGAGATTTCGAGCGTATTGCATTTCTCGAAAAATCCCTCAAAATCATCTTCAAGATAAAAAAAAGTAATGAACATTATTGCAGTGTTTTCGACTGTCTATTGAATACGATCTTAACATCGTACAAGGTCCATCTAAGACGTCACAGAAGGTGTGGGGGTGTCAGTTAAAGACAATTAGCAGCACCTTGTGACCTGTTAAAGAAGACACAACGTTAGTAGCACTACTGTATCACTACAGTAGAACCTGTCTTAATCGAACCTCCACAGGGAATAGAGACAAAATGGCTGATAGAAGATTCAGATTCAATAAAATACAGATTCAAGTAAATATATCAGGTAAAAATGGGATCACGTTGTTACAGCCAAATCATGCAGCGCTATTCGCTTTTAAGATAGGACTCAGTTAAGACAGATTTTACTGTCATTTTCGTTATTTTAAAAAGAATTTTGAAGAGATTTCGAGAGTATTGCACCTCTCGAAAAATCACTCAAAATCATCTTCAAGATAAAAAAAAAAGAACATGATTGCTGTGTTTTCGACTGTCTATTGGATACGATCTTAACATCGTAAAAAAGCAAGGTCCATCTAAGACGTAACAGAAGGTGTGGGGGTGTCAGTTAAGACAATCGTTTTGCATCTCTCGAAAAATCCCTCAAAATCATCTTCAAGATAAATGTAAAAACATAATTGCTGTGTTTTGACTGTCTATTGGATACGATCTTAACATCGTACAAGGTCCATCTAAGACGTCACAGAAGGTGAGGGGGTGTCGGTTAAGACAATCGTATTGCATCTCTCGAAAAATCCCTCAAAATCATCTTCAAGATAAAAAATAACATAATTGCTGTGTTTTTACTGTCTATTGGATACGATCATAACATCGTACAAGGTCCATCTAAGACGTCACAGAAGGTGTGGGGGTGTCAGTTAAGACAATTAGCAGCACCTTGTGTCCAGGAAGACACAATTCAGGAAGCTGATGTCATTCATCAGAAGGATTGTCGGAGGTTGGGTCCACCCGGCCCACGCATTGGATGCAAGACACCAACGTGGGAGCGCCGAGTAATTGCTCACTGTAATTACGGCACAAGACCTTGAGCTTGCCTTCTCTTCACATAATCTTCTTTTTTACATTTGTGGGCGTGCCGTTTTTCATTGACTGAACCGCCGCCGTTGTGTGTGTGAGTTCTCTTTCATGGCTGCTCCCCTTATCTATAGTCATGGTACCTATGGCCCAAACCACCTAAAATGCCCAACCATTATCGTACCAGTCCAAATTCTTCGTCAACTTTGCGGAAGAGCATTGCTCGATGCAAATATTTATATGTAATTCTGCTATCCTAAAAGCTTATATTCATAGTTTGCTTGAAAACCATTTCTAAGATTCATTGAAGCATATATAAGCAGAATCGTCCAATACAGTATTAGAGCTATAAGAAGCGGTCTGGTAGACTAAATTAGCGAAACCGCTGGGAGGGTTCACCACTAATGAGCTAATCCCTCCCAATATATTTTCATTGCAGTAAGGACAGTATAAATTTGTTTTATATTATAAAAAGAAACATTCGTGTTTTGATGCTTCCATTTGTTATATATAGATGGCATGTTATCTCCTTATAATTCAACGATGAATATAAGAACGATATGATTTGCCAGAATGCAAAGGGATTCTGGCACCTTGTATAACCATTCATCATGTACATTCGGATGACTTAATTTTCCAACGTCATATCATTGTTTTCGCTCCTTAGCCATGCCAACTTTGGCACAGAGGTATCCTAATAATGATCTGCGAATCAAACACCTGAGAGCAGTTCTAAAAAGATTGATCATTTGAAATTATACCTGGGGAATAAAGAAATCTTTAAAATAGATTGAAAAGGTGAATTCTCAACTCTTTCGTTTAAATCGATACAAAAACAATAACAAAATAAAAAATGATATGCATTTAAATTATATTTATCCATTAACTGATTCAGCCACTTTGCCAGAAAAACATACCCTTCTCTCTTTGCCTCTAAAATTAAAAATATTTCACGAGTTCACATATAGGGAATTTGGCTAATATCTTGTTGAAATATATAGGGACTTTATAAATTGAAGCCACTTTGGCTTAACGAAAGGCATAGCACAAAATCATGTTATTCAGGCGGGATTTCCACATCTACCCTAGCTGGAGAATTGTCAAGTTTTATGAGCTTAATTTATCTAATTGCATAGACGATCGACAGATGGCGCATAGGGTTCTGCCTATATTTCGACCAATAAGAAGACACGCTGACGTATATTTCGACCAATAGCAAGACATGACGTATATTTCGACCAATAGAAAGACACGCTGACGTATATTTCGACCAATAGCAAGACATGTTGACGTATATTTCGACCAATAGCAAGACACGCTGACGTATATTTCGACCAATAGCAAGACACGCTGACGTATATTTCGACCAATAGCAAGACATGTTGACATATATTTCGACAGAAGAATTACGTTAAGACTTGTTAAATAGCTATATAAACGTAAGTCAGTTAATTGTCATCTATATGCAAGCAATGATGTCGTTTATAGAAGGATTTTTCCCCTTAAAAATATAAAAAAAATTACAGTAAGGGAAAGGGGAAACTTTTTAAAGATTGATTAAAGAAGACACACACTAGGAAAGTTTTGAAATACGTTCTAACCCGTGCGTCTACGTGGGCATGAGTTCGAAGTTGTTGAGCCGTGTTTATATTTGAACTGCAGTCAAAATTTCATTTGCTAGATGTTAGTATTCTTTGAACTGTGGAGTGATAAATATTAAGAATGTCTACCTGGCGCAAAATTGAATACCGAGCCATTTTGGGATATAACTTTGAACGCGGTTTGGGCATTGAAGAATGCTTGCAAGAAATGACTCCTGTACTGGGAAATGATTGTCCACATCGTACTACCATATTCATGTGGTATCGTGAGTTTCAGCGAAAAAAATATGGCATAAGAGACGCGCCAAGGTCAGGATGTCCAGCTTCGTCAGTTAATGAGGAAAACATCGCTGCTGTCAAATTATTATTGGATACTGATCGACATATAACTTATCACCAGATAGAGGAGAGTTTAGATATTCCTGCACCAGAAATTCATTCCATTCTGCACGACCATCTAGAAGTGAGTAAAGTTTGTTCCTCTATGGGTTCCCCATTCTTTAACTGATGAACAGATGACTTGACATGTTTCATGGTGCCGAGAGTTGCTCAAAAAGTGTGATAATGGATCATCTCGTTATGTCAATAGCATCCTAACTGGTGATAAAACTTAGATTTATTATTTTGATGTGCCTACTAAAGCCCAGAACAAAGTATGGATCTTTGAAGATGAAAAAGCACGCCTGTGTCTTTACAAAAATCCAAATTAATTGAGAAGGAAATGTTAGACGTCTTCTTTACTGCCAGAGGAGTTGCGATTCGTGCGGTACTGGAAAATAAAAAGACAGTCACTGTCAAGTGGTATACTGTGGAATGCCTTCCTAAAGTTGTTCAAGCTATCAAAAAGTTAGTCCAAACTCAAGGACTGACACATGGCTTTTCCACGATGACACGTACTGGACTAAAACTGTTAAGAGCATCCTCCCTACAGTCCAGACCTTTCACCCTGAGACTTTGCTCTCTTCCCTCATGTGAATAACAGACTAAAAGGTAAAACCTTTTTCTGCGATGAAGATCTTTTGAGAACATGGGATGACGCCCAGCTCCCTGAGGAAACGTGGAAGAGTTGGTTTGATGACTGGTTTCAAAGGATGGAGAAGTTTATTGATTATGGTGGAAAATATTTTGAAAGATTGTAAATAATAAAGTCAAAACTTTCCTAGTGTCCTATGTACATACAATATAATGTACCGAGTACTAATCTAATTAAATAAATTTCTTCATTAATTTTTCACACAGTTAAAGAGAACCCCCATTAAAAATTACGTACTTTTTAATAAAATAACAAAACACAACAAAAAGTAATTTAGAAAGTTTTAAAACTTAATTCTATTAAAAAATAAGCATGGTTTTTTTTTAAATTATGAAATATGTCAGAGTTATCTTTGTAACAAAGTTTCCCCTTATTATAAATACATAAACTCTGTTACAAAGCTATACACCATTTTTCATAGAGAATGTATGCAATTTACTAAGATAGCTTTTGTCATGTTTTTAATTATACAAAATTTATTAAACAATACATCTCTTAAACATTGGTATAATAAGATTTTTTTCCTTTGTGTTGAAAGAATAAAATTTTGAAAAAAAATCGAAAATTTTAGAAATTTTGTCGATGTGATTTTGCTTTTCTTTGTAACGATTAATTGATATTTTTATGAAATTTTTGGAAGAGGGTTTTATCATATCAAGTCCATCAAATTTTTTATTTAGCTTGAGATAAAATGAGACCCATTAAATATATTTATATAAAAAAGGCATACATGGATCTGTGAGAAAGAAAGACAAATTTTCTTAAAATATTTCGAGGAATTTCTCTCTCATTATGAATTTATTGCACTAAAAACAAATCTTAAAGTAATTACTACAAAAAAAAATATTTTACAGATCCAGGTAACACACGCCCACTCTATCTTTTTTTTAATTCATACATTTATCATTATATAATCTTATTTAATTAAAAAGGCATATATTGGATCAAAATATCATTTATTTTACCAATATTTCAGTTGGCTGAACGCCAACCTTTATCAAGGTGTTATAACATTTTAAAGTGTGTCAACAACAAACTTAGCGCCACATAACTCAACAGCATTAAGTTTTTAATTAAATATTTATCTATGGATTGCTCTATTTTCAAAATAATTTTATTTATTCATATTTATACTGTATTTAACCTTATATAATCTTATATGAACATTGTAATAAATCAGTTTCAATCTCAATCTCTTTCTTTCTCTTTTAATAAAATAACTCTTAATAAAATTTATTTTCAATTTTATATTAAAAAAAAGAAAAGAAATTGGTGTCTCACAAAATCAAAACACAACAGCAACAATAATAAAAAAAAAACTCTTAGACATTAATTTCAAGAGAAAGATATTATCATAAAAGGATAAATTTAGTAGAAAAGAATGAAGGATAAAAGTTGAGAAATGTGGGAAGGATTAAGACAACCTTACACGAAGAAAGAAGGAACAAAGGATTAACGAAAAAAAAAAAAAAAAGAGTAAGATAAAAAAAAGAAGGTACAAACCTTTTTTATTATCATCTTCATCCATTTCTAAGCGTTTCACGGCAAGGTCCTCTTCCAAATCGGCATAATCTGTAAGCACACATGGTACGTGAGAACGGCGTCTTTCGATGTCTCGCTCATTATTAAAATTGGCGCCATGGGTCCATCGGTCAGAGTATTATCATTCTTTTGATGGTCCGCCTCGGCTTTGTCACCTCCTCCTTTCTTTTATTATTGTAATTCACGTCGGGTTTAATCCCACCATGTCTGGGGATTTACATCCGAAATTACGATGTCTGCTTTGGTGGTCAAAGTTGAACTTAAGAAAGAAAAGATGTCCTGACCTTCTCTTTGGGTGGATTTATTTGGTTATGTGATTATACTCCGTCTTTGAGAGAGAGAGAGATTTACATCTTACATTGAGGTTGTTTAACTGAAGAATGGAAGACTAGGGTGGATCCTAAATTAGGTTAGAGGATTCTTTTATAGGTCTTGATTTGAATATAAAATTGTGAAGTCTGGTGGAATGGGTTGAACCTAAGATGGCTGCTGTCTAGAATTGTTTTTGTGTAGGTGAAACAGTTTTATCTCGCTTCTTTCAAGATATGAATGATAAATTGTGAATTCTGGTGGAATGGCTTAGACCAAGAAGAATGCTGTGTAGGTGAAACAGTTTTAGCTCGCTTCTTTCAAGATTTGAATGGTAAATTGTGACTTCTGGTAGAATGGGTGGACCTAGAAGAATGCTGTCTAGAGTTGTTTTACTGTAAGTGAAACAGTTTTAGCTCGCTTCTTTCAAGATTTGAATGGTAAATTGTGAATTCTGGTAGAATGGGTTGGACCTAGAAGAATGGTGTCTAGAGTTGGTTTTGTGTAGGTGAAACAGTTTTAGCTCGCTTCTTTCAAGATTTGAATGGTAAATTGTGAATTCTGGTGGAATGGCTCGGACCTAGAAGAATGCTGTCTAGAGTTGTTTTACTGTAGGTGAAACAGTCTTAGCTCGCTTCTTTTAATATATGAATGGTAAATTGTGAATTCTGGTGGAATGGCTTGGACCTAAAAGAATGCTGTCTAGAGTTGTTTTACTGTAGGTGAAACAGTCTTAGCTCGCTTCTTTCAAGATTTGAATGGTAAATTGTGAATTCTGGTGGAATGGCTTGGACCTAGAAGAATGGTGTCTAGAGTTGTTTTACTGTATGTGAAACAGTTTTAGCTCGCTTCTTTCAAGATTTGAATGGTAAATTGTAACTTCTGGTAGAATGGGTGGACCTAGAAGAATGCTGTCTAGAGTTGTTTTACTGTAGGTGAAACAGTTTTAGCTCGCTTCTCTCAAGATTTGAATGGTAAAATGTGTTAATTCTGGTAGAATGGGTTGGACCTAGAAGAATGGTGTCTAGAGTTGTTTTACTGTAGGTGAAACAGTTTTAGCTCGCTTCTTTTAAGATTTGAATGGTAAATTGTGAATTCTGGTGGAATGGCTTGGACCTAGAAGAATGCTGTCTAGAGTTGTTTTACTGTGGGTGAAATAGTTTTAGCTCGCTTCTTTCAATATATGAATGGTAAATTGTGTGAATTCTGGTAGAATGGGTGGACCTAGAAGAATGCTGTCTAGAGTTGTTTTACTGTAAGTGAAGCAGTTTTAGCTCGCTTCTTTCAAGATTTGAATGGTAAATTGTGAATTCTGGTAGAATGGATTGGACCTTGAAGAATTCTGTCTAGAGTTGGTTTTCTGTGTGTGTCTGTGTGAATATGTATACATGAAACATTTTAGCTCGTTTCTTTTAAGATTTAAATGGCGCAAGCGATCAAAAACTTTCAGTTGCACGATAAGGAGATGCCTTTTTTCTTAATATATCCACCTTATCTCAGCTTAAGTTTCAATTTGTAATATTTTTCACAATATTCCTTTTATTTTGAAAAAGCTCTCTCTCTCTCTTTTTTTTATTATTTATTTTTATATTTAACCTTATATAACCTTATATGGACGTTGTAATAAAGTGTAGTTTTAATATTGTAGCGAGAAGTATTTATTATTTTACACTAGTATTAACAGAGTATAATTTTTTATGTTTATATTTTACTACTCTGTAAACTTCCCTTATTCCTTATCTTTTGTTTACCATTCATAGTTTGTTCTTGTCTTAAATAAATTGCTGTGTCATCCTGAAGTTTGTCTTTCCTAATTTCCCACGTGGAAATGCACGTGGTTAGCATAGCTGTCTTCCAAGCAATTAATCCGGGTTCGATTCCCGGCCGTCGCATCTTTATTCGGGGCTCAAAAATCCTTCATTCTGGTTAGCAGCCCCGTAAATAAATATATTTTCGTTCCTGAGTTTTTGTTTTCCTTAATTTTCTACGTAGCAATATTAATCTCTCGAGAACGACGCTCTTCTACTGTCTTATCAAAACTTTGAGTAGGACGTTTATTTCAAAAATAAGAATTGTGCTTAAGATAATAGATATTTTTGCATATAGATGTGTGCTATTCCCTTTTGTTCTTTAGCACTCTTATGTCACTAATCAATTCCATGATCATTATGGGAAGTACGTGCTATATTGGTGGACAACAAGATGAAGTAGGGCATAGCACCATATGGTCAGTTGTAGGAAGTTGGTTTCACACTTCCTGGATGCTGGTTGGGCCATTAAATCCCAGCAGATGGGAGGTTAAAAGTCCATTTAAAAGCTGCCATGTCGTTAAAGGCAACTTACTAATGGAGAGTCTCGCTGTTTTCCACAAACTTCACAAGAATATTTCCCAAGTGGAATCCAACAGGAATATAGAGTTTAGTTGGTCATTAGCAACGTGGAAAACTACACAGAAGATTCTTGTTATAATTCGAATTGTCTATAATTTGGTTTTATCTTTATATATATGATTGATAATATTGATTATGAGAAAAAGATTAGATTTTACCTTTTTATCGTCATTTCCAGAGACTCCAGGGTAAATCCATTTATTAATCTATTTATTATCTTGATTGTCTTTATATAATTTTTCCTGTAAAACGACATTTGAAAATCATCCCGCATGAGTTTTCTTTTCAACGAAAAATCAAAATTTATTCCAAAGAGAAATAACGATTATTTCCAACCTAGACACTTTTATTTTTCCGTTTATCATTACTCTTCACAATTCATCTATTCATACTTCATCCCTAAAGTTGGAAATAATCGTTATTTCTCCTTGGAATAAATTTTGATTTTTCGTTGAAAAGAAACACATGCGGGATGATTTTCAAATGTCGTTTTACAATCACAAGCCGCATTATATTGTATTATAAATAAGTTTTCATGTAGATAAATATCATATTACCATTAAGGTACTATTACTGTTTTTCCTGCATGTATCCTACATTCCTGCTTGGAAAATCTGTATAAGACTTAAAGGTATTAATAAAGATTTTTGTTGTTGTTGTATATATATAGAGAGAGTTCCGGGATATTTCTATCTTTCTATTATTATTTTTGTCTATTATTGAAGCTCAACTTTTTCAACGAATAATCTTTTTTTATTACGTAGGGATAATATATAAACAAATAATATATATACAAATATACAGATAGAGGGTCTCCTCTTCCGTCAAAATAGACACTAAAACTAAACGTCATCGATTGACCGCCTCAGCAAACTAACGGACTCAGGTCAGTGACAAAGCCACGAGATCAGCTTTGGTAAACTGAGAAACATTCATTTAGAGACCATGGTACCGGGCTAATGGTCCTCGTTAATCTAGGACGGACTTATCGTGGGTTTTACACTGACCAGAGTCCGTTAGTTTGCGGATACGATCCAAAGATGACGTTTAGTTTTACGTCTATTTGTCGAGAGATGCGACTTTTATTTTTATACGAATATATATACCAAGGGAGGTACCTCTCCCTTTAAATATGCATTAGATTAATGCAGTAAAAATACTTAAAGGTGGTAATACAAGCATACAGCTTAGCTTTTGTCTGAATTTTATAAAACTGGTGTTGAAGCTAATTCTTTATTACTACTTTCAAGTTTTTACTTGTGTGATAAACATAATGCGATGCTTTTAATGCAATTTTCAAACTTTTTTCAATTAAGCTAAAATTTGAAAAAATGTAATGTATTACTGTATTTGTATAAAACGCACCATTTATATAAAATACTAGACGGGTGACCCGGGCTTCGCCCCGAGATTGACCCGTGTGCATATCTACCCGAGTGATATATATTTAGATAAGATTTTTTAAAATAATTGTTTGTTATTAGCATTATCTATTTGTTTGCATCAGCATAATTTAATCGTTGATAGAGGGCGCTGTTCGTGAGCTAAGTAGAATAATTTGAATATATAGTTTTAATAATTGATTTATATATTTTTAAATAGCCTATCGTCTTCCCTGTATTCTTTTACCTATGTATGGAAATTTTGGTTTGAATTAGTGAACTACTACGAATTTGTATACCGGGCATACAAACAAACAAACATACAAACATTGTTACGATGTACTAGAGCGCCATCTGTTATCAAATTATAAAACTATTTTAGAGGCGTAATATTCTTTTTAAAATAAAGCAATTTCTACTGTCCTTACTGCGATGGAAAAATTAATTAAAGGGAGGGCCTGGCTCATCAGTGGTGAACCCTCCCAGCGGTTTATAAACATTGATTTATATATATATAGATTTTGAAAAATTAATTCAATTTTAATGATTGTGATAACAAAAAGACTCATCACCTTTTTATTAATTGATTTCAAATCTCATCATTTGTCATATTAGAGCTTTATTCATATATTTTGAGAAGTGAATATACTTCTTTTAGAATGAATTCATCACATGTTGTGATGGATTAAATGGTAAGTTTATAATGTTGGTTCTGGATATATTTAAACTAATTATTTTAAACATATTAACCTTTAAAAAGTCGGTGGACGAGTGGGTAACACCCTCGATTCCCGACAGTCATGAACCGGGATTGAATCCCGCGTTAACATTTTGTTTAATATGTGAATAACTCACATATTATTCATTGTTTCAATTATCATAAACTAGGTTGCTCTTGTTGAGCGGTACCTAATAAAGTGATTTTGAACCTGGATATTAACCTTTTTCTTATTTTATTTATCAACGTTTAATATATTTTATTATTTATAATTAAGCTTATGTTTATAATTAATCTAAAATACCCATTCGAAGAGTCTAGAATCAGTATCACTATAAAAGTAAAATCGAAAAATGCAATATAACAGTGGTATGGTAGATTAAACTGGTGAAACCGCTGGGAGGGTTCACTATTGATGAGCCAGGCCCTTCGATTAATTTCTCCATTGCAGTAAGGGCAGTAGAAATTGTTTTATTTTTAAAAAGAATCGTACGCGTCTATAATAGTTTCGTATTTATTCGTAAGTAGAACGACATTTAAAAATTATCCCGCATGTGTTTCTTTTAAACGAAAAATCGAAATTTATTTTTAAGGAGAAATAACGATTATTTCTAACCTTAGAGATGAGGTATGAAAGGATGAATTGTGAAGAGTAATGATGAACGGAAAAATAAAAGTGTCCAAGGATGGGAATTTATAAGTGGGAATATTATAAGTTTATTATTTTCTTCTTTTGACTTGAAAAGGGAAAAAAGGGGCTACAGAAACATAGGACGATAAATATAGGAAACAGGTTAATGGGTTATAATATTTATGAGTATGTGGAGGGATATTATAATTTTCCTATCATAATATAATTGATATTTTACATAAGTAACATAAAGTTGTCCCAAAATTTGATAAACACCTGCAACAAATTCCGAATATATATCCATGTAATATATATATATTAAAAATAAAGGGAGCATCTCCTGACCACGAGCACATGTGCTTTTTAGACGGCAGAGCGCCATATAGTGGAGCAAAAATAAACTAAACGTTTATTTAACTTGCTCCGTGATATTTGGCCAACCCAATTTCTTGATAAATCAAGAAGAGTCATCCACGAACGCGTTTCGCGCTGTTGGCGCTCGTCAGCGTTGAGTAGGCTGTACCACTGCGACCAAAAACTTTTTGGTTTATCAAGAAATTGGGTTGGCCAAATATCACGGAGCAAGTCAAATAAACGTTTAGTTTATTTTTGCACCACTAGATGGCGATCTGCTATCTAAAAAGCACATGTGCTCGTGGTCAGGAGATGCCTTCTTTATTTTTAATATCAACACCTGACCCACTTATCTTTTATTTTTTTTCTATTGATTTTTCACACATATATATATATAGATATGGAAATTTTGCCTGGAGGAAATTGATCTAAAGAGATAAGGGTCGCCTCTCCCGTTAAAATAGACGTCTAAAACCAGATGTCATATGTAACATGCTTTGTATTTATTTATTTATTTATTTATTTATTTATGTAAAATATTTAATTATTCTATGATTTTTCTTTATAGTTAGGTAGTCAATAACACTGTAATTTCTTTCTCTAATTTTGCATAAGTTATTTTTTGTTTATATATTATGTTTAACCTTGTTGTAATTAAATATTAAAACAAAAAGGGATACAGGATCAGCAGCGTTTGTACTCCATGTTAGGAGCGGCTGCACATGGCGACTGTTCCTCATGTCAGAGGCGGCCATTTCTTTTGGAGCTAAGTCGGCCTGCCACTGAGTAGTGCTTCCAGTCTTAATGACAAAGGCAGATGCATTCTAATTCACCCAGTTTGCAGATAAGAAAGAAAGAAGAAGAAGACATATTAAAACACAAAGTATTGTGGTTATCCCTTATTTCTAAATAGGAAACGTTACAATATCCTAACTGAATTTTTTGCAAGTGTTTACGAATTTTTGGGACAACCCACAAATTATTTGATTAGAGAAAAGTTATAATTTGAGCAAAAAAGTTCCTTTTTATTTGAGATTTTGCAAGCTTTTGAGTAAATATAATCTTCACAAAGCAATAACGCGCCATCTATACATATAAAATGAAAGGATTTAAAAGCACGAATGTTTCTTTTATACATAATACAAACTTCTACTGCCCTTACTGCGATGAAAAAAAATATATTGGGAGGGCTTGGCTCATCAATGGTGAACCCTCCCAATATATTTTTCCATCGCAGTAAGGACAGTAGAAGTTTGCTTTATGTTTAAAAGAAACAATCGTGCTTTTAAATCCTTTCATTTTATAAATATAATCTTCACAATGGGCACACACACACACAAATACCATAATTTCTAAATTATTTTTTATATAATAAAATCATTTTGATATTATAAACAATAGTATTTGCCTTCGTTGTAGAGAAATATTTGCTCGAAAGTTGGTAAAACCTCAAAAAAAAAAAAAAAAGAAACTCTTTGCCCAAAATATAATTTTTTCCTTATTAAAATGATTGATAAGGTTTATTGATTTTTATTTTCTTTATTAATCAAGAAAGAGTACACCTATCCCCCGATTTACACGGTACTTGTTTTACACGTTTTCGCTTTTACACGGTTTTCCAAATAAGTTTTTTTGTTTTTGTTTTTATCGCACTATACAAAATGCTACTGTGATTGAACACATGCGCTGTGTACACATCTCACGAGGAATCCCGAGCTTATGTGCTGACTACATATTTTAACCTGTCAATGCATTTTATTTTTATTTCTGTGTACACCTATCTCCCGATTTACACGTTTTTCTCAGGAACGTATCTACCGTGTAAATCGGGGGATAGGTGTATTTGGTCAATACAAATTTTATCGAAATTTTAATCCCTTTTCAACTATGATATATCTTACTGATCATTCCTAAAAATAAAAGAAGCCATAAAATAATTATGAATATCCGTTTAAAGTCATAGCTCTTCGGGCTATGATTCTAGTTAGCTCAGATTGACCTCTGATTCCACACAAGATCAAATAATTCGATTTGTGAAGTTTTACAAATTGGCCAAAGCTGGCAAAATAACTAGACTAATCCTATGGTTGAAAATATACACTCATAGACAAAACTTAAGGAACATAAGTCTTGGATATCGCCGGTCGACTGTTTTTTTTTTTTTTTTTTGAAGGAGACAGAGGTAATTTTGTTCACAATTGGTTATCTAATGTATCTTCAATAAAGATCATATCTTCAAGAGTTATTGTCTGAATCCAGATATACACGTTAAAAGATAAAACTTATTTTTAGTTTTAACCATTTGTGTAGATTGGAATTTTCTGTGATTTAAGGTAATATTGAAAAATGTAATGTAATCTTTATTTTTGAGAGGGCGTAAGAGAGAGAGAGAGAGAGAGAATGGTTCTTTGGTTCTTTATGATGTTTTCGTGAGAGTTATGAATTCTTTTATAACCCTCTATAAAAAGAATGGTGTTGTGTTAATGGCTATAAATCTATGTGTAAATAGGATGTACTGTAAGAGCATAGAGACAGTTAGGCTATGAGGATGTCGTCGTTTGTCACGTCCCTGGCGCCGTCATTGACATTGGCTGCAATTCGGCCATGAACCCTGTTGCCTTGAGACACCCAATGTCCCGTCGGCCCTCTAATACAGAATACTCACTCATTTTGAGAATCCTTTTTTTTTATGTTTGTGAAATAACCATTGTTTTTTATATATATATAAAGAATGAAATTATTCTTGGCACCTATTCGAAACTATTGTTAATTTTAATTTGAATAAGTTTTAGTGAGATGCATTTAGAAATGCTTATTGTTTGAGGAAATATAAAATTCTCTTCTTTTGAATGTTTTCTTTGTGACTGAACAAATTTGATGGCCATTCTCTTTAAATAGAGAAAAGTTCTGGTTGATCATGACTAAGAGATAGAGATACAACCAATCAAGACTTCTCAAATGAAAAGATTACCAATCTTACTACAGAATGTCTATACACGGCCTACTAAGACATCCAAAGAAGAGGAACACGCCCCTGACTGACTGACTTATCAAATTCCCACCCCAACTCCAAGAAGACAAATTCCAAGACTTTTTTTTCCTCTCACTCTCAAACGAAATGGCGTCACTTCACTTTTTTTTTTCTCTGCGGCGTCTTATCAGAGATAACCCTCATATTTTTTTTAGAGAAACGTTCCTCCAGAGGGCAGAAAAAAAATGTTGGTAAACATTTGCTTCGACTTACTTTCTTGACTTAGGTCTGACATTCAGAATCTCTGTAGAGTATTCAATCTCTTCAGACTTCTCATTCCTTAATCTAGAAATCTACAATCTGTCTTCTTTTTTTTTTCAGCATCCTTACTCTTAAGCAGGTTCTGGTCGCCATTGGCGACATGTTTCTTTTTCTTGAGTTCTTCTCTTTATTTCTTCATAGCTTCCCATCCAGTTCAACAGTCTAGTTCAATTCTTTTTCAGTTTATTCTTCAGTTCTTGTCTCCATTGGCAACATGCTTCTCTATTTTTAGTTCTTCTCTTTATTTCTTCATAGCTTCCCATCCAGTTCAACAGTCTAGTTAAATTATTTTTCAGTTTATTCTTCAGTTCTTGTCTCCTTGGCAAAATGCTTCTTTATCTTGAGTTCTTCTCTTTATTTCTTTATAACTTCCCATCCAATCCAACATTCCAGTTCAATTCTTTTTCAGTTTATTATTCAGTTCTTGTCTCCATTGGCAACATGCTTCTTTATCTTGAGTTCTTCTCTTTATTTCTTCATAGTCTACCATACAGTCCTATTCTTGTAGAACGAAATCTTCTTTCTACCGTTCTCTTGCCATTCATTTTGTCCCCCAGGACATTATTTATCAATTCATTTATTCTTTATATACGTATGTTCCATCCAATTATTGTATCGTTTTCTGATTATTTCTTAACAGGTTTCGTCCCTCTTCCATCTTATTCTCAAGGCTTTTTCCATTCAGGATTCGTTCAATAATTATTCAACGTATTAACGTACAACACCTTAAAATTTGAAAACACTTTTTTTTTTAAATTTGCGTATCAATGTAAAATTTTAAAGTATAATCAGAACTATATATAGGGAATTCTTTCGTTCAAAAATAAAAAAAAAAACATTGGGAAAAGTATTACGTTAGATCTATCTGGTTTAAGAGAGCCTATCCCTAAATCCGTCCTTGGAAGTATGTAAATGATGCCTACGGAGACAAACAGGCGTCACATGTTGTTTTTTCCCAAAAGATTGAGTACTTGGTCCAGACGATAGTTTTTAACATTGCAGATTTTTATGGATTTGTTTTCAGGTTAAATGCGTCGGTAAGTATTCCCTTGGTTAAAATTTGTTTATAGATTAGTACTGTCGATTTTTGGCTGTTTTTCTCAGTTTTTTTTAATACACAAGTATAGTACAGTAATAGTAAGTATTTACCAATTTTGGGTTCACCTTACCGATTTTGTCCATTTTCTCCAGTTTATTTATTTAAACAGTTTTGTGCTTATATATAGCCGATTCTTTTCGATGCCGCTGACATTCCAACTAGAGTTGGCCAGCAATGGGAGCTGGGGTGACGCCTCTTGTCTGGACAGGATCATTCTCCCTTCAAGGTTCGAAGATCGTTTCGTCTAGTACAGTACCATCCACTACAGGCTATCGGACCATCCAGCTGTCCTTTTCCAACTGGGCGTGCCTCTTTCACCTCGCTAACCCTGCGTGGCTTCCATACTACGCTCGGGTCTCTTTGTCGAACATGTGTCTTCATCAAAAGAACCTCTACAGCCATTTCGGACATGGCCGGCAAAGATCTTGCGGAGCAACTGGTATTTCAGCAGTTCCCGGTAGGTCTCCTTCTTGGAACATTCCAGTGTGTGCAACGATGTCGACGCGGTTGCGAGGAGCGGCTCGCCGCTGGCCGTCATTTCCACCGACCTCGAGTCTCCCTTCGACAACCTAGACCGCGGCTTCTTGGTGTCCCTGATGGTCTCGCTGCCACAGGTCTTCATCGGGTGGTTTCTCCTCCTCTATGCCGCGACAGTCCGAGCCGGAGGCCTCCACACCAAACCCTTCCAGCTTTTGAACGGTGTGAGACAGGGCTGCGCCATCAGCGCCGCAATGTTCAGCCTCGCCACAAACTCTCTCCTGCGTCGCCTTGAGCAAGCGCTCGGCCCCGGTAATGTCCTCGCCTACGCCGACGACATCGTCCTGCTCATCCGCAGTGAGGAACAGTTCGGTGTGGTGACCTCCATCTTCGAGAACTTCCGGCGCGACTCCGGCATAAAGGGAAATTTCGCCAAGAGCAAAGGTCTATGGTGCGGCGCCTGGCGTGCCCGCAACGACGCTCCACTCGGCATATCCTGGTCGTGGGTCGAGCTGAAGGTGTTGGGCTGCAATGTGACGGGAAATAAAAACTCAGACCAAGTACAACATCTCCTGGCCCTGCTCGAAGCTGCCATAACGAGGTGGACGCCCTATACCCGCGGCCTCTCTCTCGTCGGCCGGGCCAGAGCCGCCAACTCTTTGGTGCTCTCCTCGGTGGTCCATCACATCCACGGCTACCGACCGTACCATCCACAAGATCCAGGCACGTCTTGCGCGGTTCATCTGGAGGCCGGAGCGCATCGTCTGTAGCCTGGTAGCGTCCTAGCGAGACCTGTCTCTCTTGGAGGATCCGTTCTCATCGACATTCTATCGACCCATTGGATTTTTGACGTTTTCTTCTCTAGTCTTTGGACCGATTATCTTCAAATGAACTTATAGACCTCAATGATGTTGAACGACTTGATCGCAATTTCTTTCAACTCTATAATACGTTCAATAAAATATTATAAATATTCCCACTATACAAATATATAAAAAAGAAGAGGTCAAAAAACATTAGAAAAGCTCTAAAACTGAAAATTAAAATGTTTGTCTTATAGCTATCGTGCTATTTCTCAATGGTCAGGATTCTTCTTTTGAACGTTCTTCCCCCAATAATTAATCGCTTTAAAGATTTGTTTATCAAAAGACAAACTTTCTCAAATTCTCTCGAGTATTTAATTATTTAAATGAGGTGTTCTAAGTTTTGAAAATGATAAAGAAAAAATTTCTTACTAACAAAGATTGTTTAAGAAAGTTTAAGTTTTTTTTTTTTTTTAGAAAAACACAAGAGTGGATCAGAAAGGAAGAACAAAATAACCAATCGTATTGAGAGTACTTGTACTTGGATTGATTCTTTTATCCATATCTCTCAAATGGGAATAGTATTGGTGAATATTAGCTCATCAATGATCAACCCGTGCAACAATTTCAACAATTTGAGAGAAGAAATTCATTCAGAAAAAGGTGTTTTCAAATAATACAAAAGGTTTCTATAGATGAGTTTCTTTTCCTATTTATCTATGCAAAATATCAGCAAACAAATCTAAGGCAATAGCATACTATACATTTTTTAAATCATCATTATGTAAGGACCAGTCAACAATTGAATGACTTTGAGATGAAGAGTAAAGCCAGTTCAATTTCTATCTTACTACCTATGTAAATAACACAAGATGATTATTACCTTACCCAATTAGGAGAATCTGTATGGGGCAAGTCCCTAATAAAGGCTTTTGTGTGTGTGTATATTTATTTATGCTATCTCACACTTTCGGGCATCTCTGTCCTTCTATAAGGGTACATAAAAACGAATAATAATACACGCCGTACAATTTTGGACGAGAAGGCATTAATTCAGGCAGAGAAAACAAGTTAGGATCATTCGTCTAGCGAAAAAAAAAAGCTAAAAATCATCAATATTAATTTGAAGACCCTCTTTATATATTTACGAGTAAAATTATTAACCAATCAAATTCATTTATCGTCGCGACCAGTGCTGCGCCCAAGCGGTAACAGGCTGGAACTAACTCTTTTTGGATTTACATTTAAAAAAAGCACATTAACCTTTTTAGTTTTTTTTTGAATAGCCTATATGTTAAAGAACATCTTCAGCTACCTACATGCGAAATTTCACAATGATTTATTCTGTAGATTTTGCGCAACGCGATAACAAACATCGATTTTGGATTTCATTTTTATAGATATAAAGGATTTATCAAATACTAGAGATATTTAGACTTAATCACAACTAAGAGAAAATTTGGGTGTTAATCATCGTAATAGGTTTTAAGAGAGGATTCTCTTTCCTAACGCAGAGATTCTGAAGCGAGATAGTGTTAAAAAAAAAGAGGAAGATCCGCTCAACCTAAATGGCCCCAGACAGCACAGACCTACCTTGACCTCGAGTGAGACAATGCCACACAAATCCAGGAATAACCGCGACAACCACCTTGTCTTTCTTCCTTCCTTCCTTACCCTACTCTAGAAACTGAGGACAATTTGGGGTCTTGAACTCAGACCATTTGGGTCAGAAAAAACATCCATTCTTGCAGTGAATAAGGTAGAAGCAATAACAAAAAGCCTTTATCAGGGACACTTGTCCCATACAGGATTCTTCTAGATAGGTAAACAGAAGTAAACATAACAGTTATCTACAGAAAGTGGAGAATAACATCAATCTTTCTTCAAGTTGGGTCCCTCTTCTGTGTTATGCCTTTTGACTATGCTGTTCTCCAGAATTTGTGTACAACAACAGCAAAGCCTTTATTAAGGACACCCGTCCTATACAGGATTCTCCCAGATGGGTGAACAGAAGTAAACATAACAGTTATCTACAGAAAGTGGAGAATAACATCAATCTTTCTTCAAGTTGGGTCCCTCTTCTGTGTTATGCCTTTTGACTATGCTGTTCTCCAGAATTTGTGTACAACAACAGCAAAGCCTTTATTAAGGACACCCGTCCCATACAGGATTCTCCCAGATGGGTGAACAGAAGTAAACATAACAGTTATCTACAGAAAGTGGAGAATAACATCAATCTTTTCTTCAAGTTGGGTCACTCTTCTGTGTTATGCCTTTTGACTATGCTGTTCTCCAGAATTTGTGTACAACAACAGCAAAGCCTTTATTAAGGACACCCGTCCCATACAGGATTCTCCCAGATGGGTGAACAGAAGTAAACATAACAGTTATCTACAGAAAGTGGAGAATAACATCAATCTTTCTTCAAGTTGGGTCCCTCTTCTGTGTTATGCCTTTTGACTATGCTGTTCTCCAGAATTTGTGTACAACAACAGCAAAGCCTTTATTAAGGACACCCGTCCCATACAGGATTCTCCCAGATGGGTGAACAGAAGTAAACATAACAGTTATCTACAGAAAGTTGAGAATAACATCAATCTTTTCTTCAAGTTGGGTCACTCTTCTGTGTTACGTCTTTTGACTGTACTGTTATCCATGATTTGTAAAAAGCCAATGTATTATTCTTGCTTTCCACTACTTTTTCCAATAGAAGAAGTTATAATCACTTGTCTAATGAGATGAGACTCTTGGTAAGCCCTGATTGGTGACTCATCTGAAAGAAGCAAAATTCAATCAAAAATCTTGTATTTAACACCAGTTGAACAACTTGAAGAAAGATTGATATTATTTTCCACTTTCTGTAGATAACTGTTATGTTTACCTCTGTTTACCTATTTAGGCGAATCCTGTATGGGATTAATGTCCCTAATAAGGATTTTCTGTTGTTGATTCTAACTTGTTCACTGCAAGAATGGATGTTTTCTGACCCAAATGATCAAAGTTCAAGATCCAATTATTATCATTATCAGCCTCAAGTATGATTTGTAGGACAAGCAGTGTGTTAAATAGATTTCCATGTGTCAAAGTGTCATCAGGCTATGTCAAATATCGTGGAAACATACGGAAAAAAACATTCACACAAATAAACTTCCTAATCAATTGATTAAAATCCCCTAGACATAGACAATACCACAGTTTTCTGGAGATGAGTTTCCTTTCATCTTATTAACGTCAAGCTTTCGGGACATCTCTGTTCATCTACAGGAGAACATAATAAACGAATAAAAACGCCACCTGATTATTAAACTTTATTAACATCATGAAACGCGATATCCCAAACTCAGGTATATTTGCGTCAATACCTTTCACTGCATCATAGCAATTCGGCTATATACAATCCTGTTCAATTCATTATTTTACATAAATTAACTAAAGAAAATTGTCCAAAGAGAAAAACAAACAAAAAAGCAAAACACATAGAGCAAGCATCGTAGTTCTTTTTTTTTTTTTCTAAGATTCCTTCTCTTTTTTTTTCCAATTCAAGAGAAAGTTGTATATGTATTTACAAAATTGATCAAAATTTTTATACTTTTCTTTTTTGTCTACAAATTCATCAAGCTGTCCAATACGACCAAATCTATTTTCCCTAAAATCCCGGAAAATTGGGCACTCCAGAAGTAGATGTCTCGCGTCTTGAATTTCACCTCCGTAGAAGCATCCTGGTTCCTTCACCGCGCCGAAAGTTGCCAAAAATTTCCCAAAATTGCCATGATCTGTAATTGCTCGTTTATCTATGTTCTCCTGTTGAAGGACAGAAATGCCTGAAAGCTTGACGTTAATAAAATGAAAAGAAATCATCTCCAGAAATCTATGGTATTGTTTAAATATACTTCTTTATCTACAAAGAGGATTTCCTTTATGACCAATTGAAAAATACTTCGGGGAATAGTTTTCATAGTTACATATTTATAAATGTATGTAATTCTGTTGTCCTCAAAGCTTATGTCCATAGTTCATCTAAAATACCCATTCAAAGAGTCTAGCATCAGTATCACTATAAAAGGAAGTTCGAAAAATGCAATATAACAGCGGTATGGTAGATTAAACTGGCGAAATCGCTGGGAAGGTTCACCAACTGATGAACCAGGCCCTCCCATTAATTTTTCCATTGCAGTAAGGACAGTAGAAATTGTTTATTTTTTAAAACAATCATACGCGTCTATAGTAGTTTCGAATTTTGATAGTTAGATATATTAAAAGTTTTCAATTTGTTTATTTTTGAATCATCTACCTCTATATTAAGTATTTTATTCCTTTTTTTCAACTAGTAAGTTGCTTGATGGAAAGTACTGACTTGTAAAAGGCCAACTCCATCATTAAGTACAAATAATCAAACGGTACTTTACCACCTAATGAGTTTAAATTCGAACTGCTTTTTCTACATGTGTAAATATTATGAATAAAAACAGTAAAAACATTTCTTAAAAAAAAAAAGACACTTCGTCTAGTTGAAGTTTTATTTTCTCAATGTTTCAACAAAAAAATCTTTTGTCTTCGTCAGGAGAAATAGATAAAAATAAAGCATTTGGTAAGGCGTTAAAATTGTAAAAACAGTCCTTACCTCTTAGACATCATGATTATAATAACCGATATTACGTATACTTTTGAGAGAGAAGATAATAAAAAAATTTAAAAATAAAAACGTACAATAAAATAGTTTAAGAAAGATACACTTCGAATAGTAGAGTTTTTATTTAGGACTCTACTCTGGTCAAATTGTCTTTTACTTCAAAAACTATGAATGCCGGGGCAAGGCAAAATTTCCGTCTTCAAGATTACTATAAAAAATTTTAACTCATTTATTATATTAAAAAGGCATTAAAAAAGACCTCTCAGTTAAATGATAACCATAAAAAAAAAGATGTATAAAAAAGAAGTGAAAGAATAAAAAAAGAAGAAGAAGAAAGCAAACGTGTATGACACAACATACGTGGATTGAACATAGCATTCTATGAAATGGATGATAAAGAAAGAAACAAGTTGAAACATGTCAAAGTCCATTAGTATTCATCTAACATTCTGGTTTAAAACATCGTAAAAAAAAAACAACTTGGTGAGTGTACATGAATGCATCGCTGTAAACAGCAATCTGTGATATATATGTGAAGAAATGTTAAGAAAAAAAAAGTGTGTGAAGATGAGGGTAAGGATAAAAGAAAGAAAGAAAGGTGGGGGTGAAATCTGGGCAACACCCACGTTAACTTAAATGACGCCATCCAATAGGAAAGCGACAAGTATGGCATGAATTAGGATTAAGAAGAAGGAAGGTATCACAGACAGATACTGGCCATAATTCCAGCCTTTCAAATGCAAATTGTTCTATTGCCCTCAAGACTGGGGATTTATATAACACTGCTTCTTTCTTTTCTATATTATCAAATTTTTCTTTTTCTAAATGTAGCGTCTTTTTTCTCTATTGTTTCTCGTTTTTTTTTTTTTTTTGTGTTTTCGAATGTTTTTGAGGGAACACTTTATGAATGATTATTTGAATATAGTTTCTCGTTTTTGAGGGAAAATCTTTTGAATGAGTATCTGAATTTTCGGATGTTTTTGAGGGAACACTTTTGAATGAGTATCTGAATTTTCGGATGTTTTTGAGGGAACACTTTTGAATGGTTATCTGAATATTGTTTCTAGTTTTTGAGTTTTCGAATGTTTATTGAGGAAAACCTTTTGAATGAATATCTGAATAATTTTTCTCGTTTTTAAGTTTTCGAATGTTTTTGAGGGAACAATTTTAAATGGTTAACTGGAAATTGTTTCTCGTTTTTTGAGTTTTCGAATTATTTTGAGGGAACAGTTTTTGAATGGTTATCTGAATATAGTTTCTCGTTTTTTTGTGTTTTCGAATGATTTTGAAGGAACAATTTTTAATGGTTATCTGAAAATTGTTTCTCGTTTTTTGAGTTTTCGAATGATTTTGATGGAACAATTTTTGAATGGTTATCTGAATATTGTTTCTCGTTTTTGAGTTTTCGAATGATTTTGAAGACAAAATTTTGAATGGTTATCTGAATATTGTTTCTCGTTTTTGAGTTTTCGAATGTTTTGAGGGAACACTTTTTGAATGAATATTTGAATATTGTTTCTCGTTTTAAAGTTTTCGAATGTTTTTGAGGGAACAGTTTTTGAATGGTTATCTGAATATTGTTTCTCGTTTTTGAGTTTTCGAATGTTTTTGAGGAAACGATTTTTGAATGGTTATCTGAATATTGTTTCTCGTTTTTGAGTTTTCAAATGTTTTTGAAGGTAACATTTTGCATAATTATCTATTTATTTATTTAAATTTAAAGAGCTATGTCCTCACTAGGGACACTTGCACTGTCAATATATTGTATATCGAAGTATTTATTATTTTACACTAGTATTAACAGATTATCATTTTTTATGTTTATATTTTGCTACTCTGTAAAATTCCCTCATTCCTCATCTTTTGTTTATCCTTCTTAGTTTGTTCTTGCCTGATATAAATGTCTCATCCTGAAGTTTGTCTTCCCTAATTTTTCCACATGGCAATATGCAATCATTCGGATGATAAGCTTACAAGGATTTTGAATTCTAGAAGAAGATAGGTTGAACAGCCTCATCTTAAAATATTGAATTTTGTTTTTATAAATACGACTGATCCACTTCCTCAATATTGGCGTTTTATTTAATACATTTGAAACAAATTTATCAATTTTCAACAATATATACTTTCATGGACAAAACCTAAGGAAGAAGAAGATCTTTGATATCACCTGTCATCTATTTATTTAAGAGACAGAAGCAATTTTGTTCACACTTGGTTATCTCGTGTGTGTATCTTCAATAAAGGTAACTGTTGGAAAAAAATTATATATTCGTAAAGGAAGAGAAAGATCCTTTATTACTTAAAGGTATAAAACAATAAGGAAGGACAAGAGATATATGTACATCAGCAGCTCACGCCGGCCTGCCCTATCCAATAACCACTAGCCTACTAACAATCCAACAAAACTGTGATATATAGACAGATATGTCAATTAACATAGACAATACTGGAATACTATGTAAATCACAAGAGTATTCTATCGTAGAAATATCCGGAATTGTCTTATTTTTCTTATCTTCACTCGATCATATCAGGGTATCAAGCTTGTAAACCTGTAAATAACTCTGAAATATACACTCATGGACAAAACTTAAGGAAGCTGTACCTTTTAGCATGTATATCGGGATTCAGACAATAACTCTGAAAGATACACTCATAGACAAAACTTAAGGAAGTTGCACCTTTTAGCATGTATATCGGGATTCAAACAATAACTCTGAAAGATACACTCATAGACAAAACTTAAGGAAGTTGTACCTTTTAGCATGTATATCGGGATTCAGACAATAACTCTGAAAGATACACTCATAGACAAAACTTAAGGAAGTTGTACCTTTTAGCATGTATATCGGGATTCAGACAATAACTCTGAAAGATACACTTATAGACAAAACTTAAGGAAGTTGTACCTTTTAGCATGTATATCGGGATTCATTCAATAACTCTGAAAGATACACTCATGGACAAAACTTAAGGAAGTTGTACCTTTTAGCATGTATATCGAGATTCAGACAATAACTCTGAAATATACACTCATAGACAAAACTTAAGGAAGTTGTACCTTTTAGCATGTATATCGAGATTCAGACAATAACTCTGAAATATACACTCATGGACAAAACTTAAGAAAGTTGTACCTTTTAGCATGTATATCGAGATTCAGACAATAACTCTGAAATATACACTCATAGACAAAACTTAAAGAAGTTGTACCTTTTAGCATGTATATCGGGATTCAGACAATAACTCTGAAATATATTTAATATACAGTAACTGTTGAGAGTCACAATTCCAGAAAGTTTGTAAAGCTTGATACTTTTGATGGTGTCTGCTGGGGAAGAGTAGAGCACATCAATGAATGAATCAATACAGTCAATAATGTGTTTTGGGGTTGCAGGTTGAGAATTGCACTTAGTACACAGTGAGAAAACCTTGCAACCCGTCTGGAATTGTGTCACTCTTAATAGTTACTGTATATTAAATATCTTTCAGAGTTATTGTCTGAATTCCGATATACATGCTAAAAGGTATAAATTCCTAAAGTTTTGTCTCCATGGGTGTATATAGTGTGTCTTCAATAAAGGTCACTGTAATATCTTTCAGAGTTATTGTCTGAATCCCGATATACATTCTAAAAGGTACAACTTCCTTAAGTTTTGACTATGAGTGTATTTAGTGTGTCTTCAATAAAGGTTACTGTAATATCTTTCAGAGTTATTGTCTCAATCCCGATATACATGCTAAAAGGTATAACTATCTTAAGTTTTGTCCATGAGTTTATATATATTTGAGAGCCTGTCTCATTAATGGTAAACGCTCTCAAAGGTTTACAAAAGTGAAATCTCTAGATACCTAGTATATCATTTCTCTTAAAAAAAATATATATTTTTAAAAATACACCGATAGATGGCATATAAAATCTTTTATTCTAATTTAATATCAAATGAAGTAATAAAAAAATATAAAAGCTAGATAGTAAATAAACTAGATAACAACAAACGGTATTTTATTATAGAGAAAACATATTATTTTTTTCCTGGATAAAAATAATAAAAACAACAATGGAAGAACGGAAAGACAAAACATCACATTTTATTAGAGGGGAAATCTAAAACAACTTTTAAAACCATTTATTTATTTTAAAGGAACGCTATATATATATGACTCTTGTTGGAGTATTGGTTTCAGATTCGATTTTACCTAAATTGGTATTTTTCTCGCGATCAGTTCCAAGTCCTATTCTTTCAACAAGTTAGTATTGTATTCTGTTAGCTTCTGTGGTAACTTTAGAAACACGCTTGTAAATTGGTATCTATTGTCGGAATTGTACTGAGCACCAATGTGTGTTATTATTATCGTTATTTTTTATCATTATTTCTTAGAAATTATATTTAATTTTGAGAAATAAATGCATCAGAATTTAATACATTTTTAATATACATTTTAAAATTTTATATTAATTTCAATTGATATCAATCTGGATATTAATCAAACACAAATGGACAACAACAAACTAAAGGAGTATATGACAAAATAAATATTAAGAAAAAAAGGCATATCCTGATCGGGCAACTGAAAGTTGATGATGGCTTGCGCCATCTATCGGAATAAATATCAACTAATCGTTAATATTTAATTACTAGACGGGTGACCCGGGCTTCGCCCTGGGATTGACCCGTGTGCATATCTACCCGTACAAAAGCTACATACCTATACTTTCGATATTTGCGGACCTATAATGAGGTATTGTTAACAATAGATTATTTAAGGAGCGACCCGCTCCAACACAATAGTTACAAAAACCAAAAAGCGAGTGGGGGGGGGGGGCATGATGGGGAGGGGGGGGGGGGGGCAAAGGTGGCGTGATCGTAGCCAACCAATAGGAGAGCGCCATTCCAAAAAAAAAAAAAGCAAACGGTGACAGAGATGAAGAATTATTAAGAACGCATGACGCTCGTAACTGTATATAGAATTCCATTATTTATCTACCTGATCCAAGTACGAATTCACTTTTGTACTGTTTTGAAAATATAAATATTGCTTGGAAGATTTGTTTTTATCATATACTCCTATACAAGGGTTTGTGATACCCGGAAACTTAAGATGGATATACAATAATACAAGAAATTCATCCTAAGAAAATGCTTGGTTATTACTTTATATTAATTTATGCCTAACTGGCTTTGTCCTTATTAAAATTCGAAACTATTTTAAAGGCGTAAGATTCTTTTTGAAATTAAATAATTTCTACTGCCCTTACTGCAATGGTAAAATTAATGAGATGGCCTGGCTCATCATTGGTGAACCCTCCCAGCGGTTTCACCAGTTTAATCTACCATACCGCTGTTATATTGCATTTTTGGAACTTCCTTTTATAGTGATACTGTTGGTAGACTCTTGGAATGGGTATTTTAGATGAACTATGGACATAAGCTTCGAGGACAGTAGAATTACATATAATTATAAATATATTTATGTTATATATTAAAATGTTATTTTATTTAAAATTATAATTTCATAGATATAAATACTCTGTTTTAATCGACCGCCAGAGGTCACGCTTCTACTATATAAACTCATTGTTGTTTTTCCCCGTTGGCCGGCTTCAATCTGTACATTAGGTAAATAATCTTTTGTTTTCCTTATTCTTCTCGCCTTAAGCCAGGCATTACTTTTATCAAATTATGTTTTCTTATATATTCTATAAACTCAATTAAAGCAATCTCTCCGATCAAAACTGTTTTTATTATTATTCTTTCAATATTTTAGCCACGACTGCACCACCATAGCATAATCATCAATATGATCCAAAACAACAGAAATCTTATCTTTTTTTAAAATATAATATTTATATATATATATTTATCCTTATTGTTTGCGGAAGAGCATTGCCCGATGCAAATACCTATCTACTCCATAATATAAATTTATATATCAATTTTTTTTCTCCCCGTTGAATATAAACAAAAATATTTTAAAACTTAATTCTATTGACGTTATGTGGCGCTGAGTTTGTTGTTGATACACATTAAAATGTTATAATACCTTGATAAAGGTTGGCGTTCAGCCAGTTTGTGGATGGCTTTTCTTGATTTATCAAGAAAAGGGGTTGGCCAAATATCAGAGAACAGGTTAAATCAACGTTTAGTTGATTTCTGTTCCACTAGATGGCGCTCTTCCATCTAAAAAGCACATGTACTCCTGGTCAGGATATGTTTTCTTTGTTTTTTTAATATATATTAGGATATAGGATAAAGTAATAATCTGAAACAAATTTTTAACAATAAAATTTAAATGAATAATAACGAGATATAAAATCTCTTCAGAAAACAAATTATTTGCTTGTTTGAAGAACTTTAAAAAATATATATCTAATTGGGGGATGATTAGTAAAACTACACTAATTTTTTACAAAAAGGTATCTCTAATTGAATTTTAAAATTTAATAAAAATGATAGAAAAATCCTTTTAAAGGAATGTGAATGATTGATTTGAAAGCCAGTAGAATTCTGTTATATTTTGTGAATCAAATTTTCTCCATAATTGGAGAGTAATTTCTATTCCGGAGAATAGGAAAACTGGTTAAACTTGTAAAAGTTTCTTAATTTTCAAAGAGATTCAAGAGTACTGGTTAAAGAGAGAAGATGGTAAAAAAAGGCAATTACTTCAATTACTCTCGAAATTTTTACTGAATAAATTTGCATCTAAGAAATTAGAGACAATAGTTTTGTTTGATGTTGGGGAGGACAGGAAATTGCTTCTGGCATTGGAAAACTAATGGGGAAAGTTCTTTATATATATAAGAAAAATGGTTATTTGTAAAATCAAACTGAAAACAGATTCTTATAAAATATAAATTCGATTTAAGACCAAAGATAGATAGGAATAGATATTCGTAGTCTTAAATAATGTATTTTAGTATCGCTGCGATGATTGGCTATTGCTTCTGTGAAACAACCAATGAGCGAACAGCTATACCATATATACTTGTAATAACCCATATATATATATACTCATGGACGAAACTTAAGGAGGTATAAAGTCTTTGATGTTTCTCATTGTCTGTTTATTGTTTTGTTTTTTAAAGGAGACAGAGTCTCTCTCTCACACACACACACACACAAAAGTCTTTATTAAAGGCAAAAAAATTAGAGGTAATTTTGTTCAAACTTGATTATCTCTTGTGTCTTCAATAAAAAGGTCACTGTAATATCTCTCAGAGTTATTGTATGAGTCCCGATATACATGCTAAAATGTACAACTTCCTTAATAAAGAAGACTATATCTCATAATGGGCCACCAAAATATCTGGTATTCTCACCCAAGGAAATACGGACCTGGATCTCGCTATTGCCGTGTTTGTGCCAACCACCACGGTATCATCAGGAAGTATGCCCTCAACATCTGCCGTAGGTGCTTCAGACAGTACGCTGCAGACATTGGCTTCAAGAAGCTGGACTAAGTCCTGCCCAGTTATGTAATAAACATCTTTGTGCGGCACACACACACACACACACAAAAGCCTTTATTTGGGACATGCCCCATACAAATTCTCCCAATTGGGTAAGGTCATAACCAGGGACTTTTGTTGTTGTTATTACTGTTATTCTTGTATGTACCCTACATTTCCGTGCTTGGAGAATCCGTATGGGACTAAAATGTCTTAATAAAGCTTTTGTTGTTGTTATTACTGTTAGTCCTTGTATGTACCCCTACATTTCCGTGCTTGGAGAATCCGTATGGGACTAAAATGTCTTAATAAAGCTTTTTGTTGTTGTTATTACTGTTATTCTTGTATGTACCTACATTTCCGTGCTTGGAGAATCCGTATGGGACTAAAATGTCCTTAATAAAGCTTTTTGTTGTTGTTATTACTGTTATTCTTGTATGTACCCTACATTTCTGTGCTTGGATAATCCGTATGGGACTAAAATGTCTTAATAAAGCTTTTTGTTGTTGTTATTACTGTTATTCTTGTATGTACCCTACATTTCTGTGCTTGGATAATCCGTATGGACTAAAATGTCTTAATAAAGCTTTTTGTTGTTGTTATTACTGTTATTCTTGTATGTACCCTACATTTCTGTGCTTGGATAATCCGTATGGACTAAAATGTCTTAATAAAGCTTTTTGTTGTTGTTATTACTGTTATTCTTGTATGTACCCTACATTTCTGTGCTTGGATAATCCGTATGGGACTAAAATGTCTTAATAAAGCTTTTTGTTGTTGTTATTACTGTTATTCTTGTATGTACCCTACATTTCTGTGCTTGGATAATCCGTATGGGACTAAAATGTCTTAATAAAGCTTTTTGTTGTTGTTATTACTGTTATTCTTGTATGTACCCTACATTTCTGTGCTTGGATAATCCGTATGGGACTAAAATGTCTTAATAAAGCTTTTTGTTGTTGTTATTACTGTTATTCTTGTATGTACCCTACATTTCTGTGCTTGGATAATCCGTATGGGACTAAAATGTCTTAATAAAGCTTTTTGTTGTTGTTATTACTGTTATTCTTGTATGTACCCTACATTTCTGTGCTTGGATAATCCGTATGGGACTAAAATGTCTTAATAAAGCTTTTTGTTGTTGTTATTACTGTTATTCTTGTATGTACCCTACATTTCTGTGCTTGGATAATCCGTATGGGACTAAAATGTCTTAATAAAGCTTTTTGTTGTTGTTATTACTGTTATTCTTGTATGTACCCTACATTTCTGTGCTTGGATAATCCGTATGGGACTAAAATGTCTTAATAAAGCTTTTTGTTGTTGTTATTACTGTTATTCTTGTATGTACCCTACATTTCTGTGCTTGGATAATCCGTATGGGACTAAAATGTCTTAATAAAGCTTTTTGTTGTTGTTATTACTGTTATTCTTGTATGTACCCTACATTTCTGTGCTTGGATAATCCGTATGGGACTAAAATGTCTTAATAAAGCTTTTTGTTGTTGTTATTACTGTTATTCTTGTATGTACCCTACATTTCTGTGCTTGGATAATCCGTATGGGACTAAAATGTCTTAATAAAGCTTTTTGTTGTTGTTATTACTGTTATTCTTGTATGTACCCTACATTTCTGTGCTTGGATAATCCGTATGGGACTAAAATGTCTTAATAAAGCTTTTTGTTGTTGTTATTACTGTTATTCTTGTATGTACCCTACATTTCTGTGCTTGGATAATCCGTATGGGACTAAAATGTCTTAATAAAGCTTTTTGTTGTTGTTATTACTGTTATTCTTGTATGTACCCTACATTTCTGTGCTTGGATAATCCGTATGGGACTAAAATGTCTTAATAAAGCTTTTTGTTGTTGTTATTACTGTTATTCTTGTATGTACCCTACATTTCTGTGCTTGGATAATCCGTATGGGACTAAAATGTCTTAATAAAGCTTTTTGTTGTTGTTATTACTGTTATTCTTGTATGTACCCTACATTTCTGTGCTTGGATAATCCGTATGGGACTAAAATGTCTTAATAAAGCTTTTTGTTGTTGTTATTACTGTTATTCTTGTATGTACCCTACATTTCTGTGCTTGGATAATCCGTATGGGACTAAAATGTCTTAATAAAGCTTTTTGTTGTTGTTATTACTGTTATTCTTGTATGTACCCTACATTTCTGTGCTTGGATAATCCGTATGGGACTAAAATGTCTTAATAAAGCTTTTTGTTGTTGTTATTACTGTTATTCTTGTATGTACCCTACATTTCTGTGCTTGGATAATCCGTATGGGACTAAAATGTCTTAATAAAGCTTTTTGTTGTTGTTATTACTGTATTCTTGTATGTACCCTACATTTCTGTGCTTGGATAATCCGTATGGGACTAAAATGTCTTAATAAAGCTTTTTGTTGTTGTTATTACTGTTATTCTTGTATGTACCCTACATTTCTGTGCTTGGATAATCCGTATGGGACTAAAATGTCTTAATAAAGCTTTTTGTTGTTGTTATTACTGTTATTCTTGTATGTACCCTACATTTCTGTGCTTGGATAATCCGTATGGGACTAAAATGTCTTAATAAAGCTTTTTGTTGTTGTTATTACTGTTATTCTTGTATGTACCCTACATTTCTGTGCTTGGATAATCCGTATGGGACTAAAATGTCTTAATAAAGCTTTTTGTTGTTGTTATTACTGTTATTCTTGTATGTACCCTACATTTCTGTGCTTGGATAATCCGTATGGGACTAAAATGTCTTAATAAAGCTTTTTGTTGTTGTTATTACTGTTATTCTTGTATGTACCCTACATTTCTGTGCTTGGATAATCCGTATGGGACTAAAATGTCTTAATAAAGCTTTTTGTTGTTGTTATTACTGTTATTCTTGTATGTACCCTACATTTCTGTGCTTGGATAATCCGTATGGGACTTAAAATGTCTTAATAAAGCTTTTTGTTGTTGTTATTACTGTTATTCTTGTATGTACCCTACATTTCTGTGCTTGGATAATCCGTATGGGACTAAAATGTCTTAATAAAGCTTTTTGTTGTTGTTATTACTGTTATTCTTGTATGTACCCTACATTTCCTGTGCTTGGATAATCCGTATGGGACTAAAATGTCTTAATAAAGCTTTTTGTTGTTGTTATTACTGTTATTCTTGTATGTACCCTACATTTCTGTGCTTGGATAATCCGTATGGGACTAAAATGTCTTAATAAAGCTTTTTGTTGTTGTTATTACTGTTATTCTTGTATGTACCCTACATTTCTGTGCTTGGATAATCCGTATGGGACTAAAATGTCTTAATAAAGCTTTTTGTTGTTGTTATTACTGTTATTCTTGTATGTACCCTACATTTCTGTGCTTGGATAATCCGTATGGGACTAAAATGTCTTAATAAAGCTTTTTGTTGTTGTTATTACTGTTATTCTTGTATGTACCCTACATTTCTGTGCTTGGATAATCCGTATGGGACTAAAATGTCTTAATAAAGCTTTTTGTTGTTGTTATTACTGTTATTCTTGTATGTACCCTACATTTCTGTGCTTGGATAATCCGTATGGGACTAAAATGTCTTAATAAAGCTTTTTGTTGTTGTTATTACTGTTATTCTTGTATGTACCCTACATTTCTGTGCTTGGATAATCCGTATGGGACTAAAATGTCTTAATAAAGCTTTTTGTTGTTGTTATTACTGTTATTCTTGTATGTACCCTACATTTCTGTGCTTGGATAATCCGTATGGGACTAAAATGTCTTAATAAAGCTTTTTGTTGTTGTTATTACTGTTATTCTTGTATGTACCCTACATTTCTGTGCTTGGATAATCCGTATGGGACTAAAATGTCTTAATAAAGCTTTTTGTTGTTGTTATTACTGTTATTCTTGTATGTACCCCTACATTTCTGTGCTTGGATAATCCGTATGGGACTAAAATGTCTTAATAAAGCTTTTTGTTGTTGTTATTACTGTTATTCTTGTATGTACCCTACATTTCTGTGCTTGGATAATCCGTATGGGACTAAAATGTCTTAATAAAGCTTTTTGTTGTTGTTATTACTGTTATTCTTGTATGTACCCTACATTTCTGTGCTTGGATAATCCGTATGGGACTAAAATGTCTTAATAAAGCTTTTTGTTGTTGTTATTACTGTTATTCTTGTATGTACCCTACATTTCTGTGCTTGGATAATCCGTATGGGACTAAAAGTCTTAATAAAGCTTTTTGTTGTTGTTATTACTGTTATTCTTGTATGTACCCTACATTTCTGTGCTTGGATAATCGTATGGGACTAAAATGTCTTAATAAAGCTTTTTGTTGTTGTTATTACTGTTATTCTTGTATGTACCCTACATTTCTGTGCTTGGATAATCCGTATGGGACTAAAATGTCTTAATAAAGCTTTTTGTTGTTGTTATTACTGTTATTCTTGTATGTACCCTACATTTCTGTGCTTGGATAATCCGGTATGGGACTAAAATGTCTTAATAAAGCTTTTTGTTGTTGTTATTACTGTTATTCTTGTATGTACCCTACATTTCTGTGCTTGGATAATCCGTATGGGACTAAAATGTCTTAATAAAGCTTTTTGTTGTTGTTATTACTGTTATTCTTGTATGTACCCTACATTTCTGTGCTTGGATAATCCGTATGGGACCTAAAATGTCTTAATAAAGCTTTTTGTTGTTGTTATTACTGTTATTCTTGTATGTACCCTACATTTCTGTGCTTGGATAATCCGTATGGGACTAAAATGTCTTAATAAAGCTTTTTGTTGTTGTTATTACTGTTATTCTTGTATGTACCCTACATTTCTGTGCTTGGATAATCCGTATGGGACTAAAATGTCTTAATAAAGCTTTTTGTTGTTGTTATTACTGTTATTCTTGTATGTACCCTACATTTCTGTGCTTGGATAATCCGTATGGGACTAAAATGTCTTAATAAAGCTTTTTGTTGTTGTTATTACTGTTATTCTTGTATGTACCCTACATTTCTGTGCTTGGATAATCCGTATGGGACTAAAATGTCTTAATAAAGCTTTTTGTTGTTGTTATTACTGTTATTCTTGTATGTACCCTACATTTCTGTGCTTGGATAATCCGTATGGGACTAAAATGTCTTAATAAAGCTTTTTGTTGTTGTTATTACTGTTATTCTTGTATGTACCCTACATTTCTGTGCTTGGATAATCCGTATGGGACTAAAATGTCTTAATAAAGCTTTTTGTTGTTGTTATTACTGTTATTCTTGTATGTACCCTACATTTCTGTGCTTGGATTAATCCGTATGGGACTAAAATGTCTTAATAAAGCTTTTTGTTGTTGTTATTACTGTTATTCTTGTATGTACCCTACATTTCTGTGCTTGGAATAATCCGTATGGGACTAAAATGTCTTAATAAAGCTTTTTGTTGTTGTTATTACTGTTATTCTTGTATGTACCCTACATTTCTGTGCTTGGATAATCCGTATGGGACTAAAATGTCTTAATAAAGCTTTTTGTTGTTGTTATTACTGTTATTCTTGTATGTACCCTACATTTCTGTGCTTGGATAATCCGTATGGGACTAAAATGTCTTAATAAAGCTTTTTGTTGTTGTTATTACTGTTATTCTTGTATGTACCCTACATTTCTGTGCTTGGATAATCCGTATGGGACTAAAATGTCTTAATAAAGCTTTTTGTTGTTGTTATTACTGTTATTCTTGTATGTACCCTACATTTCTGTGCTTGGATAATCCGTATGGGACTAAAATGTCTTAATAAAGCTTTTTGTTGTTGTTATTACTGTTATTCTTGTATGTACCCTACATTTCTGTGCTTGGATAATCCGTATGGGACTAAAATGTCTTAATAAAGCTTTTTGTTGTTGTTATTACTGTTATTCTTGTATGTACCCTACATTTCTGTGCTTGGATAATCCGTATGGGACTAAAATGTCTTAATAAAGCTTTTTGTTGTTGTTATTACTGTTATTCTTGTATGTACCCTACATTTCTGTGCTTGGATAATCCGTATGGGACTAAAATGTCTTAATAAAGCTTTTTGTTGTTGTTATTACTGTTATTCTTGTATGTACCCTACATTTCTGTGCTTGGATAATCCGTATGGGACTAAAATGTCTTAATAAAGCTTTTTGTTGTGTTATTACTGTTATTCTTGTATGTACCCTACATTTCTGTGCTTGGATAATCCGTATGGGACTAAAATGTCTTAATAAAGCTTTTTGTTGTTGTTATTACTGTTATTCTTGTATGTACCCTACATTTCTGTGCTTGGATAATCCGTATGGGACTAAAATGTCTTAATAAAGCTTTTTGTTGTTGTTATTACTGTTATTCTTGTATGTACCCTACATTTCTGTGCTTGGATAATCCGTATGGGACTAAAATGTCTTAATAAAGCTTTTTCGTTGTTGTTATTACTGTTATTCTTGTATGTACCCTACATTTCTGTGCTTGGATAATCCGTATGGGACTAAAATGTCTTAATAAAGCTTTTTGTTGTTGTTATTACTGTTATTCTTGTATGTACCCTACATTTCTGTGCTTGGATAATCCGTATGGGACCTAAAATGTCTTAATAAAGCTTTTTGTTGTTGTTATTACTGTTATTCTTGTATGTACCCTACATTTCTGTGCTTGGATAATCCGTATGGGACTAAAATGTCTTAATAAAGCTTTTTTGTTGTTGTTATTACTGTTATTCTTGTATGTACCCTACATTTCTGTGCTTGGATAATCCGTATGGGACTAAAATGTCTTAATAAAGCTTTTTGTTGTTGTTATTACTGTTATTCTTGTATGTACCCTACATTTCTGTGCTTGGATAATCCGTATGGGACTAAAATGTCTTAATAAAGCTTTTTGTTGTTGTTATTACTGTTATTCTTGTATGTACCCTACATTTCTGTGCTTGGATAATCCGTATGGGACTAAAATGTCTTAATAAAGCTTTTTGTTGTTGTTATTACTGTTATTCTTGTATGTACCCTACATTTCTGTGCTTGGATAATCCGTATGGGACTAAAATGTCTTAATAAAGCTTTTTGTTGTTGTTATTACTGTTATTCTTGTATGTACCCTACATTTCTGTGCTTGGATAATCCGTATGGGACTAAAATGTCTTAATAAAGCTTTTTGTTGTTGTTATTACTGTTATTCTTGTATGTACCCTACATTTCTGTGCTTGGTTATCCGTATGGGACTAAAATGTCTTAATAAAGCTTTTTGTTGTTGTTATTACTGTTATTCTTGTATGTACCCTACATTTCTGTGCTTGGATAATCCGTATGGGACTAAAATGTCTTAATAAAGCTTTTTGTTGTTGTTATTACTGTTATTCTTGTATGTACCCTACATTTCTGTGCTTGGATAATCCGTATGGGACTAAAATGTCTTAATAAAGCTTTTTGTTGTTGTTATTACTGTTATTCTTGTATGTTACCCTACATTTCTGTGCTTGGATAATCCGTATGGGACTATAATGTCTTAATAAAGCTTTTTGTTGTTGTTATTACTGTTATTCTTGTATGTACCCTACATTTCTGTGCTTGGATAATCCGTATGGGACTAAAATGTCTTAATAAAGCTTTTTGTTGTTGTTATTACTGTTATTCTTGTATGTACCCTACATTTCTGTGCTTGGATAATCCGTATGGGACTAAAATGTCTTAATAAAGCTTTTTGTTGTTGTTATTACTGTTATTCTTGTATGTACCCTACATTTCTGTGCTTGGATAATCCGTATGGGACTAAAATGTCTTAATAAAGCTTTTTGTTGTTGTTATTACTGTTATTCTTGTATGTACCCTACATTTCTGTGCTTGGATAATCCGTATGGGACTAAAATGTCTTAATAAAGCTTTTTGTTGTTGTTATTACTGTTATTCTTGTATGTACCCTACATTTCTGTGCTTGGATAATCCGTATGGGACTAAAATGTCTTAATAAAGCTTTTTGTTGTTGTTATTACTGTTATTCTTGTATGTACCCTACATTTCTGTGCTTGGATAATCCGTATGGGACTAAAATGTCTTAATAAAGCTTTTTGTTGTTGTTATTACTGTTATTCTTGTATGTACCCTACATTTTCTGTGCTTGGATAATCCGTATGGGACTAAAATGTCTTAATAAAGCTTTTTGTTGTTGTTATTACTGTTATTCTTGTATGTACCCTACATTTCTGTGCTTGGATAATCCGTATGGGACTAAAATGTCTTAATAAAGCTTTTTGTTGTTGTTATTACTGTTATTCTTGTATGTACCCTACATTTCTGTGCTTGGATAATCCGTATGGGACTAAAATGTCTTAATAAAGCTTTTTGTTGTTGTTATTACTGTTATTCTTGTATGTACCCTACATTTCTGTGCTTGGATAATCCGTATGGGACTAAAATGTCTTAATAAAGCTTTTTGTTGTTGTTATTACTGTTATTCTTGTATGTACCCTACATTTCTGTGCTTGGATAATCCGTATGGGACCTAAAATGTCTTAATAAAGCTTTTTGTTGTTGTTATATGTACTGTTTATTCTTGTATGTACCCTACATTTCTGTGCTTGGATAATCCGTATGGGACTAAAATGTCTTAATAAAGCTTTTTGTTGTTGTTATTACTGTTATTCTTGTATGTACCCTACATTTCTGTGCTTGGATAATCCGTATGGGACTAAAATGTCTTAATAAAGCTTTTTGTTGTTGTTATTACTGTTATTCTTGTATGTACCCTACATTTCTGTGCTTGGATAATCCGTATGGGACTAAAATGTCTTAATAAAGCTTTTTGTTGTTGTTATTACTGTTATTCTTGTATGTACCCTACATTTCTGTGCTTGGATAATCCGTATGGGACTAAAATGTCTTAATAAAGCTTTTTGTTGTTGTTATTACTGTTATTCTTGTATGTACCCTACATTTCTGTGCTTGGATAATCCGTATGGGACTAAATGTCTTAATAAAGCTTTTTGTTGTTGTTATTACTGTTATTCTTGTATGTACCCTACATTTCTGTGCTTGGATAATCCGTATGGGACTAAAATGTCTTAATAAAGCTTTTTGTTGTTGTTATTACTGTTATTCTTGTATGTACCCTACATTTCTGTGCTTGGATAATCCGTATGGGACTAAAATGTCTTAATAAAGCTTTTTGTTGTTGTTATTACTGTTATTCTTGTATGTACCCTACATTTCTGTGCTTGGATAATCCGTATGGGACTAAAATGTCTTAATAAAGCTTTTTGTTGTTGTTATTACTGTTATTCTTGTATGTACCCTACATTTCTGTGCTTGGATAATCCGTATGGGACTAAAATGTCTTAATAAAGCTTTTTGTTGTTGTTATTACTGTTATTCTTGTATGTACCCTACATTTCTGTGCTTGGATAATCCGTATGGGACTAAAATGTCTTAATAAAGCTTTTTGTTGTTGTTATTACTGTTATTCTTGTATGTACCCTACATTTCTGTGCTTGGATAATCCGTATGGGACTAAAATGTCTTAATAAAGCTTTTTGTTGTTGTTATTATATAGATGAATAGCCTCCCGGCAAAATTTCCATCTATTGTTTTAAACCAATTACGATCCGAACTATCCCACTTCCAGAAATATAAGCAAATGTCTTATAAATTTACTAAAGAAAATGGGTTGGCCAAATATCAGGGAACAAGTTATTTCTGTTCCACTAGATGGCGTTCTGCCATCTTAAATGTTCATGAGATAGGTTAGGAAATGTCTTTTTGTTATTTTTAATATCAATACCTTTTTCTATTTTTTTTTTTAAATACTTTTTTTTAATTACAAGCATAAATACATTGTACAATCGCCAGTACATTGTACAATTATCAATGCATTGTACGAGCATCAATACATTGTACAATTATCAATGCATTGTACAAGCATCAATACATTATACAATTATCAATACATTGTACAAGCATCAATACATTATACAAGTATCAATACATTGTACAAGCATCAATACATTGTACAAGCATTAATACATTGTACAAGCATCAATACATTGTACAAGCATCAATACATGGTGAAGCATCAATACATTGTACAATTATCAATACATTATACAAGTATCAATACATTGTACAAGCATTAATACATTGTACAAGCATCAGTACAATCACAACCGCATTGTACAGTCACCAATAGGAAAAAGGCATCTCCTAAAAGTTGCTGATGGCTTGCGCCATCTGTCGTAATAAATATCAACTATTCTTTTGAGTTTTTTTCAATAATTCCAGAAATCGACAAATACCCATTCTTGATTAATAAAGAAAAGCTAACCACGTAAGAATTTCGGGCTGTTGGCCCTCGTCAAAATGGAGCAGGCTGTACCACTGCGAACAAAAGATTTTTGGTTCCAGAGGTTTCCCGAGAAACCAAGAAATTGGTATTTAAGGCCAAACTTGTGGATGGCTTTTCTTGATTTATCAAGAAAATGTGTTGGCCAAATATCAGGGAACAGGCTGAATCAAAGTTTAGTTGATTTCTGTTCCACTAGATGGCGGTCTGCCATCTAAAAAGCACATGTGCTCGTGGTCAGGATATCTCTTCTTTGTTTTTAATATTAACACCTGTCCTTTTTATTTATTTTTCTAGTATATATATGTCATAATTTGCCTAATGCCTAATAGATATAATTTATTTTTCGCCATAATTAATATTTTAAAATGTAAATACAAATTCATCCATCTATAAATCTGTACAAAATAAAGGTGGGGCCAGCGCGCGCGGACGAATGCTACGGCACGCCGCTGGGTGCGCGCACTCACGAGGGTGGAAAAAGTTCTTTTTCGAAGCTTATATGCACAACGGTCGCGCCTTTCCATTCGACCACAACAGATACGACATATATATCGGTCTTGAGGTTACTGAGAGTGTTTAAAACTCAGGAAAAGATCAGAAAAGCATTCAATATTTGTTAAATTTCAGATAATTGTTTATTTTATTGTTGTTACTTACACACATATGTGTAACACATTCATGGTATATTGGGATGACCTTCCACAAGGATCCCAGATCACCTAGAGTGATGTGATAAGAAATGGCGCCGAGTGTTTATCCTCTTCCACACCATCCAAACAATCGTCGAGGGGATTTTCTGGAAGTTTGAAAACTTCATATTTCTCACAATAATATATAGGATTACAGTGATAACGTTGGCTTTTCAGAACGCTCATTCCTAATGAAAACTGCTTTCTTAGTAGAAAAGGAAATGCTTGTTCTCGTTTACTTGTAAATACACTTATGCCAAGTTCTTTCTTTCTTCTTACACACTATTGAATACACTGTAAATACCATTTCTGGTTATTGTTACTATTACTGTTATTCCTGTTTATACTCTGTTCTACCCGGAGAATCTGTATGAGACCACAAGGTACTGGAGCTGCCCTCTCGTCCGGGAGGCATTCAACATCATAGGAAGGCCCCCTGACCTCCAGTCCTGGATCTTCGGGACAGGCCTGACGATCTGGCCATCCTCGCATCGGCGAAATCAAGAATCAACCGATACTTCGTCCAGGTCGGACTGGGCCAGGCCATCGAGGTCCCCGTCATCACCTGGAGGAGGACACTATCACGGTGGGGACCTGACTGATTATATATAGTTCTCTTGATCTTTTTATTGTAAATATTGACTGAGAAGTCAATAAAAGTGTTCTAATTGTCACAAGGTCTTACTAAATGTTTTTGCTTTTGTTGATGATTCTTTCTTAGCGAAGATTAGTTCTTTTTTAATAGTTGTTCGAATATAGAGCTAACTTGATGATTGGCTTGTTATATGTGAGATCAACGAACTTTTTTGTCGAAATCTGTGTACAACTTTATACAATTTCAAATAATTTTTTGGTCGCAGTGGTTACAGCCTACTCCACGCTGACGAGCGCCAACAGCGCGACACGCGTTCGTGGATGGCTTTTCTTGATTTATCAAGAATTTGGGTTGGCCAAATATCATGGAGCAAGCTAAATAAACGTTTAGTTTATTTTTGCTCCACTAGATGGCGCTCTGCCATCTAAAAGGCACATGTGCTCGTGGTCAGGAGATGCCTTCTTTGTTTTTAATATATTGTAGCGAGTAATTAGTTTTATCATTTTTATGTAAATATTTTAATTTATTTTTAATGCCTGATTTTTGCATAGGTGTTTGTTGTATTTTTGATTCCTATATATATACTTTGGCGTGTATTCATTAAATCATGTTTTTCGGTTGTTCTTCTTTTGAACTCGGTTTGTTTGGTTAATAAAACGTTCTTCGTTTGCGGATCACCGACTCTACCTTTCTGCTACGCTACAATATATATATATATATATATATATATATATATATATATATATATATATATATATATATATATATTTATGGAAAATTGCTCTATATATTCAAATATGATATTAAAATCGCTTTAGTTTTGTATATTGAAAATCTTCTGTAGCCAATTTCTATTGAATTTCTGCAATTTTGATGACCATTTCTCCTAGCAACCGAAACAATGAAAATTTAGCTCTCATCAGTAGAATAGAAAGTGCTTGTTCTCGTTTACTTGTATATACGATTATGCCAAGTTCTTTCTTTCTTCTTACACACTATTTTATCACAAAACAATAACGCGCCATCTATACATATAAAATGAAAGGATTTTAAAAGCACGAATGTTTCTCTTATAGATAATACAAACTTCTACTGCCCTTACTGCGATGAAAAAATATATTGGGAGGGCTTGGCTCATCAGTGGTGAACCCTCCCAGCGGTTTCGCCAATTTAATCTACCAGAAACGCTTCTCAGAGCTCTAATACTGTATTGGACGATTCTGCTTATATACGCAGCACTGAAGGATGGAATCTCAGAAATGGGTTTCAAGAAAACTATGGACATAAGCTTATAGGACAGTAGAATTACATTCAAATATTTGCATCGAGCAATGCTCTTCCGCAAACAATAAAGACAAGGCCAGTTAGGCATAAATTAACAAAAAGGCAATAACGCGCCATCTATACATATAAAATGAAAGGATTTAAAAGCACTATTTTATACATTTAAAATAACATGGCTGGTTATTGTTACCATTACTGTTATTCCTGTATATATCCTCTTCTACTTGGAGAATCTGTATAAGATCAAAAGGTCTTAATAAAGCTTTTTGTTGTTAATGTTTTATTAGTGAATCTATTGTATTGTAGTTGCCTGGATATAGAGCTAATGATAGCTCTGTATACCATGATGATTGGTTATTCAAATACAGTATAGATATATGCGAGATCAACCAAAATTTTCAAATCTGCGTACAACTTTATATAATTTCAAATTTATATATATATATATATATATGGAAAATTGATCTATATATTCATATATGATTTTAAAATCGCTTTAGCTTTTAAAAATATTCCATAGCCAATTTATATTGAATTTCTGAAATTTTGATAACCATTTCTCCTAGCAACCGAAACAATGAAATTTAGTTTCCAGAACCATTGTCGTATAGTAAGGGGATATTACAATAATTTGAATTGGTGTATATTTCCATAGCAACCTCCCAAACTAGGTTTTATTAAACTCATAGAACGTTTGTATTCCGTTGTGTGTGTGAGTGTTTTTGAGAAGCATAGAACATAAAGAGATATCACTTTCACTCAATGATCATTATGATGGAAGACTGGTGGAAGAATGGTACAAACCGTTCGATAGCCACGACCTCAGATCCAATCCCGCATTAAGCACTTTTTTTTCAAACAAAAATTTGTTCCAATAGCCCCTGATACATACAAAAAGTTCAATCGAACCAGTAAATGCATGTTACCAAACGGGGCTATGACACATTTATAAGTGTACGTTTAAATAAGTTTAAATAGACTTTGTAGATTGAGCCCCAAGTCTCTGTTTAAATCCCCACTGATAAGACCAAAGCCTTCCTAATATCATTGCAGTAAAGGTAATAAGGAATTGTTTAAGAAATAAAAGCATTGAGAAACACGAACTTGAAGTTTACTTTATGTGTTAAAGAGGCATTCGTGTTTCAATACCTTCATTTCTTATATAAGGTTGTCCCAAAAGTTCGTGTTTTTCTTAAAACGTTGTTTTTCTTATTACTTGGCAAATAATATTATTACTTGGAGAATACATAATAATACATAATACAATTACTTTATACATAATACAAAGACATTATACATAACGGCGAATAATATTATGGAGAATAATATTGGTATTTCAATTTTTTGAAAGTGTTTACGAACTTTTGGGACAACCTTGTACGAATAGAACGACGTTTGACAATTTTACCACAAATGTTTCTTTTGAACGAAAAATTGTAAAATATTTTAAGGATAAATAACGATTATTTCTATCCTTAGGGATGAAGTATGAAAAGATGAATTGTGAAGAATAATGATGAACGGAAAAATAAAATATAAGTGCAAAAGTTGAACATGCTTTTCACTTATATAGAAATGTGATGCACTTACAGTAAAATCAGTTGCCAACTACTTCTAACCATGATTATCATAGCCTGTACCATATAAACTAGGGATAATAATAATTTTAAACTATTCGCATCATCGTTAGGGGATTTTTCTCGAAAATCAGGACTTTGATTTAAAAATGGATATTGAGGCAGTTAAAATACTTCAATGCTGCTCGATTCTGCTCAAACACACTACAATAGTGATTTCAAATAACCATATAGGATTCTGACATTTCTGCCCTTCTACGCCGTCTTCGCACCGGCGCTTCAACAGATCTTCGAGGCTTCCCAGACTTTCGGGGCTCTGTCTTCATCCATGCGGCGCAGCGAGATATGTTTCGTTACCAAACCGCACGGTGGTCTCAGCGGACTTCGACCTAAAAGTCTTCCTTCTCTACAGGAGAAAAATGAAAAACTTATTATTATATATATTATACGCTCTCATTTTGACTCCTGTGGAAGGGCAGAAATGCTAGAAGGTTCGACTAAATAAAAACCTTTACAAGAAACTGTAAACCCCACGATTTTTCTCTTTTGATAAAAGACTGTATATAGCTGAGAGAGAGACTACTCATTGTTTGTACCTATTTTATCATTGTTTGATTTTGTTTCTTTCTTGGTCTCCGGATCGAGTCTGTTTAGGATGAAATGTTTTAATAAAATTAATTTGTTGTTGTAGTTTATATCCTGAAACACGTATACGTCTGGGATATTAGTTCCAACACTCAACAGATGTTTGTGACTGCATATACTGTAGGTGCGCTCAGAGTCTATACATGTAGAAATACAAGGTAAAGAATTACCGTAACTTAATCGCAATCACTGGTTAGATTGGTCTCATGTAATGATCTGATAAACCATGAAAGTAATTTTGTTTTAAACAGTAGCTTAACATGAGAGGGATCGTACTTTAATCTCGCTTTCCTATAAGCTGAGATTTAGTTATTCGTAGAGACAATACTATGCAGCGAGAGAGAGAGAGAGAGAGAGAATTCTAAAAGAAACATCTACAAGAGAATACCTTAGTAAGTAAATTCCTTTTTTTTAATTAAGGGTGTTGAGAAACTTCGTTGAATCGTCTTTATGGATAAAGCGTACATGCACTATTACAGTCACAACTTAAATCCTACGCGAATATGTTATTGCATTTGCATCGCTATTGGTCAATCTTAATTTTGTATAGAACTGTCGTAAGTTTATCTGGAAAGCTTAAAACCAATCATTTTCCTATAAACAGCTCAAAAGCTGATATTACAATCACTTGGGTTTGTACAAATTAACACCAATTCAGAAAACCCTTCAGCAGATATAGAATGAGATAAACGGGAATTCTGAGAATTGAAGGAAAAAAAGGTCTCATCAGATGTAACGATAAAGTAAGACCTTGAATCAATATTCTAATTGCTTGCGACGCAGTGGGGGAACTGGCATTGAATTAGAGCTGAATTCTTGAGGTTCCTCCATGTGATTAAAGTTAAAACTGTAAAGCGACATTTGAAAATTATCCCGCATGTGTTTCTTTTGAACGAAAAATCGAAATTCATTTCAAGGAGAAATAACGATTATTTCTAACCTTAGGGATGAAGTATGAAAGGATGAATTGTGAAGAGTAATGATACAATCACAAGCCGCATTATATTATATTGCATTATAAAGTTAAAACTACCATAATAATTCGATAAAACAATCCCTTGTAGCTTTATTAAGGTTATAATATCAGGTTTCCAAGGATAGGTTTCTTCTCAAAAGTCTTAATTCACAAATCTCTTTGGATTTCGAGCACAAAATCCTTCTAAAGAAGAAAATCTAGAGAGAGAGATTTGTGAATAAAGATTTTTAAAAGAAACTATTATCCTTGGAAGAAACCCTGATATTTTCATCTTACTACTTAATAAGTTTCATGGGGATGGATCATAGCTTCAATTTGTAAATATTCTCTGAAAGTGAACGGCTCGATGATATTTAAGGTAAGCAAGATTTATAAAATAAATTCTTCTGAATATATAGAGCAATCCATAATATATATATATTTTTAAAATAAGGCTTATTTTGGATTGTAATAGGATTATTTATTAATCCGATATTTCGATGGACCAAGCGTCCATCTTTTACGAGGTATTTTGTTATGAAGCACACAGCAGGTCGCATGCTTCATAGCAAAATACCTCGTAAAAGATGGACGCTTGGTCCATCGAAATATCGGATTAATAAATAATCCTATTACAATCCAAAATAAGCCTTATTTTTAAAATAAATTCTGTAAGTATGGAGTATCAGGTCATGGTGTGCAGAGAGTTTTGTTTGCTGCTTGTACTGTAAGTCACGGTTCTACAAATATAACACCAGGCAAGGTAATTAAATATAGGTAACTGTTGCGACTCTTTGTACTGTAAGTGGCCGTTGTTATCATGGTACCTATGGTATGGCTGCCTGTACTGTAACATTGGTTAGGTAATCCTTCACTCAGGTAGAACCCGGGAGAAGCCAGGATATTTGTCTAGATCAAAATACACTCATGGACAAAACTAAAGAATTGGAAAGTATTTGATGTCACCAGTCGACTTTTTTTTTTCAAGGAGACAGAGGCAATTTTGCTCACACTTGGTTATCTCGTGTGTCTTCAATAAAGGTCACTGTGTATTAAATAACTTTCAGAGTTATTGTCTGAGCCCTGATATACATGCTTAAAGTTATAAATAAGTTAATTCCCCATGATTGGATATATAATTATAAATACATAAAGTTCCGATTGTGCTAAATTATTTTATAAATATTTATATTATTGGACACTTTTTTCTGTTTAAAAAAAAAATGCTCCAATTGCCCCCCGATTCTTGCAAAATTCCAACCCCACCAGCGAGTGCAAGTAACCAAACGGGGCTCTGGCACATTTGTAAGTGCAAAGTCGAACTGCTTTCACATGTGTAGACATGTGGTGCGCTTACAGTAAAAAAGCAGTCGCTAACTACCCACCATGATTATCATGGCCTGTACCACGTGTACTAGGGATAAGCAAAAAAATATTATGTGTATATTGTATAAATATTTCGAGGCATCGAGTTCTTCTTGTTAAATTGCATAAAGTTTTGAAAATGTTTTTATATTCTGAGCAGGAATAATGTTGCAACGATATTAGTCCACGATATGTTTATACTGATATGTCAAAATTGAAGAATAAAATGATTTTATAGATAAAAGTCAAAATTCATTGCTCAACATTTGTTCAGAAAGATGTTATGCCTAATTTACATATACGATTTGAATAAACCCTTTATAAACGTTTAAAATATGTAATATAGTCGTGTATGTAAAATAACCCCCTATGTAATATATTGTAAGTTTATAAACTAAAAGGAGATTCTTCTATAGAACATGTTTATTTTGCTAGTTTTCGAAAGATTTCGTTATTCAACGGGCGTAAAGACAAGGTGTGATGTGAGAGGCGTGAATTATATAGACGTACATTGATAGCCAAGATATATAACTTATTATCTTATTATTCTCTTATTATCATCTTACTATATTCTCATATATCTTGGCTCTCAATGTACGTCTATATAATTGCACACATCCCACCTTGTCTTTACGCCCGTTAAAGAACGATGCCGTTCGAAAACTAACAAAATAAAAATGTTCTATAGAAGAAGCTTCTTTTGAGTTTATAATCTTTCAATATAGTTATGGTAATCTAAAGTTGATGTCTACATACACTATGTAATATACTTGCAAATATCTCCTTATCTTCTAGTATTTTTTATAATTGTCATTCTTTTAATATTTGAAGCGCAATCTTTCGTTAACTTCAATTGTCATTCTTTCATTTTTTATTTTATAAACCTTTTCACATCAATGCATGTTATATTTAAATATTATTTTATTTAAAATTATATTTCATAGATTCAAATACTCTGTTAAATCGACACGCTTCCCCTATAAAACCTCATTGTTGTTGTTTCCCGAGTAACTATAGACATTGGTGAACTTCTTAAACCAAGATTTACCATTAGAACCATCAAGAACTTTCCTTAGTCATGTGGTCAAAACATTTCAATTCATGTTAAACATTTATTAATATCATATACATGTTATATAAAATGTGCGGCCATCGCCCGCACAAGAATATTCCCGTTGTTGTTTCCCGATGGCCGACTAAAACCTTTGTAATTATGTAAATAATCTATTGTTTTCCCTTGTTCTACTCGCCTTAAGACAGGCAGTACTTTTATCAAATTGTATTTTTTATATATTCCTTTAGTTCAATTAAAGCTATTTTTTATAACTATTTTTATTAATATTATTCCCACGACTGCAAAACTGTATCATAATGGATCAAACAACCCACTCAACATACCAAAATCAGCAGAAATCATTTTTATATTACACTAGACGGGTGACCCGGGCTTCGCCCCGGGATTGACCCGTGTGCATATCTACCCGAGTGATATATATTTAGATAAGATTTTTTTTATAATTGTTTGTTATTCGCATTATCTATTTGTTTGCATCAGCATAATTTAATCTAATCTTTGATAGAGGGCGCTGTTCGTGAGCTAAGTAGAATAATTTGCATATATAGTTTTAATAATTGATTTATATATTTTTAAAATAGCCTATCGTCTTCCCCGTAATTTTTTACCTATGTATGGAAATTTTGGTTTGAATTAGTGAATTACTGCGAATTTGTATACCGGACATACAAACAAACAAACATACAAACATTGATTTTTATATATATAGATGTATATGATATTAATAAATGTTTCACGTGAATTTAAATGTTTTGACAACGTGAATAAAGAAAGTCCTTGATGGTTCTAATGGTAAACCTTGGTTTAAGAAGTTTACCTATGTCTATAGTTACTTGGCAATTTAATTAAGGCTTTATTCTTAGCGGAGTATGTGAAAAATTCGATGCCTAAGGGCAGTTACTTCCCTCTAGAGGATTCCCAAAATCGTCTTACAACTTTCTTCCCAACATTCTAAGATATAATGGACAAGTTTTTTTATCCTCTCTTACTCACTATGTAAGTAGAAAGAGCTTTCTGGAACAAGTCTTTGTTGGATTGTTTAGTTGGAAGTTGGAAAGTCTGTTTATTTTAGTTGTTTGGCGCAACGATGTATTTTACATTTTAAACTTTTTATCGTTCAAAATATAGAAATATAAATAAATTGTGATTTTTTCTATATTTAAATATTATCATGCACAAGAGGGTCGGTGGAAGGATGGTCTAAAGTTTAGACAGTTTAGAAAAAAAGGTGCCCAAAGCGGGAATCGAACCCGGGTCGTAGCGATCGAAAACCAACGGTTTAGAGTCTAAACCGTCTGATTTGGGGGAAAAAATGCTCCAATGGCCCCCGATTCTTGCAAAAGTCCAACTCCACTAGCGAGTGCAAGTAACCAAACGGTATTCTGGCACATTTGTAAGTGCAAAAGTCGAAGTCGAAATTGTGAAGAGTAATGATAATATGTCCAGGGTAGCCTAGTGGACATGGCATCTGCCCGGTAAGCGGAACACTGTGGGTTCGATTCCCATCCCTGTACACTTTACTTTTTCCGTTTTATCATTACTCTTCATAATTCTTCCTTACACACAATACTTCATCTCTAAGGTTAGAAATAATCGTTATTTCTCCTTAAAATAAATTTCGATTTTTCGTTCAAAAGAAACACATTCGGGATAATTTTTAAATGTCGTTCTACAATATGCCTAGTTTTTTTTTATCATGTATTATGTGAAAAGATGTTACAAAAGTGAAATTGTAGTGAGATTAGGTCGATAAATTAAGAAAATTCGCTTCTCCTGATTGTGTAATTAAAAGTTTGAGTTGTATTATCAGGATATGTCCTTTTATTCTTGATTATATATTATATAATACACTGTGGCTTGTGATTGTTAAACAACACTTGAAGTTACACCGCATGAGTTTCTTTTCAACGAAAAATCAAAATTTATTTCAAGGTGAAATATTGACTATTTCTAACCTTTTTGGATGAGGTATGAAAGGGTGAATTATAAAGAGTAATGATGAACGGAAAAATAAAAGTGTCCAGGGATGGGAATTCCCATCATACTCTTCATAATTGACCCTTTCATACCTCATCCAAAAAGGTTAGAAATAGTCAATATTTCACCTTGAAATAAATTTTGATTTTTCGTTGAAAAGAAACTCATGCGGTGTAACTTCAAGTGTTGATTATATATTATGTTGGACGGCTCTTTGCCATCAACAATGTCATTTGAGTAGTGAGGATATGACTATTCAGAAATATAACTACCATATCTATTAAAACTTTCTATGGGACTCTGGCATATTTATAAGTGCAAAAGTCGAACTGCTTTTCACATGTATAGACATGTGGTGGATTTACAGTAAAAATCAGTCACCTAATTCTACTCACTTTTTTACTCGACTAATTGGCCATTATAGAACGGTCGTCTTAGTCCTACCAACAGGCTGTACCAAGCTGAACGATCACAGTGGTAATGAATCAAGCAAGCAGCAAGCCAACAGAGCTGTAACACAAGTAAATATCCCCAGGTCAGGGATGGAGAGAAAGAAAGGAAGTGATACTGTAAAAAAAATTGCAAGAAGAAAGATAAATTTCATGAAGAAAATTAAACTAAATTAAACCCAGCATGATTATAATGGCTTGTACCACGTGTACTAGGGCTAAGTAAAAAGGATCGATTTTGTATTTTATTTGGGAATTTTTTCCTGAATACAGAGATCCCCTTGTGAAAGAAAGGAAGAACTTATGGGTAAAGAAATTGCAGCCATCAAGGTGCTGAAAGAGCAAGCGTCAGTGGTTTGAAACTAATCCTTTTCTAATCCTCCCTCTTTTGGAGCGTACGAAAGAAAATCAACAAATCTTTAAGACCTCTTTGGGACGTTATTGACTTTCTCAAGGACTCCAACTTCGTGGGGTTAGTCAATAAATTAAGATGGCAGAGACGTTCCTCTTCTTCTCTCTCTCTATATATTTAAAATACCTCTCTATGTAAGAGATATCGTGAATTTTAATATATGTATATTATATTTATTAAAGAATGATAAGATTTCTGTTGATTTTTGATCATGTTGAGGATTATGGTAATTGCAGTCGTGGTTGAAATCTTTAAAGTAAAATACTAAAAATAGTCTTGATCAGTAATTGATTTAATTGAACTAAAAGAATATTTAAAAAACATAATTTGATAAAAGTACTGCCTGGCTTAAGGCGAGTAGAATAAGGAAAACAAAAGATTATTTACATAATGTACAAAAGTTTTGAGCCGGCCATTGGGATAGAGAAAATATGTTTTTACGGGCTACTAACCAAAAGTAAAAATTGGGATAAAACAACAACGAGTTTTTATAGGGGAAGAGTGACCTCTGGCGGTCGATTAAGCAGAGTATTTGAATCTATGAAATTATAATATAAAATAGTATAATATTTTTATATATAACATGTATGTGTGTTTTATGGTTAATAAAGCATTATTTTTAATGAATATGTAATATTTTTACGATTTTTTTCTTGATTATAATGAAAACAAATGCATTTAAAAAACTGGAAAAAAGAGTGTAAAGAATTATCATTCATGATATAAAACATTTAAAGCATTTAACAATTATAATTAAAACAAAAGAAATCAAGTTCTATTGTTCGTTGAGGTACAGCTTGCACCACGCTGATGAGGGCCAAAAGCCCTAAATGGGTACGTGGTTAGCTTTTCTTGATTATTCTAGAATGGTTATTTGGAATAATTTAAAATCACCGATTAGCTTATATTTATTCGGATAGATGTCGCAAGTCATCAGAAACGTTTAGCTGCACGATCAGGAGATGCCTTTTTTTTTCTTAATTTACCCACCTGATCCCATTACAATTTTACTTTGTGCTATTTATCGGTTTAAACCATTCCTCCAATAACCCTCATTGGAAAGATAATAAGAGCTTCTTATAGGCTATCTCACATTGTTGTCACTAATTTCTTTTATCATAAAAAGGTATTGGGGTAGAATTCATTTACGGTACTATATTCCCGGCATTTTAATTGGAGAAAGATGAAGTTTCTATGTCGACAACGTAGGAATGAATGGTGAACTGACCTTGTCCGGGACAAGTCTTGCAGCATCTCTCTGGCAGAAGCACAGGTTGGTCGCAGCTGGGTTTTGGACAGTCGTTCTTGATATTGCGGCACCGAGCTTTGGCAGCGATCCTCCTCTTCCGATGGACCTGCACAGCAACCTCTGTGTCTCACAAACATTCGAACATATTGGGCTAGCATTCTATGTAGGTACATTGCCTTGATGTACATTGGTTTGTGGTACAATCCTTCGAAGTACAGTCCTTTTCAGTACAATCTTTTGTGGTACAAGGCTTTGTAGTACATAGCTTTGTAGTGAGAAAGAACTAAACTAGAAAAATGTCACCAAGAAAGAAAGGACAGACTCGATAAAGAAAGAACACTTTCAAGTAAGCTCGGAGAGAAAGCATCAAAAAAGAACCAAACGAAAAAGAATGTCATCAAGAAAGAAGGCTAAAGAAAACCATACTATCAAGGAACACGTTAGTACACATAAATAAGAGCCATCAAGAACTAAACGAGAGAAATGTGATCAAGATAGAGTTAAGAAAATCATACTATCAAGGAAAAAGTTAAACAGAAAAAAGAGCCATAAAGAAAGAACCAAACGAGATAAATATAACCCAGAAAGAAAGATAAAGAAAACCACATTATCAAGAAACAAGTTAGTAAACATAAAGAAGATCTATTAAGAAAGAACTAAAGGAGAGCCATCAAGAAAGAACTAAAAAAGAGAAATGTCATCAAGAAAGAATCAAACTAGGGAGCGATATGACCAAGAAATAAGGATAAAGTTAAGAAAAGATAGAACGATATCAAGTAAGCTTGGAGAGAAGCCATCAAATAGGTCGAAGATATAATCAAAAAAGAAAGATAAAGAAACCATAATACCAAGAAACATATTAGTGAACACAAAGAAGAGCCATTAAGAAAGAACTAAACAAAAGAAATTTCACCAAGAAGTGTGATTAAGAAAGAAAACTATCGAGTAAGCCCGGAGAGAAAACATTAAGAACCAAACGAGAGAAATATCATCAAAAAAGAAGGATAAAGTAAAGAAAACCATATTACCAAAAAAACAAGCTAGCAAAAATAAAGAAGAACCATTAAGAAGAACTAAACGAGAGCCACCAAGAAAAAGCTAAACGATAGAAATGTCATCAAGAAAGAACCAAATTAGGGAACAATATCAACCAAGAAATAAGTTTAAAGTTAAGAAAAGATAGAACGCTATCAAGTAAGCTTGGAGAGAAGCCATTAAATAGAGGCTGTACCAAAGATATAATCAGAAAAAAAGAAAGATAAACTTGATGAAAAGAGAAACCAACCGAGAATA